>JAJEJO010000446.1:647552-737548 GCA_020662805.1 Glaucomys volans | reverse complement strand
GCAAGTTCTTAGGTTCAATCCCTGGCACCGCCAAAAAAAAAAAAATAGCAATGACATCAATCCTATGGGCATAAGTCCTTTTTAAGGAAGCAATCATATATTTAGAAATATTTTAGAGATATTTAAAATGGTAGGAAGTGATTGCCTAAGAACGTTTTAATGGAATGTTAGTTCTTGAAATAGCAGATATTCATTGTTGTCACTGTTGTTGCTTTCTTCAGCTTTATTGACAAAACTGACAAATAAAAATCGCATATATTCAGGGTGAACCATGTGATGCTTTGATCCACATGTGAAGTAATTTCCACAATCAAGTAATCAACATTCCCATCGCCCTCACATTGTTATCTTGTGTGTGTTATCTTGTGAGCCGCTGGGGTTACAGGTGTACGCCATCTTGCCTGGCAGGATCTCTCTCTTTTTAAGGCTGCATAATATTTCATTATGTGTGGATATATCCATACATGTGTACATATACATACACTCACACCTCACATTTTCTTTATTCATTTATCCACTGATGGACACTGATTATTTTCATATCTTATTTTTGGAAATAATGCCACAATGGGCATGGGAGTACAGACATCGTTTTGAGGTACTGATTTTATTTCCTTTAGATATATACCTAGAAGTCAGCTTTTTCATTGATGTGACCAAAAGACCTGACAAGAACAATTCTAGAGAAGGAAAAATTTATTTGGGTCTCACGGTTTCAGAGGTCTCAGTCCATAGATGGCTGACTCCTTGTTTTGGGCCTGAGGTGAGGCAGAACATCATTGCAGTAGGGTGTGGTGGAAGAAAGCACCTCAGCATATGGCACCAGGAAGCAGAGAGAGAGAGAGAGAGAGAGAGAGAGAGAGAGAGAGAGAGAAAGAGAGAGAGAGAGAGAGAAAGAGAGAGAGAGAGAGAGAGAGAGAGAGAGACAGACAGACTGTGGACCAGGGACAAAATCTATACCCCAAAGGCATGCCTCCAGTGACCGGCCTCCTCTAGCCACACCCTACCTGCCTACAGGGGATTGATGAACTGATTAGATTAAGGCTTTTATAACCCAATCTTTCTTTCTTTTTATTTTTTAAAATTTTTTGGCACCAGGGATTGAACCCAGGAGCACTTAACCACTGAGCCACATCCCCAGCCCTTTTTATTTTTTGAGACAGGCCTCACTAAGTTGCTGAGGCTGGTTTTAAACTTGCAATCCTCCTGTCTCAGCCTCCTGAGCGGCTGGAATTACCTCTAAACTTCCTTGCATTTCCTCACACATAGGGTTTTGGGGGACGACTCATATCTAAACCGTAATAAAGTAGAATTGCTATGTAACATGTGGTAGTTCCAGTTTTAATTTTTTGAGAAACCTCCATATTGTTTTCTACAATTCCTCTACCAAAGGTTCCCTTTTCTCTAAATGCTTGCTTTTTAACTTTTGATTTTTTTTTTTTCCTTTGTGATGCTGGAAATTGAACGCAGGGACTTGTACCTGGCAAGTGCTCCACCACCGTGCTACATCCCCAGCCCTTGACTTTTTGATAACAGTCGTTCTATCAGGCGTGAACTGATATCTTGTGTTTTTGATTTGTGTGTCTCTGGCAACTCGTGATGTTGAGCATCTTTTCATATACCTATTGGTCATTTGTATGTCTTCTTTTGAGAAGTTTCAGGACCTTTGACATTATTAAAATCAGGTTATTTGTCAGGTGTGGTAGCACAACCTGTAATCCCAGCAGCTCTGGAGGCTGAGGCAGGAGGATCACAAGTTCAAGGCCAGCCTCAGCAATTTTGTGAGACTATAAATGATCTAGTGAGACCCTGTTTCAAAATAAGAATAAAAAGTGCTGGGGAAGTGGCTCAGTGTTTAAGCTTCCTTGTGTTCAGTTCCTGGTACAAAGAAAAGAAAAAAATCAGGTTTTTTGGTTCTTTTGCTGTGGAGTTGCATGAGTTCCTTATATATTTTGGAATGTTAATTCCTTATTGGACATATGGTTTGCAGCCTTTTTCTCCCATTCTGTGGGTTGCTTTTTCATTTTGTTGGTTGTTCCTTTTTCTGTGCAGAAACTTTTCAGTTTGATGTAGTCTTGCTTGTTTTTGCTTTTTCTGCCTTTCCTTCTGGTGTCATATCCCAAAAAAATCCTTGCCAACGCCAATGCTACGGAGCCTTTTCTGCTTTTATTTTCCCCAGGTTTATAAGTTTTACATCTTACATTTAAATGCTTAATCCATTTGTGTCTACTATAAAAAAAAGATCCAACCTCACTTTTTTACAATCAACTATCCAGTTTACCCAGCATCGTTTATTGAAGAAACTATCTTCTCCCCGTTGTGTATTTTGGCACCTTTGTGGAAAATTAGTTGGCCATCTATGCATGGAATTATTTGTAGGATCTCTAATGTGCTCCACCAATCTACACGTCTGTTTTTATGCCAGTATGATACTGTGTTGATTATATGGCTTTGTCATATTATTTAAAATCAGTAATATTTCTATTACTGTGAGAAATGGTGTGGAATTTGGAGAGGGGTTGCCTGGAATCTGTAGCTTGCTTTGGGTGATACTGTACAGACATTTCAACAAGATTGAGAATCCTCATCCCAGTCACTTTTTTGCAGACAGATTCCTGTAAGGATGGGAGGGCTAGCAGAGCAGCCTGTGTCAGTCATCATGGTGAGACTGGGGACCTGGAGGGTGAAGAGATCCCCTAAGGTCCCACAGTCATAACGAGCCTCCTGCTGTTTGCCAGGCACCATCACTCTTAGTCCTCACAAAATGTTATGATGATGCTCATTTTCTCCTACCTTTTATTTGGGAAAAATGTTTTAACTTATAGAAAAATTGCAAAAAGTGACAATGAACACTTTTTTACCAGCTCGATCAATTATTAACATTTTGTCACATTGACTTTTGTCTCAATCTGTCTTTCTCCATCTATACACACATGCTCACGCACTCCTGGACCTCTTGATCCTTCACCCCTAAAAACATACATGTCCCTTACAGTCAAGGACACATTTCTTCATGAGCGTACCACAATTTCCACCAAGGAAATTCAATACTGGCACAATACTATTTCCCTAATCATAGACTATATCGCTGATTTTAAACATTTGGTCCAGGGTGCGGTCAGGACTCATGCATTTCATTCTGTTGTCAAGTCTCCCCAGGAATTCCAGCCTTTTATTTTTTTTCTTCATGACATTGACATGTTCCAAGAGGCTGGGGCAGTTCTTCAGAATGAAGCACAATTAGGATTTGCCTGTGATCTTATCCAGGACAGAATCCAGTGGAATATCATTGGCAGGAACATAGCAGTGCTCATCGCATCTCAGAATTTCTTTTGTAACCGTAACTAATTGGTGGGGTGAGACTTGGAGACCCTGTGTTTCCTGTCCCCAGTCTCCTTTCACTCCATCACATTAGCATTCCTTGAGGGTTGTTGGGTTTTTTTTCCCTGAATTAGCTATTAACATGGTGGTTGGAGAATGATATCCTAGCCATTTAATAAGCAACGATCTTAAGTTTCAATGGGAAGGGGGTCTTACATATGGCAGAGCCAGGCCATCTTACATAGGATCGGAAGCCAGGTGTGTCTGATTCCAAGGCTGCCCTCTGACCAAGCAGCATCCCAGCTGGGTTGGGAAGGGAGCTCCACTGGGCCCCAATGGCCTCCGTAAGTCTCTCTGTCTTCCCAATTCAAGATTTCTCCTGAAATTCAGAAAGTGGACCTCTCAGAGGGGAGATGGAATTGTCAGGAGGGAAGGAGGGAATGCGGTTCCCGTGTGCCTTTTTTTAAGCAGGCTTCACATTGGAACTACATGCTTCTCAAGGACACCTTGTGCCCTGTGGCTTAGAATTTCCTACCAGCTGCTTCAGGAACCTCCCTCCTTGGCCTGTCACTGCTGTGCCTTGTAATTAGCTGTGTCATTACCAATTTCTTGAAGTCTCTTGTTTCAGCTTAGAGAGATTTCAGTGCTGGTGACATGCGGATCAGGAAAAGATGAGCCCCCTTTTCAGATCAGTCCACATCATATTTCTCTGCCTCTGGTGTGGCCTCTGGGGTGGTCTCTTAGTCACAGGGCCCCACCCACAGGCAGAGGAGCAGACCAACCTTACCTGGGAAACCTCCATACTCCTGTGAGATCAGTTACCTGGAGCACACACACCTGTCCCCAGTGTAGCCAAAATGGCCCTTCCATGGTTCCAGAACCTGGTGGTTGATGGGTTTTGAAGTCAGAGAACCCTAATTGCCAATCCTTGCTCTACCATTAACTAGCCGTGTGGTTTTGAAAAAGTTACTGAATCTCTCTGCACTGTATTTCCTCATTTGAAAAACAAAGATAATAATATATTCACCTGAAAGGTTTTTTAAGAATTGAAGGAAATAATATACCTAAATGATCAGCCTAAGCTGGGTACGAATTACGTTTTCTGTAAATGGGAGCTATTTTTAAAAATTTTTATTTGTTCTTTGTAGTTGTACGTGACAGTGAAGTGTATTTTGACTTATTATACATATATGGAGTGTAACTTCCCGTTCTTTTTTTTTTTTGGTACCAGAGATTAAACCCAGGGGCATTCCACCACTGAGCCGCATCCCAGCCCTATTTTGTATTTTATTTAGAGACAGGGTCTCACTGAGTTGCTTTGCGCCTCACTAAGTTGCTGAGGCTGGCTTTGAACTCACGATCCTTCTGCCTCAGCCTCCCAAGTGCTGGGATTACAGTCGCGTGCCACCGCGCCGGGCCATAACTTCCCATTCTTGTGGTTGTCTGATTCACTCTACTGTCCTCCCTATTCCCATTACCCCTCTTTCCCTTCCGTCCCCTTTGTCGACTCCAATGAACTTCTATTCCCACCCCTCCTTATTGTGTGTTAGCATCTGCATATCCGACAGAACATTCACCTTTGGTTTTTTGGAATTGGCTTATTTCACTTAGCATGACAGTCTCCAGTTCCATCCATTTACTGGCAAATGAAATGGGACCTAATATTACTGAATAATCTGGCCCCTGTAAACTTCTCTCCGTGTATGTGTGTGTGTATGTGTGTATACACCATTCTGGCCACAGCAAAGTGTTTCTAAGAAACTGAACCTCTACTCAAAGCAGTTTATGAAAAAATGGGGAATTGATTAGGTTGGGTAGGTGGGATGCCCAGGAAGGGGCTCACCTCAGGGACTCAGAACTTGGCGTCCTCTGGCTGTGACCTCTTTCCATCCTGTGGTACAAATGGCTTCCTTCAGGGAGCTGGAGGGGGAGCCACATGGCCAAAGTTCACTTAAAGGTTATATTCTCCCCCAAAGTTGAACTTACACATATCACCTGAAATTATAAAAGTACCTGAAGCCTGATCTCAGAAAATCCTTAAGTAATGTGTTGTGTTGAACTGATTCTTTCCCAGGTTCTAGAAGGGGATGAAAAGGGCCAGTCTTCAGACACCTGGAGCTCCTGGGTGTGCAGGCTGATCCCAGGAACATAAACTGAAATTGTAGCTGGTTGTCTAAAGTTCCTACCTAATGACTGCATCCATTTCTTCATCATCATGCCCCGCCGTCCTGTGCTGCTCTGAATGCCCATTGCTTCTCTGAGCGATCATTTCAGATATTGTGATAATTACATAGATAGACAGAAAAAAAACTGGGAAAATCAGGAAGCAGAGTAATAGGTGTCTTTGAGGAAGAGAGGGTTTGTTCACTTTCTTGATTTGGGAGCACAAATAAAATATTCCAGAATGCAGTGAAAACTTATGACTATTGTCAAAGTGATGCCAACAGAAAGACAGGCATGGGGCTGGTACTGCAGATCAAAAAGACCCCTTGCGTGACATTCCCTCTTCGCTCCCTCTGCTTTGCTGGCCCAGAAAGCTAATGCAGATTTTTGGAGAAGGTTAAAAAACCGTGAAGACAAAAGACCTCTTCTGGCCCTTTTTCAAGGCTGATGCCACCAGATTCATCACTTTTAAAGAGGTAGGCTGTACGTTGAAGAAGTATTTATTTTCTTTCCAAAATTCTACATTCAGAACTGTAAAGGTTGAACCCACGCTTCACGCAAGGTCAGGCTTTCAGAGAAGACATTGTCCCTAACCCTGGCTGGTGACATTTGAGTTGCTTCCCTTTTCAATGAAACTTTATTCTTCACCCCACAGGTTACAGTTCTCATCCACGCGGACACGCATGGCCCTGTTACGAAAAAGTAAGATGATCGCTTTCGATACTGGTGATAGAAGGAAGGTATTTAGCAGGGCGCTCTGATGCTGAGACTTGGCCCACTCTTGTGCTCGCTCTCTCTCTCTCTCTCTCTCTCTCTCTCACACATCTGCTTTGATTCCAAGGATTTCCATGGCATTATCATTTGGGATGAATCTAGTGGAAAGTTAAAGTTGTTTGGGTTGGAAGTGGACCTATAATGAGGGGGGGCGGGTGTCATATTTTTATAAAACTTACAAATATAACTTCTCATTCTAAATAAATATTCATTTGGGCATGCACCAGGAAGTGCCACCTTCTCAAGAAGCTGAGGCAGGAGGATGCCTTGAATCCATGAGTTTGAGGCCGGCCTCAACATAGTGAGACCCTGTCTCAAAAATAATCCCAATAAAAATAAATACTTATGTTCATGTCTAATTTAGCATTTGTAATTTTGCATTTGTGTTCTTAAAGGATCACCTCAAATCTTCAAATGTATCAAAACCTGGATAAACCTCTGAGTTTAGACAAGTTGATTTGTGAATTTTGGGGAGAAACAACTTAACCTAATCTTGTTACAAGTACTCTCAGGGAAGAGTTGCCTGATTTAGTAAATGAAAACACAGGACGTGCAGTTAAACTTGAACTTCAGATAAAAAAGGAATAATTTTTTAGTGTATGTATAGTCCAAATGTTGCATGTGTGGGACACACTTTACAAAAAAAAGGCTTATATTTTTGTTTTTTTGTTTCTTAAATCTGGGAAATGTATTCATTGATAACAGTCACAGTTAGAAGGGACAGATGGTTGAAGATATTGGGCCACCTCCCCAAACCTGTGCAGGTGAATATGATCAGACTAGAAATGGTAGAACTTCTACAGTTGCTTTAAATGGAGCCTCATGTCTGGTTGACCCTGGAAACCAGATGAGGCAGAGAGAAATGGGATCATTGAGCCTCAGAATATAGTTTTGGAAGGTATTGGGAGAGATCCAACTCCTTTCATTAACAAATGGGAAGACAAAGGTCTTGGGGCCAGAAAACAAATCAATATGAGGCCAATAAATTAAGTATTTTGATGCAAAATAATAGTAATACATAATAATTATAAAATATTTATTGTGCCTGCCTTGCCTCTGTTGACTCTCAAAACAAGAATGTGAGATAATGGTTATATTACAATCCCTACTCAATGGACAAGTGCATAGAGGCTCAGAAAGGTTAGATAATATGTCTGAGGTCACACAGCCAGGAGGTGGAAAAAAACAGGGTTTGAATCTGACTTCAAATCCCTTCCCTTTCCTTTCTACCAACTTCCTCCCTAGTTCAATATCAATGTTTCCCCGTACCACAATGTCAATGCCCTACCTTTTCAATTTTTTCACTGTCTGTATCCCTTCTGTCCTTTGCATTACTTAATATTTTCTTTAAATTGACTCACATTAAAATTTTTTTTCACGTTTTAAATTTAAAAGTGTACTTTATAATAGAAGGTTTTTATCCTTACAGTAAATTGAAAAAAGTTATATGCCATTATAAAAAGAAGGTGATTGTAGGCTGGGGTTGTAACTCGGTGGTGGAGCACTTGCCTAGCATGTCTGAGGCTCTGGGTTCGATCCTCAGCACCACATAAAAATAAATAAATAAAGGTATTGTGTCCATCTACAACTAAAAAAATTTTTAATAAAAAAGAAGGTAATTGTAAAAAAAAAAATATGCAGTTAGAAGAATGTCCTTTAATTCTGGAAGTAGCTTTAGTTGCCCCTCCTGCATGTGAAATTAGAAAGACTGACTCTCCACACTGTGACTCAACATTGCTCAGTGCTGTGGACGTGAATCTCCCCAGGCCTTTCACGCATAATCAGTGGCATGTGTTCCAGACTCAAGAAAACACTGGAGCTTGGCCACGTGGCACATGCCCATAATTCCAGTACTTTGGGAGGCCAAGGCTGAAGGATCACAGGTGGAAGGCCAGCCTCAGCAACTTAGCAAGACCCTAAGTAACTTAGGGAGGCCCTGACTCAAAATAAAAAATAAAAAGGGCAGAGGATGTAGCTCAGTGGCAAAGCACCCCTGGTTTCAATCCCCAGTACCAAAACACAAAGCAAAACAAACACCACTGTCCTCTACTGCTCCACTTCTCAGCAGACCCCTAGAGCAGGCGTGCAAATGGTGGGAATCTGTCCTGGAGACAGAGCTGAGAGAAGGATGGAGGTCTTCTAACCTTTTACCCAGGGTAAGAATTTTCTGCACAACATCCTTGACCAGTAGTTGAATTGATTGAAAAGCTACTGTGCTGTAACAGCTAAAAACATGCACTCCTACTCAGTCCTGGCACATAATAAGCATTATATAAATGTTGGCTACTATTTGAAACAAAATATTCATGCACAGAAAGTGGCTCCGGGGGCAGCATCCTGTAATGATTAAGTCTGCAGCCTCCGCCAACAGACTGTCTGGGCTTGGCGCTGGGTCTTCCCTACACGGCTTCTGTGTGTCCCTGACAACTGTGTAACGGGTCCCCTCTTTCCTCCGTGCCAGTTGTTTTAAGATAGGTCCCGGCCCCCTCAGTCTGTCCTTTAAGGCATCTGCTCATGCTGACATTCTGAGCTTCTCCATCTGATTTCAGCTTCGTAGGTTGGACTCTGATGTGGTTCCATTTGCATTTCAGTTAATCAAGTGCTGCTCTTCCTCCTGATTGTGACCCTCTGTGGGATCCTGTACAAGAAAGTTCATAAGGGGACCGTGGTCAAGGCTGAAGCAGGTAAGCAGGCATGCAATCCACCCAGGCGGGACACCTAGGGATGCCGTTTGAATGTGTTCCTTTCGGTCCTTTCGGGAGCTGGGTTCAGGGACAAGGGACAACTTGGCCAGCTCCCAAGGACTTGAGTATGGAATATCCAAACGAGGGCAAGAGCTCGGTTGTGTCCTAGAGTGACCAGTGCTGTTCAGATGGTGGCATGTATGAGATTTACCCAGAGGACTTGTTAAAACCCACCCCTGGGCTCAGAATGGCAGCTCCAGGAGGGGCCTGAGAATATGCACGTCAGGTAGGCTCTCGGGTGCTGCTGCTGCTCTTGATCTGGACCCCACTCTGAGTGGACCGCTGTGCGTCCCAAACCTTTGGAATCTCTCAACATTTTGCCTGTGCAAATTGCCAGCCCCTCTCCCTGCTGGTCTGTCTCCATTCGTGCCAACCAGGCTCATGACTCTCAGGTCCTGGTCCAGCTGCACCCCATTTCCGTGTTCTGGGGTGAATTGCATGAAATGGTAATTTCTTTGTATATACATATATATAAACTTTTTAAAATATACATATATTTTTAGCTGTCAAAGGATCTTTTGTTTAATTTTATTTATTTATATGTGGTGCCGAGGATCTAACCCAGGGCCTCACACATGCCAGGCAAGCACTCTACCACTGAGCCACAACTCCAGCCCCACAAAATCGAACTTTCACAACCCCAGACACCCACAAAATCATTGCCAAATAGCACTGTTTATGTGTTTACTGTATTTCAAATTAATTTACATTTTATATCAGGCAAACAAACACATTCATTTATGGAAAATACAAAAGAGAAAAAAATTACCTGCAACTCCATCAAAGATAAATGGAGGGCTGGGGATAGAGCTCAGTTGGTAGAGTGCTTGCCTCACAAGCACAAGGCCCTGGGTTCAATCCCCAGCCCCACCAGAAAAAAAAAAAAAAGGATAAATGCAGTTAGTGTTCTAATGTGTGACATCCATTCATGCCACATTTTACTTTTTTTTTAAGCCAGACACTTAGGGACCAGAGACATACCAGTGAACAAAACAGTGTTTCTGCTCCCACAAAGTGACCATTTCTTTCTGGTTATTTTAAAATTAAAAATTACTTTTAGCTAGGCCTGGTGGCACACACCTGTAATCCCAGTGACCTGGGAGGCTAAGGCAGGAGAATTGAGAGTTCAAAGCCAGCCCCAGCAAAAACAAGGCCCTAAGCAACTCAGTAAGACTTCTCTCTGAATAAAATACAAAAGAAGGCTGGGGATGTGGCTCAGTGGTTGAGTGCCCCTGGGTTCAATCCTCAGTACCAAAAAAAAAAAAAAAGAAAAAAAAAAAGAAAAAAAAATAGCTTTACAATAATTAAAACATGCAAAATCTGATCCAAGTGAACATCAAGAGAATCTGGAAAGAGAATGGCTTCCACACAAAGCTGTCTATGTGGCTGTTCATGGAACATTTTTCATAGTGGTCCCAACTGGAAATGGTCCACGGGTGCCTCCCTAGAGAGTGAATAAAGGGCCTCTGGTCTCTGCACAGCACAGAGCATTTTCAATGACAGAAAGGGACACATTACTGACACAAGCTAAAGTGTGGATGAACCTCAAAAACATTGTGCTAAGTGAAAGAGGACAGACCCAGAGGCCCACACATGGCATGATTCCACTTAGATGAAGGTTCTAGAAAAGGCAGATCTACAGAGATAGAAAGCAGCTGGGTGGTGGAGGTGGGTGGCACACAGGTTCCACAACCTGATTGTGGTGACAGCTACACAACTTCACAATTTTGCTAAAACTCATTGAATTGTCCCCTATTTATGATGGATGAATTTTAGGATCTCTATATTGATTTGCTCAGGCTGCATAACAAAACGCCACAGGTGAAATGACTAGAAGAGTAGACATTTATTTCCACACAGTTCTGGAGGCTGGGAATCCAAGATCAAGGTGCCCGCAGGTGGGTTTCTCCCGAGAACTCTCTGGGGCTTGCAGAAGGCCACCTTCTCGCCAGCTCTTCACATCACCTTTCCTCTCTGTGGCATCCCTGGTGTCTGTTCCTCCTCTTTTGAGGATGCCAGTCTTTTTGGCTTAGGCCCACATGCTAACGGCCTCATTTTTACCTAATTTCCTCTTCAAGGGCCCTATCTCGAAATACAGTCACCATTCCAGTTACTGGGGGTCAGGACTTTAACATGAGAACTTTGTGGGCACATGATTAGCCCAGCACAGTGTCCATGGTCTACCTCCAAAAACCGTTTTAGAAGAAGAGAAAGGAAGTTGTGCAAGGTCAGATGTCCTCCGAACTTCTGGTTCTTTCTTCCTCATACTTCACTCCATGCCATAACCAGCACATTCACTCCGTGCGTCCTTTGGGCAAGTCTTCGAACAGCTGTTAAAACAACTATACGGAAATGCATGTCCTGACTGATTAATCAGTTGCGTACAATAAACAAAGCATTTGGACCACAAGAGTGCATCTAATATCACATTTTATTACATTCAGTGTTAAAAGAGAATCTATTGTTCAAATACTACTCCAAAGAATGCAGTGTTGATGTAGAAAGATGTCCGTGGTATGTCACATGGGATATGAAAGGTCTGATTCCGTTGTGATTTTAACATAATTACATCTGTATGAATTCTTGAGAATTTACACAAAGGAGATCTTGGGACACACACCACACTGGTGGCCAGGATCTACCTCTCTGATGGGAGTGGAGAGACATGAAAAAGAGTCACAGTTTACCAGATCCCCTTCCATGTGAACAGGAAGTTTTTAAAGAAGCATAAGTTTTGTAATTTAAAGAATGTTAATTCAAAGTACCCATGTTATAAGTTAACATCTGGAGACCCTGTGACATCACGTGCTGAAGGAAAGCAAGGCCCCATGTCCTGTCCTGCTAATTTCCTTGTGATTAAGCCTGCCTACCATATGAACTTCACTCCTATCTCCTTTGGGCCTGGCAAGTTGATCTCTTGGGTGAAAATGACACTTTCTGATTGTGAGTTTTGGCTTTGGGACAGCTGACATTTCACTTCTAGAAATAGGCTTGGTTTGCTAAGAGAGGCTTGTGGGAATGGACTCATTTCCAGTCCCTTCTATCATGGTTATGTTTTCTGGTTTCTTTGGGCACCAAACGGCTTGAGTGCCGACTCTGAATGGGTTAGCTCAGGCACCAGTTGTTGAGACAATGGATCCAAATAGAGCAGCAGGCAATTCCCAAAGAAGCCACCAAGATGGATACAGGCACGGATGAACTTCAGTAGATAAGCCTCCCCATGTTTCTCCGGTGTGCCTTCATCTTTCGTCCTGAAGGAGAACTCCTTGGCAGAGGGCAGGTTTGGGGACTTAAATAAGCTCCAGCTCCTCTGGCAGTGGCAGTGCGATGCCTTCTCTTAGGCTGCCCTCTCTTCTTCCTCCCACCTCCTACTGCCTGCTGCCTGAGCCTGGTAGACAGTGTCCCTGCTTTTCAACCCTTCCCTCTCTCTGCCCCTAGGAATAGCCTGCAAACCATTCCTCAAGAGCCCTGTTCTCAAGGGCCAGTCCATCATTTCAGTTCATTTCATTTCAGCAAAGCTTCCTTAAGCATTTCCAAGGTGCCAGACTTGGTAGGGATAATAGGACAAGCTTACAGTCTAGTGGAGGAAACAGACAAAGACTCTTCAAGTACAATGCGGTAAGTGCTGAAATAGAGATGCCTAATAAACTCATCCATCTGTCTATCCATCCAAAGTTTATTGAGAATCTACCACGTGCCAGTCATTGGGATAGATTCAGAGGATTCAGAGATAAACAAGACAAGATCTCACTGCATCCCGCACAGGAAATGAACAGTTCAGTGCACACAGATTGAGTCGGATTGAGAAAATTAAAAGTTATAAGAAATAAAGACAAAGGACACAAAAATAGGTAAAAAGCCAGGCCTTGTGGGTTGGTTAGCCAGATGTGTCTGACCTCTAACGAACAACAGACTCCGCCTGCTCTATGTTATAGGCGGTAAGCACCAAGGGGATTTATTGTGAGAAGAACTTTTTCAAGGTAAACAAAAGAGAGGTGGAGCAGGAACAGAGAAATTGGGGCTCATCCACTGGGGGGATATCTTCTTCTAGCTCCAGGCTGCTGGTGCCTCAAAACTATTGAGCCGCTGTCTTCCACCCCAGGCAGCAGGCGTTTGCATTCAAAGCTGTCTAATCCATACATTTCATGCCAGGCATGGATCTACCCCACTAAAAGCAGTCACCTATAAATGGGCATTTCTCTCAGCACCATCGATGGGAGATTCCCAGAAGCAATGGCTCACTATCCAAGGCTATGGGGTTCAAAGCAATGATTTGTTTGCCACTCCAGACAAGACACCTCCTCTGCCCTCAGAGAGCTCCTTTGTAATAGAAGAGAAAGGAATGATGAGCAACCAAATGATAGATCCAATTATAAGCAAGGGCACAGCACGGACTTGCCAAGGGTATACTGCTGTGCAGGGAGCTGCTCCATGCTCTCCAGAGGATCTGATGTCTATACTGCATCTGAAATGGATCTGCAGGAGCTAGCCATGCAGGGAAGAATGGGGAAAGCATTCTAGACAGGAAAGGCAGACCTGGGAGGTGCACATAGTTACTTAAATTAATTAACATTGTCAGAACATGATCACATCGAGCTGCAAGGGAGTCTGGGAAACACTCTCTGTGGTTGGCTTTGCAGCAGCTGAAACCAAAACCTCTTTTCTAAGCGACGGAGAGACTGGAGCTCGGAGAACAACGAGCCGAGCCGTCTCTCCCACGCTGCGCTGTCCTCCCCCAGGAGGGCGGAAGGCTAGTTAAACGCTCTACCGTGAAATTCCTTCATGTTCCAAGGGCGGGTTTTGATGTTTCCAGATGACGACCCTGAGACTCCTGAGGACATGGAAGAGGAGATCCCGGTGGTGATCTGCGCAGCAGCGGGGAGGATGGGCGCGGCCATGGCGGCCATCAACAGCATCTACAGCAACACCGACGCCAACATCGTGTTCTACGTGGTGGGGCTGCGCAACACGCTGACTCGGATACGGTGATTTGCGCGCCGTGCCTTTGCAGGGCTCTACTTTCTTTTGCTCTTTCTTTTCCCTTTTGGATTGACAACTGTCGTTAGAATTAATGAGGGGATGTCCCTAGGCTTGCCTGGTGAGCTGACAGGTGTGTTGTCTTGATTTGGGAGGCGACACATTCAGCAGCAGCGGACTGTCTGGGGAACTAAGAACCCAGCTCTTAGGTCGCTTGGTGAAAATCCTTCTTTCACAATGGTTTCTTTTTCCTCTTTTTCTTTTTTCTTTTTGTGACTGGGGATTTAGCCCAGAGGTGCTTAAGCACTGAGCCACATCCCCAGTCCTTTTTTATTTTGAGATGGGGTCTTGCTTAGAGCCTTGGCTAAGTTGATCAGTCTGGCTTTGAACTTGCCATCCTCCTGCCTCAGCCTCCTGCCTCAGCCTCCTGAGCCACTGGGTTACAGGTGTGTGTTCTTTCTTTTCTTTCTTCCTCCCTTCCTTCCTTTCTTTCTTCTTTCTTTCCTTTCTTTCTTTTTTCTTGTGGTGCTGGGGATTGAACCCAGGGCCTTGTGCGTGCAAGTCAAGCACTCTACCAACTGAGCTACATCCCCAGTCCTGTGTGTGCTTTCTTAACCTGAGAGAATATTAGCATAACTGTTTCAGTATGGTTCTGAGTTATCACTAATTATATATGGGTGTGTGTGTGTGTGTGTGTGTGCATAGGTGTTGTAGGTGTGTGTTTATGTATGTATATATATGTGTGTGTATGTGTATTTTTTGGTGCTGAGGATTGAACCCTCATGCTTGCTAAACATACCTTTACCACTAAGTCACATCTCCAGCCCTATAATATAATTTTTGAACTACAAACTTATATACTTTTTATAATTTTATATATTATAATTTGGAACAGATGTTTTCTTATAAACTGTTTACTATACTAAAAATAAACAGAAGTTAGAAATGGTGGAACCCACCCTAACTCTGCTGCTTGGACAGGTGTCCAGTGGAATCTTACTGTGAGTTAATTTGAGGTTCCCTTATTTCTTACATGGTTGAGCACTTTCCTCATACATTTCTTGGCCATTTGGAAGTTTGTTCCAAATGTCTTGCCTATTTTTTTTGAGTGTTGTCTATCTTTTTCTTATGGACATGCCTGATTTTTAGGGTTCAGATTTTGCATATTAAAATTTTGAGTTTAATTCGTTGGTCAATTTTTATTTTTCTGTTTATTTTTGTGGTACTGGGGATTGAATTGAGTGGCACACTACCTACCACTGAACTACCTCCCCAGCACTTTTTATTTTTTATTTTGAGACAGGGTCTCGCTAAGTTACTGAGGATCTTGCTTAATTACTGAGGCTGACCTCAAACTTGGGATCCTCCTGCCTCAGCCTCCTGAGTAGCCAGAATTACAGGTGTGCACCACCTTGACTGGCTCTTGTCAATTTTTAACCAAGAACAAATGCTGTCCTATGTGACTTTCATTCCTGAAATTTTTCTATGGAGATTATTTCTGCCAAGAATTTCATTATGAATTGAATAAAAGAGAAGTTCTATAAGACTGAGAAAATGCAAGGGGATTGAGTGGGGGAAAGGAGGCAGAGAAGAATGGGGCAGATGGAGAAGATGGAGAGACTGAGTTGTTGATGAAGGTAAATTCATATCATCCTTGGAATCAAACTGTAGTACACAAACAACTGACCAGGTGCGGTGGTGCACACCTGTAATACCAGTGACTCGGGAGGCTGAAGCATAGGATCTCAAGTTGAAAGCCAGCCTCAGCAACTTAAAAAGGCCCTGAGCAACTCAGTGAGACCCTGTCTCTAAATAAAATGCAAAAAAGGACTGGGGGGCTGGGGTTGTGACTCAGAGGTGGAGTACTTGCCTAGCATGCATGAGGTCCTGGGTTTGATTCTCAGCACCACATTAAAAAAATAAATAAAGGTATTGTGCCCACCTACAACTAAAAACAAAATATTTAAAATAAAAGGACTGGGGTTGTGGCTCAGTGGTTAAGCATCCCTGGTTCAATCCCTGGTACCCCCCAAAAAAAGTAGTCTGAAGCAAGCCAAATGCAATAGTGCATGCCTGTAATCCCACAAGTTTGAGACCAGTCTCAGCAATTCAGTGAGACCCTGTCAGGAAATAAAAAGGCTGGGGTGTAGCTCAGTGGTAAAGTGCCCCTGGGTCCAATCACCCAGTGTTGCAAAACAAAACAATACTTGGTCAAGCTGGGCTTGGTGGTGTACATCTGTGCATCTGTGGCCCAAGCCGCTCAGGAGGCTGAGGCAGGAAGATCATTTGAGTCCAGGAGTTCAAGGTAAGCCTGGGCAACCCACAAGATCCTGTGTCCAAAAAAAAAGAAAGAAAGAAAAAAAGAAGAAAGAAAACAGTCAAAGCTGAAGGTTCAGATTGTCCTACTTCATAACACTTTGGAACAGTTAACATTTTGGGTGAAGATAGTTTTGGCAACTGCAGATGCCACTTCATGAGGAAGAATGAATATTTATATTCTTTCAGTTTCCTGGGGAGATTATTTGGATCAGGGGAGATATTGGTTATCACTATTTTGCTTCATTTCCTTTGCAGAAAGTTATGTAATTGAAAGGGGGCGGGGAGGAAAGGAAAGATGTGAAGCCAGACCAGATGGGGACAATCAGAAGGCTTTCTAGACTTAACTTCATTCAGCTTTTTAACTTTCACATTTTAAACTTTCTTAGGAGGCAACAGATTCTCCTGGGGCAACAGGCAAATGGAGAAAAGCTTTGAAGTGTGTACTAGAAGGTTTTTGTTGTTTCTTTAGAAAATGGATCGAACATTCTAAACTGAGAGAAATAAACTTTAAAATTGTGGAATTCAACCCTATGGTCCTCAAGGGGAAGATCAGACCAGACTCATCGAGGCCTGAATTGCTGCAGCCTGTGAGTAGGAATCGTGCACATGCTGGGGACGGTCCTTGGTGAGACCCTCTGGCCACTGGGATGCCCACGGGATATTCCCAGGGCTTCATGGCATTAGATCTCTACTAAATGCTGTCTATTTATAATTAATAAACCACCTGCTCCAGGAAGGCTCTGAGATGGACTGCATAAACCTAATGAAGCTGTTAAAGAGAAATGAGGCATAAAAAAATGTCAGCTGCATTTTTGTGTGTGTGAATGTATCTGTGGGGGTGAGAGCTGGAGGGGGGCCAGGCAGTAAGCTCAGGAAAAATTCTCCCCAACCATGGGCTGTATATGAACTGTGCTTCTGCATTACATTTAGATCCACAGCTAAGGAGCAACTGAGGTCCTATTCTCAGGAGACACCAGAGTCTTCCATGAAGTATTTTACTGCAAGAGTGCCTGCAAAAGGGCCCTCTCCTGCATGAAGTGCTGGGTTTTGATGGCAGTTGTACAGAAACTGCAACCTCCTTCTACATGTGATTGTCCCTTAATTTCATCCTTGCAAATTCGCTACATTCTGTTACTAGGTTCTATGTCCACTGTAGGATCTGGTTCCAGCTCCACGTGTTCACTGTTGGAGAGTGAGCTGAGTTGGGATGGTTAATGGTGCTGTCAATAATGAAACTTTAAAACTCCCACCAACCCAGGATTCTCTAACATTTTTTTTCTGGATCAAAAGGATAACAGGAGTGCACACCTGTAATCCCAGCACTTGGGAGGCTGAGGCAGGAGGATCTTGAATTCAAAGCCAGCGTCGGCAATGGAGAGACACTAAACAACTCAGTGAGACCCTGTCTCTAAATAAAATACAAAATAGGGCTGGGGATGTGGCTCAGTGGTCAAGAGCCCCTAAATTCAATCTCCAGTACCCTCCCTGCAAAAAAAGGCTAAAAGGTTGAGCTCACTGATGGTTTATGCCCTGAAAGATCAGCTAGGTATCTTTAGTGACTTCCATTACAACACTTCACAGAGACACAAGTGGCAACCACAGTGGCGATAGGGCGTTTAGATCCAGGAGAGTCTGATCTGCCAGCTCTGGCTTCAACCCTAGAGCCCAGATAAATTGGAGATTAAGACGATCCAGTGAGGCTTTTTTTTTTTTTTTCCTGCTCCAGATGTGGAGCTGAGCCAAGGCCACGGTCAAAGTCAACTCTCCAGTACCCCAGAAGATACTGAGCTGAGTACCTCTTCCTCACTCGTGTTTCTCTTGTTTCAACAGCTGAACTTTGTTCGATTTTATCTCCCTCTCCTTATCCACCAACATGAGAAGGTCATCTACCTGGACGATGATGTGATTGTACAAGGTATGCTCACGGGCTGCTCAGAACACCTGGGGAGGAGCACCGATAAGTAGAACCACTCTCTCTTCCTTCTCCATGTAGCTAGTTGCCCTCTGAGTTTGCGTGTGCATTGAAGTGGTGAGCACAGCAGCGATGGCAGCTTCCCACTCTGATGGTCACACCTGTGATGCGCACCTTGTACCTGCTTTCCTAAAATTCACAGAAATAGAGTCTCACTCATGACATTCTTGGGAAGTAGCTTAGTGGGGGTTTGTGCTTTGTCGCTTCCACATATAAAGAGGATAAGGTGTGTGTGTGTGTGTATATCACACACACGGGGGATTTTTGGTACTGGGGATTGAACCCAGGGGATTGAACCACTGAGCCACATCCCCAGTCCTTTTATTTTTAGATGAGATCTTGCTAAGTTGCTTAGGGCCTTGCTAAGTTCCTGAGGCTGACTTTGAAGTTGTGATCCTTCTGCCTCAGCCTCCCTAGACACTGGGATTACAGGCATGCGCCATCATGCCTGGTAGGATAAACACTGGTGTGGTAACTTATAACAACAGAAAGAGATTTGACCAGTGCCAATCCAAACTTATCAAATGACTTTCTAAATTAGCATTGAGTTATTCTATTAAGCAAATAGCCAAACCACTTGAAATCTGGGATCCTGTATTCTTCCCCCATAGTAAATTCAGGAGTTGTTTAAGTTCTCTTTGTAGCCCTGAGACACAGGCTACATTATTTTGATTGCTGGCATTTCCACATCCAGGTGATATCCAAGAACTGTACGATACCACCTTGGCCCTGGGCCATGCGGCAGCTTTCTCAGATGACTGCGACCTGCCCTCTGCTCAGGACATAAACAGACTTGTGGGGCTGCAGGTGAGCACCTGTCTTGGAAGTCCTGCCTTCCCCCTTCTGCTCTGGCCCTTCCTCCTCCCCTACAACCGGAATCTTCACCTTGAAAGAACCGACGGCCAGGTGGGACTCCAGGAGGCAGAACGTGCCCCATGGATCTGTGTCCCAGGTCCATTCCTCACCAACTCCAACTCCGGGATGAGTTACTTTAGCCCTGCTAAGTCCCACTTTCCTATGTGGCACTGACACTATTGTGTTGTGTCTTTGTGAGTTGTGATGAAATAATGTGATGTCCAAGTGTCAGGCAAATAGTAAGGGCAACTGGCAAGGACAGCTGTCAGGTTGCTCGTCACCGCACTTTGCAAGAGCATGTTTCTCCAGAAGGAGCCTCATGCAACTTTGGTTCTGTTTGCAGAGTTTTGCCTTTGCTTTTTCTTTCTTTCTTCCAGTAAGGGAAAATATTGATTTTGTTCAAGGGAACGGCCTCCTTTCCCTGGTGGAAATGAGGAACCCTGTCAGGATCCTGATGCTCTCACTTAGCAGCTTATGACTTGGGGCAACGTACTTGGCCCAGGTTCCTCCCCATTCATCAAACAGAAGGCACAGTAGTACTCCCTGGGCAGAGCTGTTGTGAGAAAAAATGAGTGAATACTTGGATTATTCCATGCACTTGAGGGGATGCGTGCGAAGTTCTTAGAGCAGAGCCTGGCACGTAGGCAGCGCTCGGGTATCTCCACAACCCCTGTGTCATTGTTGAGAGGAGCACCTTGAGGTAGATTGTGACAGCCTCTGGATAAAAGAATCGTCCCCTCTCCTACCCCATTCATTCAACAATTTATTGAGTGTCTGTGAACTGCAGTGACACTGTTTTAGGTCCTGGTGACACAATAAACAAAACTAGGCTGCCTGCCTTTGCGTAGCTTTCATTCACGTGGGAGGAGACAGACAGCAAGTGAAATGTTTCATTAGAGGATCAGGGTAGAGTTTTTTAAGGTTGTGTGATCAGGGAAGGCTCCGCTGAGATGGTGTTGTTTGAACCTACACCTGACTTGGGGGAAGCACCTGTGTGGTTATTTAGGGGAAAACCTTCTAGGAACAGCACATGCAAATGTCCTGAGGCAGAGGTGTATCTGGTGTATTAAAGGTGATCTGTGTGGCAGAAGATTCAGAGAGAAAGTAACAAGTTGGAGAGGTAACTGGGGGCCACATGGTATAGGATGTGGCAGGCTATCTTAGGAATTTTTTTGTGTGTGGTACTGAGGACCAAACCCAGGGCCTCACACATGCTAGGCAAGTGCTCTACCACTGGACTACACCCTGCCCCATGCCTGCACCCCTAGCTCTGGGTGTTACTCTGACAGGAAGCCACTGGAGGGGCTTTGAGATGAGTGACAGAGTGGGTTAATAGGGTGAAAGTAGGGGCACTGGTTAGGAGGAACTTGCAGAAATCCAGTGAATGGTGATCATGGCCTGGAATGGGAAGGCAGCAGCAGGGACTTGAGAAATGGGCAGCTTCTGGACGTATTTTGAAGATGGGACCAATAGAATTTGCTGATGGACTTGGATGGGAAGAGAATCAGGAGTTGGGGATGACCTAAGTAGATCTACGTAGTTGCTCAAGTACCTGGAAGGGTAGAGGTGCCCCTGAGAAGCAGGTTGCAGGAAAGCAGGTTTGGGATAGGGCTGGGACCCCTTCCTAAACATCCAGAAGGTGACCTTGAGTTGATGAAGTAGGAGTTGGAAGGCCAGAGGTCAGTCAGGGCTGTCGGGCAGACGCTATTCAGAGCCATCAGACTGTGTGAGGCTTGTCTATGGCGTCAGAGGGAAAAGAACAGGTGCTGGGACTGTGGCGTGGGCAGTCAGCATTTGGAGGCTGGAAAATGAAGGGAAACCAGCATGGCAAAGTCAGAAGTGGTCAGTAACCCTGGGGGACACTGGGAGCTCCTGTGCAAAGGCTTTGTTTGCTAGAAACGAGATTGTGTGGTCAAAGGCATGCGTGTCGTGTCCCTTTGTAGAACACATACATGGGCTATCTGGACTACCGGAAGAAGACCATCAAGGACCTTGGCATCAGCCCCAGCACCTGCTCTTTCAATCCAGGTGTGATTGTTGCCAACATGACAGAATGGAAGCACCAGCGAATCACCAAGCAGCTGGAGAAGTGGATGCAAAAAAATGTGGAGTATGTTCGACCCTCCCCACTGCCCTGCCCACCACCCTTCCCGTGGAAAATGAGTCAGTTCATTTCTGATGCATGCTCAGGGGTTAGAATTATTTCATGAGCATCTCAAGGCAGATTTCTATTAACGTACTGTTGACAAAGAAAAGGGCAAAGATGAAATTTTTGCTCAGATGATATAAGTCACAAGAATCCAATCCTGTGGAACAAGGAGTCCCTCGTACATTTTCCTAATGAGTTGTTTAGTAATATGACTTGAATCTTGTCCACTGACAAACCTTATTTTGGTTGAATTTGTCCTTTTCACATGGATTTGTTTTTAAGGATTATTTTATAAAGCTAACATTGCTTTTAGAATTTGTAATTTTTTCATTATTGAAGTTTTTTTGGGGGGGTGGGTACTGGGGATTGAACCCAGGGGCACTCCACCACTGAGCCACATCCCCAGCCCTATTTTTGTATTTTATTTAGAGACAGGGTGTCACTGAGTTGCTTAGGGTCTCGCTAAGTTGCTGAGGCTGGCTTTGAACTCACGATTGTCCTGCCTCAGCCTCCCAAGTGCTGGGATTACAGGCTCATTATTGAAGTTTTAAAAAAATTTTTTTAGTTGTAAATGGACACAATGCCTTTATTTATTTTTTAAAGTTTTTTGTGGTGCTGAGGATCAAACCCAGTGCCTCACACATCAGGCAAGCCCTCAACCACTGAGCTCCGACCCCAGCCCACATTGTTGAAGTTTTAAAACAGAATGAGCCAAATGTTTCTTTTGTATCCCATTTCTTAGGGAAAATCTCTACAGCAGCTCCCTGGGAGGAGGGGTGGCTACCTCACCAATGCTGATTGTGTTTCACGGGAAATACTCCACAATCAACCCTTTGTGGCACATAAGACATCTGGGTGAGTATTTTAGAAAAACAATGCAAAGCCAGGTGTGGTACTGCACACCTGTAATCCCAGCTACTTTGGAGGCTGAGGCAGGAGGATCACCAGCCTCAGCAATTTAGCAAGATCCTGTCTCAAAATGAAAAGACTCTGTAGCTCAGTGTAGAGTGCTCACTGAGTACGCAGCAGGCCCTGGTTCAATCTCCAGTGCCACAAGAAAAGACTGCCATGATTGTGGAAGCGAAGTTCCAGTCTCCTCTTACTGATCCTGTACAGACTGCATGTACATCATTATCAGAATCCTCCCTGACTTTCCTGAGCATATGCAGATACATGAGAACAATGCAGAGGAGGTAGGGGCATTAGCAACCCATCTGGTGTCATTTAAAATAATGTTGGGTTCACAGGTCAAATATGCACATTTCTATGTGCAGAAAAATTCCATCAAGATAGACTTATCAGCTATGCAGAGTTTAGACCTATAAAGGTTAGAGCACTGTATGATCTCTGATTAGAGCCTATGAATTACATTTTATAAAAGATCTAACTTATTAGCCGGGCGTGGTGGCGCACGCCTGTAATCCAAGCGACTTGGGAGGCTGAGTCAGGAGGATCGTGAGTTCAAAGTCAGCCTCAGCAACTTAGTGAGGCCCTAAGCAACTCAGTGAGACCCTGTCTCTAAATAAAATACAAAATAGGGCTGGGGATGTGGCTCAGTGGTGGAGTGTCCCTGGGTTCAATCCCTGGTTCCAAAAAAATTAAAAAATAAAAAAAAAAATAAAAGATCTAACTTATTGATAAGTAGGAAGAGACTTAATCTTCCCAAGGAAAAGAAGTGTCTTCATGGTAAGGTTCTGGAATCAGGCATGGTTGGCAAAGTCAATCTGCACAGTGATCATCTGAAAAATGATCTGGTTTTAGGGCTGTGGGTGCAGAAAGCAACGTTAACAGTAATGGGTAATAAGTTTGTATCTAAACAGGTAGTCTTGTAAAATTTATAAAATTTGCGAGAGGTCCTCGATTCAATGCTTGGCACCACAAAAACATCTAAAAAATAATTTATACAACATATTTAGCTGAAAACACTTTATTACCCAAACTGCACGCTCCTCGGCTCTTCAGCCATGGAGCTGAGAAGATGCTTTACATAGTGAAGACTTCACCTGTATGTGCCTCTTCCCAGGTGAGCAGCTCCTTCATGTGGACTCCAGAAGCTGGTAATTATTCCAGCTATGCTATGATAGGTTCAAGTAACTAGCTCTTCCTACAGTTGCCTGCATACCTAAGTTTACAAATAATATAAGCCAGGTTTTGTTGTTAACATCATAAACCAGAATAGTATAATCCTGGCTATCCTTTCTACTCAATGGATTTTCAGTTATTTTATTAAAAAAAAAATCAGAATTCTTTTCATGGGAAAGACACTTTAACACGACAGAGGGCTTTTTTGTTTTGTTTTGGTGCTGGAGGTTGAACCTGGGGTACTTTTACCACTGAGCTATATCTCCAGCCCTTTTTGTTAGGCAAAAGGACCACACCAAAAACCAGGTTCCAGCCAAGGGATTTTATTTGGAGTGGCACAGTGGCTGCTCCGGGTGATGAAGGCAGTAGCAGAGAGAGAGAAAAAATGGCCCTGAGATTAAGTACCTTCTTAGGGGCAGGTGTGCACTGGGATTGGCTGCATTGGCAACTTTAAATTCATTGACTGGGGTGCTCCCTGAGCGGGATTGTGTGTCTAGGGGATTGGTCAGTATATTTGGGGGGTTGGCTAAGGGCCTACGGGAAAAGCTTGGGTTGCTATTGGCTGAAGGCAGACTGGAAGGCCCGAGCTGCTGAGGAAGTGCATTCAGCAGCTGGCCATGTGGAGCTTCCCTGGAAAAAGGAGATTGACCAGTCTGTCCAACATTCCTCCCTTTTCCAACACTTTTTATTTTTTATTTTGAGCTGGTTTTGAATTTGGAATCCTCCTGCCTCAGCCTCCCAAACTGTTGGGATTATAGGTGTGCACCACCGCAGCTAGTTCCACATAGGATATTTTAAAACATTATACTGACGTGATCTTAATGTGATTCTAGAAATATTCTAAAAATATTCTGAGCAATGGCAATATTAAGTTATTTTCATTGCACAATCCTTTGGTTTTTTATCGTGAACTTGTATTCAATTTTTAATATAAAAGTATTATTCTCTAACAAGCCTATTATTTTCCTCTAAACACAATGAAGGCTGGAATCCAGATGCCAGATATTCAGAGCATTTTCTGCAGGAAGCTAAATTACTCCACTGGAATGGAAGACATAAACCCTGGGACTTTCCCAGTGTTCACAATGACTTATGGGAAAGCTGGTTTGTTCCTGACCCTGCCGGGATATTTAAACTCAATCACAATAGCTGATGCAACCTAATATTCAAAAGATTCCCCATATAACAGTGTGGATATTCCTTTGTAGCCTACTATAATTTTGTTCTTTATGAACAATATCTTTGATATGTATGATCCAGTGTAAGAACCAAAACTACTGTGTGCAAATTGTACCTTAGACCACAGAGGCACTGACTGTCTTCTCTAAGTGAGAATTATGGAAGGCCAGAATATGTTGAAAAGAAACCCATGTAAATATCAGCAATTTGCTTAACACTAAGTGACAATTATATTGACAAATTAAAATAATCTCTATATTTTTCACATGCAGGTATTTTTTTAATAGAGTCCAATCTTGTCTTTCATAAAACAATTACATGTAAAATATGGCTGTTTTTTAAAATAAAATATTTGTAGATTTTGTGATTTTTCCTCACATATATTATTTATTAATTATAATAGAAGGTAAACTGATCTCAGGTTTAAAGGGGGAAAGAATACCATTAAGTCTTGCTTCAGAAAAGCTTGTAACAAGGATAACCATTCTTATTTATTTAAAAACCATCAGACTTTAAAATGAATTTAAAAATCTTTCATTATTCTTTAATGAAAAAGTCTCATACCGTCATGTACAGGATATATCAACATTTACTACTCATCGGTCATGTTTAATGAAAAACATCATGATTGTTTACTTGGAAAATCCTCAAACCCACTCTCTAGTGAGTGTCTGTCATAATTGAAAGGGTGTTTTCTCAACTCAAATAAGGAAATCTATTGTAAAGCTACAATAGTTATTACCTAGTTACATGCTTTACACAGTCCCATGAAAAAATAATTCAGTTGCTCCTAATCCCTGATGCAAGGCACTTCAAAGCACCCGCATAAAATGTCCATGTAAACAGCAGTACAGTACATCATTTAAATAACACAAGTGACTTTTACACAGCTTGACCTAGACTTAATAAAAAATAAAATACGTCATCGCCACAGCTAAAAAGCATGTTAAGATTCACAACAAGAATTTGTTTTTCTTATTATAAATAGGACAGGCTATATAACACCCTGGGTTAACAAAAGGCCCTCAAAGATATTTAATTTTGCAAAAACAGCATGCTCCCTGGGTATGTATAAAATCTGAATATTCAGGAGTGATTAAGAGTGAATGCAAATGCACTTCTGAATATCCAGCCTTAATACCCACCAGACCTAACAGTCTGGACTACTTGTAGCACCATGAAAAATGCATTAAAAACCACAAAGGGACTTAATTCAAATCAACCTTTTCAGGAGGTTCACTGAGTCCCAGTAACAAACAGCAATGATGCACAGAAAAAAATTTTTTAAATTCTTGGCTTATTAGAGTTATCTAGCAAGAAAAATTTTGTATTATTTATTTTAGTACATCTCATGTACATAAAGCACCAGTTTCAATAGGACTATCCAACACCTCCAGCATCTGGTTGCTTAGCCTGAAAGTTCACTTCTTATCACTTTCTATGTCACACCCTTAAAGCCAAGGAGGATAAAATTAGAAAGGTGATAAATACTGACAGAGAAATTCAGTTCCTATCAAATTTATGCCTCTCAAGTAAAATGGAGATGAATGGCCAAATATAAAAGGCCTACTGCATTCTCTGGAACCCACCAGCTCAGCAGAAGTTTCTGCCCACTAGACGATAAATAAACACAGGGGCGAGGAGGCCAAAGGCGGGGCTTGACGCCTGCCAGGTCAGGCCAGGCCAGCCTGCGATG
This sequence comes from Glaucomys volans, assembly GCA_020662805.1. Taxonomy (NCBI): domain Eukaryota; kingdom Metazoa; phylum Chordata; class Mammalia; order Rodentia; family Sciuridae; genus Glaucomys; species Glaucomys volans. The sequence goes on along the minus strand of JAJEJO010000446.1, from coordinate 711,317 downwards.
TGCAGTCACGCTGTTTCCCCTACGAAGCAGCTTTCACACACACTCACCACTGGCGAGGGAATGAGGTCTGAGTGCACATAACTCAGGGAGCCCTGAGTTCAGCCTTAGTGACACCAAGAGCTAGTAAACGGGGCTCCCCTGAGCACCAGTTTCAAATGTGCAAAGCAGCACACGTGCCTCTGCGCCAGCGGTAACTCATCATTAGCACGCCTTCCCAGGCAGCCCAGAACGGCATGCTGAGGACTTACAGGTAAGAATCAAATATACACGTTCCACGGTCACATTTTAAAATTGCAGATCAAAAGCAACTTCCAGAAGAAAACTGATTTCTTCATCAACTAAATTCAGTATATAAAAAGCTGGAATGATGGTTAATTCAAATACAAAAACTCATACAAAACCCCTACTTTTTCCTTCCAAACTACTTAGGTTGATACAGTTGATTCTACCACACAACTGTACTGTACTATGATTACACACTGGGGGAAAGGACTAAGAAAATGCTTGGGCTGCAAACCGACAACTGCATTAGAACTGCAGCATTCAGAGGAGCCCAGCACGCCGCTCCTAAGCACGGTTCCCTTCTCCCTGCTCCGGCCTTCCACAGTGATTATCAAAGGAAGGAATCTGGTCTGTAAACGACTGGGTCATCCACTGCCCATTTGGAATGTCACCAAAAGCTGATTCTCCTCTTAACTCCGCACTGTCAGCTGCTAAGAAAGGGAAAGAACGTTAGCTTATTTCATTTAAAGGTTTTAAGTAAATAAGTGAAAAAGCCTTAACAGTGCACTATATACTTACTAAAACATTGATTGAGCTTCCTGAATATAAGTTTCTGTTTTACTGTCAAGTAGAGGACTGACACAACCTCATTTTTTCCCTCTCATTTTTTCTTTTTCTTTTTGTGGTGCCGGGGATTGAACCCAGGGCCTTGTGCATGTGAGGCAGACTCTTCACCAACCGGGCTACATATCCCCAGCCCCCTCATTTGTTTTAAAAGGAGGAAACCATAACTAGGGTGGCTTAGCGTTCAAAACTTAAGAAAGTGAACTGTAAGTCTGCCTAGTTAAATATCAGATAACAAATTTTCATTATTGGTCACTAAGAAAATTTTATACTCCCATTCCCAATCTTCAATAATTTACTCTCCACTTCTATTAATTCCTCCTCCCCCGAATCATGGCAAAACCAAGTCTTTGAAAGGAGCACCCCAGGGGACATACTTAGCCCATCCATACAGAAGCCGCCCGGCTCACTGTTGCACGGGTTCTCAGTGTAAGCACCACCATACGCTGCTTCATAGCCTGGGTCATATTTTTCTTCCTTAACTGCCATCTTCTTTGCATCCTCTGTGAGGAGGGTAAAACAGGATTTAGAACTGCTTCTGTACAATTCTTTTTTTTTTTTTTGAATACTTGTATTTTATTTACTTATTTTTATGTGGTGCTGCTGAGGACTGAATCCAGTACCGCACACGTGCTACAGCCCTAGCCCACTTGTGTACAATTCTGAACATAGTTTTTATTCCAAAATCATGAACAATTCTTTTTCTCAAGTGTTCACATAAGCTGAGATACATCATCTGCTATAATCTTCAAACTCTTTGTAGCACATACTAAATGAACTTGCTTAGAACTGCAAAAACCTTTAACACTTAATTTTGGGTGGATACAATGTTTCTTAGACCCTCGATGCCTGGGAGGGGTACCCAGAGTAGATGGAAAACCTTGGTAAAAGGAGATTTTAACAGTGACTAATGTCCATTATCAGAGCATTCTGGCTGTGATAAATTAGCTTTGTTTCACCTGCTTTTAAATCCACAACACACTTTCTGTAATGCATATACACATGAAATGAAGGAAAGGAGTGAAAACAATAATATACCTTGGGCGAGCTGTAGGTCAAACGTGTACTGCACCTCCTGAACGTCTGTGTTCCGTTCAATGCCTTTCAACTGGTCTCTCAAGTCCTTCAGCTTAATGTAGTAATGGACTTTGTCCTGGGCTCGAGGAAACTGAGCACACCTTGCACTGGACGAGGGCATAACATAGCAGAGCTGGAATCACAGAATTTTATGGTTTCAGAAATCTTATAATTCTGTTGAATCCACTTATACTGAGATTTAAAAATTTTGCTTTATTGGGTTAATAACTTGATTCTTAGCTATACAAAAATATATGTAAAATGAACAAAAGTAGTTGTCAATAAATAAAACATAATGAGGCTCCCCCATGTTCATCTATTAACTAACAATCTTTTCTTTTTATTAGCAAATATATGGTACACAATTCTAAAAGGATAAAAGGGCACAGGAGTATATGAAGTCATCTTCCCCAACTCAAGTTGCTATCTACCTTATTCCCTTCCCCAAAGGCAAGCAATACTGCTAGTTCCACAGGTATTCACAAATCCACAATCCAAGTGTCTACACACATCCTCTCCTTCATCCTTTTTAATAAACATACAAATGGTAAGCCGCTCTGCTTCCCCTCCCGCACTGTGCTCTTCTCACTCAACAGTAGATCTTGAAGATAATATCAGAGTGAAAAGAGCCTCCCTTCTGTTTTCACTCTTTTACTATTATAGTGAAAAACCTGTACTAATTTAATTTGAAACATAGGAATATACCCGTTGAATAATTTCTAGAAGTGGAATGGCTAGAGAGAAAGGCATTTGCATTTATCATTTTGGTTGGTGGTGACAAACTGTCCTTGAAAGAGCATAATTCTTTCTCTCCCTCATATGTATATAGAGAGAGTGGGGTTGATGAATTATGAATATTTGTTGCACTTTTTAAATTGGCCTCAGTATCATGTATAACATTAAAAAAAAAAGGAATCACTACCAACATCAATAACTTAGTATTTAATGATAAGGAATCAATTTTAAAGGTTAAATGTTAAACTATTAATAAAACTATTTTAAACTATTTTAAAGGTTAAAGGTTAAACTATTAATGAAGACACAAATCAAGTTCACTTATTTATTGCTCTTCTGGGATCACATATATCCAAGTGTATACCTAGGTCTCATCTGGCATTTAATGAACACTCTGAGGTACCACAGAAGTGCAGACCATAGTGCATTGCTTTTACAATTTTACAAGTAGATCAAGGTGGTGCTCCATTAAAAGAAAGACCAATGCTACAAACTTAACTCATCAATCATATTTAAAAGTTGAAAACAGAAGAAATTTAAAAAGAGTTCAAACTTATATAGGTGGCAGAAACTTTATTCCAAGTTCTTGTACACTGGTTTCTCCACTGTTTAAAATTTTGTATGCACAATGTGTAGGTCTATGTATTGGGTTATTTTGTGAAAGTTGTAAACAAAGCTTAAAAAACTACATTTAAGAAACAAATTTAGAACCAAAGGTCTGCAGATGCTCTACAGAAATAATAGTGTGAAAACCAGTGTGTTATTTCATGATGGATGCATATGAAGGCAAGAGTATCAAATGCCAGTTAGGTTGCCTGGATGTTTGTTGGGACTATATTATTTGCATGGTTTTAAAATGAAGCTGGGATAAGATATATAAGTGAGGCAATTACTTCCACTAATCAGGATGGTGTTTATATTTACATATTTATTTCAAATTAAGTATAAGAATTTGAATTTGATAAGATTCTGAATGCAGTATGGAAGCCAATTCCTCTCACAATTTTAGCCGAACAACAATCATTGAGATGTTTAGCTGACAAATGTTTCTCTTTCTAACATAACTCTAAGTTAACAGAATTACTTTGTAACTATTAAATTGATATGTAGTTATTACTCAACAAAACAGAGGGTGGCTTTTTCTCATGACATAAGTTACAATGCATAAGACAAATAAAAAAGGGAAATAAGTTAGAAAAAAATTCACCTTTAGCTGATCTACAAATGCAAATTTGAAGGACTTACAGTTTCTGTGTCTGGGATCTTATGGGGTTGAAGCCCAAATTCCAAGTTCTTAACCTTTACTCCAAAAACTTCTTTACTAAAAATTTCATAAATACCTAAAATGAAATACAAACATATTTACATTGTCCACAATGTTAGCACAGAAAAAAGATTAAATTTAAAAGTAAATCTTACATTTTCCATTAAACACCGCTATTCGTGGCTGATATTTCTGTAATTTCTGTACTAGAATACGTCCTCCTTCACGAAATTCTTTACTAAAATTGAATTAAAAAGTAGTAAAAGACATAAATATAGCAAAATTTAAAATATGCTAGATTAAGTCAGCTTTCAACAAAAGATCACATCACATATTTGTTGGACTCAGCTTGAACTAAATCTATATGATGTCCCTGGATTATGTGAGATGCCAGCATGGTCAAGGTTCCAACCCATAAAATAGATGTTATGTAATTACCTGGAAAGATCCTTGCTGCCTGGCGTCGTCCGTTCCACCATGTTGGTAAATCCAATTCCATACTTCCCTGGTAAAGTGTGATCGTCCATGTGATTCAGCTGCACCTCACTCAGTCCTGACATAAACAGACACTTCCCTGTGAAAAGAGGCTTTGGTTTATTTCTGTAGGCTAAAGGTCCAAAGAATACTAGTCTACTTTCTTTTTTAAAATTTATGCATTTTCATGTGGTGCTGAGGATCGAACCCAGTGCCTCACATGTGCTAGGCAAGTGCTCTACCACTGAGCCACAACCCCAGCCTTACTAGTCTACTTTCTATTCTTGAAATTAGGAAAGAAAAAAAGATTTAGGGTATTTTTTAAAGTACTGAGCAATTACTATGAGTTGGATACTATCCTAATTCCTTTACATGATTTCAGTCACCATAATTCTTATAAGATGCTGTTATCTCCTCCTCACAGGGGGTGAGGTAAGTAAATGCCGTTCCCAGAATATACAGCTACGGAGCATGGGAAACTAGGAAATTGTTTTCTTTTCCAATAACTGTTGACATCACCACCTGCCTCTGGAATACCTTACAGATGAGACATTCACCACGAGACTAAAAGCACTCAAACATCTTGATAGTGAGGAAAATTAAAAGTCAAACTTCCTTAGAAAGGCTTTTTTTTTTTTTTTTTTTTTTGGCAATACTAGGAATTGAACCCAGGGCCTTGCACATGCTGGGCAACTGCTCTATCACTGAACTATTTATTTTTTAAAATAATGGGGATAATACGTTTATTAGTTCTAAGAAGACACTATTATCATTTGCCCGAATGTTTTTAACATTACTCAGATATTTAACTGGTGTTTTCTGAGCACCCACTGCATTTATTATTCTAATGAGCAATGTTAGGGGAGATGATTTACATATAAAGACAATTTAGAGCAATACAGGAGTTAAACTTGGTTTTAAAGCTCTACAAGTATGAGAGTCTTTATGACTATTTTGTGCTAGATGCAAAGTATCTGTGGAGAATGTCTCTAATGGTAGCATTTCAGATACAACTTCATTTCCATCAATGCATTTTCTCTTATCATAACATCAACAGAAATAACATCAACAGAAATCTGGGAAAGTCCATGTTTTGTCTGCACTGTCACAAAGATGGACTATTGTTACTAGGTCTGTAGATGATGATTTAAAAAAAAAACTCATTAAAAAGAATAGGAAAACTCATTGAAAACTATTTTTTTAAAAAAGAGAAAGTATGAGCTAGGAATGCAGCTCGGTGGGAGGGCACAGACCAAGCATGCACCGTTTGCTGGGTTCAACCCCCAGCACTGCACACAGATCCACAAAAGGCACTCTTTCCTGCCCTTCCACAATGAACACATGAAATAGGAATGCAATTGTATTTTTAAAAACCTATTGAAAAAGATATCTAATTTTAAAGTAGATTAATTTAAAAAGTAGTCACTTACAAAAATGGTTTCCAGGTCCAGGATAATGATGCCCTTTGTAAGCAGCCATTAGTCCTGGGTTGATGCCAATCTATAAAACAAAATAACCACACATTTTAGTCTTAAAGAGTAGTTTTGCTTAAGTTGGCATTTCTATGAAGGAGTGGTAGATAAAACTGAAACTATTAAAATATACATTTAATTCAGCATCATAAGCAATACCTATGTATTTCTAGTCTTAATCCAAAAAAAGTATTTCACAGGGAGGAAAAAGATTTCCTTGTGAGTTTTGCTATTGTTTTGAAAGACCAGCTCCATCCCCTCATGACCCTGGGTTCCCCTGTCCCCCACTGGGCTGACTTCAGTCTGGGAAGAGAGAGGTCCAGGAGCCGTCAATCAATCTGAGCCCATTCCAGCCATGCTGGGAGCGTCTGCTCCTCACCTCCCAACAACTAACTTAGTCCATATCAGCCACACCGTTGTCCAAGTGTTGGAGTTTCTTATGGTCACTGACAAAAATACAAGCTCAAAAGCAGTACTGTCACTTAGGGAGTACTGCCAGGTATCACAGAATCGAAGCGATTCACGTGGATTGTGCCATTTGATTGCAACCCTCTGAGGGAGGTATTTTCACCTGTTTCATCAGTGAGGAACCTGATGTTTAGGAAGGTTAAGGCTTGTTTGAACCCAGACAGCCCCAATCCAGAGTGCACTCTCTTAAACACTCCCAGGTAACGCCACCTGGTGAAGGTGAAACCATTTGCCTCCAGATTCTTAGAAATGGATCTTTTCAGCAAAACTCCATTTGTATGGATAGGTGTTAAGTAAAGCTAATCCACCAATGTTATTTATAAAATCAAATAAGGACAAAAATTCTTACGATCACAATGTCCAGATTGAAGGTCAAAATATCAGGGAGAGTCTTGGTTAAAAGTTCAGCTTCGGAAACACCATTAAAACGGTCTACTTTTCTTTTTACTTTAAATGTGTCTGTAATTTTTTCTTGCTTTTCTTTTGATTTTGTGGACTTGCCAGATTTTTTTGACTCAGCAGGTTTTTTGGGTTCCACTGGTGTTTTGGGTTCAGTTGTTCTGGTTCTTCTTTTCCTTCCTTTTGGAGTCTCTAAAACACAACGATTTCCAAAATGTAGATGCAGAAAACCTTAACTCAGAAGCTCTAGCAGCTTTCCCAGAAAAGCACCCTATAAACAACCCTTTATCTCCCCCAAATTATGCCTTTTTTCCTTTGGACTATCTTCCCCCTCTTTCACCCTAGAAAGAAGGTTTGACACGCCCCACCCACTGTGACAATCAGATTTCCCATCTTGCTTGACATCTTGGCTTCCCAGGGCCACAGAGTACCTGTGTACCATTTTAATTGAAATTCTAAATGTAAACACATAAACAATGAAGTAAACAAATACAAGAATAAGTGAAAAAACAGGAATGCAGGCAAACATTTTAACTCAGTTTCCTGATAGTAGAAGACCACAAATGGCTTGTGGGCTTGTTTTAGAGACGATGAGGCATATTCTGTTCCACCCACAGGTGAAATTTGAGGTGCTGAAGATAAAATCTCTGGGCTGCGGTATTTCAAAAGAAAAGATGAGGGATTTTTCTCAGGAGTTCTGTACTACTTTTAAGGTTGAATAACTGTTTCTGGTGGGGGCTGCCCTGTACATCACAGAAGGAGGAACAGTACCCATGTCTACCCACTAGGTACCAGTAGCGTCCTGCCAATCCAAAGTATCTCCCAACAAAGACAAATGTTCCAGGGGCAAAATTACCATTAGCTGACCCCTGATCTACAGCTGCCAAGAGGAATCCTTGGTTGTATTACCCTTCATTCTTGAACATTTTTCCAGATTCTCAGGCTTGGGCCCCCCTTTTACTCCCAGCTGGCATTTCCCCACCCTGACAAGGTGGTCTTTCTTCTGTCTCACGCTGCTTCAACTGCTCTCTATACCAGGGGATCCAGCGTTACTGGCTTGTGGCTGGGCAGGCCCTAATGTCGCCTGTCCAGAAGCACAGTAGAGAGGAGGGCAGGAGGCAGCTCCAGTGCAGTGGAGTTAGGTGTGATCCTGGAACCAGGAGCACACTTCTCACACATACTGCTACCCTGGAGAAAACATCTCCTCTCTTCCCCCAAACTTTCTCCAAAATCTACTTGGCTCCTTTAAAAAAAATTTTTTTGTGTATGTGTGGTAATGGGGAGTGAACCCAGGGCCTGGTGAACAGTAGAAAACACGCTATCACTGAGCTACACCCCTCCCCTTCTTTTTTGGGTACTGGGGATTGAACTCTGGGGCACTCAACCACTGAGCCACATCCCCAGCCCTATTTTGTACTTTATTTAGAGACAGGGTCTCAGTGAGTTGCTTAGTGCCTCACTTTTGATGAGGCTGGCTTTGAACTCTCGTCCTCCTGCCTCAGCCTCCCCAGTCACAGAATCCTACCCTTCTTTATTTTGAGACAGGGGCTCTCTAAGCTGCCAAGGCTAGCTTTAGCCTCCCGAGCTGCTGGGATTACAGGTGTGCACCACCAAGCCCAGCTCCTCTTCTAAGTCTTATCTTGGTGAACGGCTTTTTCTTCAACCAACTGCTTAAGCTGGAAGCCTGGGGGTTTGCTATGGTTTGAATATAGGTTGATTTTATCCCCCCAAATTCATATATTGAAAGCCAGTCCTGGGGTGGCCGTGTTGGCAAGTGCTGCAGATCCTTCATGAGGCAGGGCCTAGAGAGAGGTCCTTAGGTCAACTGGGGGAGTGCCCTTGGAAGGGACTGTGGAACCAGTCTCTCTTGGGCCTCCTGCGAGCTTCCTCCCACATGCACCCCTGCCACTGTGGTAACATCTGTTATGAGGCTAGAGCTATGTCACCAGAGCTAAGCTGACACTGGTACCTGCCCTTGAACCTCCAGAACTGTAAGTAAATAAACCTCTTTTCTTTATAAAGTAGTCAGCTTCAAGTATATTGTTATAACACAAAATGGACTACGATAGTTACTTCCAGACTCCTTGCATACCCTTCGTCCCTACATGAAAGCCACAAACCACAGCCACGTAATTCTACTTTCTGAGTATTTTCATTCTCTTTCTCCATCCCTCCCAGTCTTCATTTCTTCTCCAGATTATTCAAAGTTTCTAACCCTCTCCTTGCCTCCAAGTCCTGCCTTACTCCATACCACCCAGTCTTTTATATTTCCAGACTGATTTTTTAAGTACTAAACTATGTAAGCCACTCTTGCCTACAACATCTTTACAGCTCCCCATCACCTTCAGGGACATTTCTTGGGTAAAATACGAGCTTCAACTGCTCCCATCCAGCCTTATCTCTCACCCATTCCTTGCTACACCCCAGATGCCAATGAACAGAACCACTCCATTTTTGCCTGTCATGCTTCTTCATGTCTGTGCCTTGGAACATGCTGCTTCCACAGCTGGCATCTCACCCACACTGTTGTTCACGGGGATGAAGACCCTTCACCCTTGAAGATTCAGAGCTCTTAGTTATTTCTCTGCTTTGAGTACTCTGCGCCTCTGAGCATTCCATCCCAGTTAGGGGCCAACCCAACATGGTCTCAGAGCACCTACCCTGTGCCCCTCTTTACTACCTACTGTGCAGAGGTGCAAAATCTATCTCCTTATAACTCCTCTACAAGTCTGAGAAGCTGGAGAGCAGGATCCATGTTCTTTTATACCCCAAAACCTATCAGAGTACTTAGCACACTACTTAGAATATGGATCACATTTGTTTTTTGCTTCTTTTTTTGTGTGTGGGGGGGAGACTGAGGATTGAACTCAGGGGCACTCAACCACTGAGCCACATCCCCAGCCGTATTCTGTATTTTTATTTAGAGACAGGGTCTCGCTGAGTTGCTTAGCACCTTGCTTTTGCTGAGGCTGACTTTGAACTTGAGATCCTCCTGCCTCAGCCTCCTAAGCCATTGGGCATACAGGTGTGTAGCACTGCACATGGCTTGGATTACATTTTTTTCACACTAAAATAGAACTAAAATTCATCATTAAAACCTTTTAAAGTAAGTTGGCTGATCCAATATCAATTTTCTAAACTATCATGGTGAAAGCTACCTTGTATGGGTTCCTGAGCAGGCGCTGGTGCTGGAACTTCTGCTGGCATTTGCTGTTCATTCGTGACTGCCATATCAGGAGCTTCAGTCATCATTTGTGGAAATGGAAATGAATAAAATGCTTGAGCTTGCTCAAGGGAATAGCTGAAAGAACAATTAAGTAGAAGTTATTATAGTGATAAAAGTGCCTAAATGCAAGTTTAAATGATCAGCTATAAAAAAAAAAAAATCCCCAGAATTCAAGTACTTTGTGTAGCCAGATTGTAGTATTTATTTAGAGCACAGAATAGGGGAGGAGTGAGAGCGATTTCCCTGTGCACATATTTATCCAAATGTTGCTGAGTACTTAGTAACCAAACACATTGAACATTGTTTAATGACAGATGTGTCATCAATAAAACTTACCGGCCCTGTCAAGTCAGCCTGTACTTGAGATCGTGAGAATTTTCTAGAAGAGAGAATTGAAAGACCCTCCAACCCACAGTTAAAAATGTGCATAAATACAATTTGTGTCCCCACCTTTAGTATTTAATCATCTTGGCACAAAGATCCTCTCCGATCTAATTTGGCTTTCTTTTGGTTTATTTGCCTGCTTTGTTATTTCCTCATTAGATTTTGTTGTTGCTACTGTTCTTTGCCACTTTGGACTAGGAACAGATCATTTTGTGAATACCTGTTTAATTTACAAAGCAAAAAATCTTTAAACCTTCTCCTGAAAATGACCTAAATTTAGTTCAAAGTAAAGAACAGAGGCTTTCAAAGAAAACAATTCCCAAAAACCTTTCTGTTGACCTGAAACCACCACCCCAAGCTGTTGCTATCGGCACAGAAAACACTGATAAATGAAACTCACGCTAAGGCTAATGCTGAATAACGCCATGAAATGTACAGGACAATGAAAAACATCAGGAAATAAAAGGGAAGAGTATCAGTGACTACTGGAGAGACAAGAGTCATACTTTCTGTGGCAAGATGCTCTACTTAGTTTATTCTGTCATGTGGAGAAAGAGAACAGAGGTCAGAGAGCACAGATTAAAGGGGGCCAACCCTGTAGCATATAAATCATATCTCAATAAAATGGTTTTTCAAAGAAGGCAAACTAGAGCATTCTCTGAGTAAGCTTAAATGGTGAGGGGGACACAGGGTAACAGACGATCTGTGGGAGGTTCAGGCTAGAATGTCGGATGCTCAAAGACAAACGGGGGTCCAGTTCTAAAGGACAAAGCACTGGAAAGGTGTTTTGACTTCAGGCTGTCTTTAAGGGTAAGCTTCTCGTGAAGAGGTTAAAAACTAATGAAGAAAATGTTAAACTGTATTTTAAAGGTTTTATTTCTTTAAATATACTGTTCTCAGGCTGGGGTTATGACTCAGTGGTAGAGCGCTTGTCTAGCATGTGTGAGGCCCTGGGTTTGATTCTCAGCACCGCATATAAACAAATAAAGGTTCATCAACAACTAAAAAAATATTAAAAAAAAAAAAAAAAAGTTTAGGGGCTAGGGTTGTGGCTCAGTGGTAGAGTGCCTGCCTGGCACGTGTGAAGCCCTGGATTAGATCCTCAGCACCACATATAAATAAATAAATAAATAAATAAATAAATAAATAAATAAAAAAAATAAAGGTCCATTGACAACTAAAAAAATATTTTTAAAAGTTCAAAAAATATAAATAAATACACTGTTCTCAAACCACACAAAAAATGAAAATGACACACTGATTCAATAACTATAGTACATTAACTTCAGGAAATACTATGCAGCTGGGTTGGGGGTGTAGCTCAGTGGTAGAGCACTTGCCTAGTAAGCAAGAGGCCCTGGCTTTAATCTCCAGCACTGCAAAAAACAAACAAATCTGTGCAGCTACTAAAAATTAAATTTGCTGATATTGTCTAAAGCTCAGAAAAAGTTTAGTAACTATTTTACAGTAGAAAAGAATACAAAATAATACTGTAAACTAAAGTTACACTTAGGGAAAAATTTGTAGGCAGGGACTAGAATTTAAAGTGTTAAAATAAAGAGAAGTGAAGTACTCAGACCTGTGCTTGGCACAGAGTAAATGTCCTTTTTCACATTTTTAATACTACTAGTGGCTCTTTTCAACAAATTGTTAAAACATTGGTTTAGTGTTTATTATTTAAATATTCCAGTGAGTTGGATATGGCTAGGTCAGACTTGAGGTATCTTGAGTAAAACAAAGTTCTAATAAAATGAACTGCAATTTTTTTTTTTTTAGATAAGGTCTTACTAAATTGCAGAAGCATATTCCAACTTTGGATACTCCTGTCTCACCTCAGTTTCCCCAATATCTTTGATTATAGGCACGTGTCACCATAACCCAGCATGATTTTCAACTTCTGACTGTGACCAAGTGGCAGTTTCAAGAGATGCCAATAGTTACTTCCAGCCTGAATGTATAACAAAAAGACATGATATACATATGTGTGTGGGTGTACACTGTATAATTTATTTTTTCATTTACTTATTTATATTTTGCAGTGCTGGGGATTGAACCTAGGGCCTTGAGCATGGTAGGAGAATGCTCTACCACTGGGTTACAACCCCAGCCCCATGTGGTCACAATAAACAAAATGACCAAAGAATGTACAATACTGGGTGCAAGCCTGTAATCCCAGCAAGCTGGGAGGCTGAGGCAAGAGGATGGAAAGTTCAAGGCCAGCATGGGCAACTTAGCAAGAGCCTGTCTCAAAATAAAAATGTTCAGTGGTAAAGCACTTGCAACTTGCACAGCATGTACAAGGTCTTGGGTTTAATCCACAGTAGCTCATTAAAAAAAGAAAAAAGAAAAAAGCAATGCAAGAGAACTGTGTCATGAGTCTGCTTCATGGTTAAGAGCTAACTTACCCATTGATCTGCCTATGTTTCTTGCTGCTACTCTCAGAGGCCCACGGATAGGTTTCATTTTGAGTTTTTGACAAAAAATTCAAACTTAAAATGCATAAATTAAGAAGACATCCTTCACATTATAAAAGAATTCCTCACTTAAAAAAAAAAAGTCCAAAATGTAACTCCCTTAGTATAGTTAGGGGACATTAAACATCAGAAACTGAAAATTAAATTCTAGAAATCATTGTTGGCAATAAAAAGTGAAAAAAAAAAAAATAACCCAAACTTTCACATTAGACACATTCATAGTTTTTCAAAGTAACCCAGAAACTTATCTATAATAATGATGCATTCCTTAACCTTTTAAAAATGATCAGTGGCACATTACAGTAAGTTAAATTAGAATGGAAAAAGAAGAAAGCTATGGAAAATAGGACATGTCCATTCTGAGGTAATATATTACCTTTGAGCATTAAATTTGGCCAGGACAAAAGAAAGGGGATTGAAGCAGTCATTACCACTTGGTAGCAGAAGGCATTACATCTACACAAGAAACTTCATGAATTTGAATGCCAGGAATGTGAAAGCATTCTGGATAACTTAATTTTCTATTATCTAATTACAACTAAATCTGTTTCAACATATGTGAAAATAATTCTTAAATACATTTATTATATTTACATATGATGATAATAGCTACTACATAATTCAGAATTCTGCAATGTTGCTAAACAATCTCTCTAGGAGAGGCACCCCAACACAGAGTACTTGGTCACCTCTCCACTATCCCCAGCTGCCCTTCCCTCACCAGGAAGAGGAGTTTGGAGACGTTTCCACATATGGGGAACATGGAGGAAGTAGGACTGAATTTGTCTGGATCAGAACAGACCCCACGACCTGCTGTTTTCTATAATCCTGACATCCAGTGAGCGTGACCAATGCTTTCACTTCCCTTGGTTCACTTCTCTCCATCATCTGCTTGTCCCCACACCATCCTGTACTACCTGCCCCTGCCTCCCTTTTCTGTGGCTTACCCCTTCTTCTCTCCCAGCCTCCACCCATACCCTCTTTGTTGAACTACAGTGCCAGCAAGATGGGTTCCACAGCCATCTGACGTTGATGAACGGTACTTTCTGACAGTCTTTCTCAACACCACACACATTTACACACCCTCACGCACACACATACTTATGTGCATGTGCATGCAAACACACACATCCTACTTGGAGTTGATTAATAAGTCCAGTTTATTCAAATTTGCTGCATTTCAAAAAAAGTAAATCTTTAAGGTTTTCTCTAAAATTAATGACTCCAATTTCTTTAATCATCAGTTATTTACACTATTTTAAGGATTAGTTTTCTAAATATTTTATCATCTTTATTTAAATAAGTGTATATAATACTCAATACTCATCAAATAGTTATCAGTGCTAAATAACCCAAATGGTCAACTCCAGGGGACTAGCTGTGAACTATGATGGAGTTCCATGGTAACGACTGCAAGAGTACATTTCACAGTGCTAGGTGGAAGAGTGTGTGTGTGTTCACTATGTGATTTAGAATAAGTCAGAGTAACGAGTTCATTTAACTATTCCCTGTATAGGATGATTTCAAATTTTTTCACAATGTGGTCATTCTTTTCTGCTCAGGATCAAACCACATACGCAGATACAGACTCACAGAGCAAGGCCACCAACGTCCTCACTCTGGAAACAAACTAGAGGACCCATTACGTGAGCTTTACTGGCACTCACATTAAATCCACACTGAATTCACCGTCCATGAAAATGGCCCTTACAGCGTTTCTCCCTCGTTGCATACTTTATCACTGATTTTCTGCCCCAGAATATAAATTGTGCCTCTTTTTATAAATGATGAGTCTCCAACCATTCCAGGTAGTCAGGATTTATCTGAACTCTGACGCAATCTCTCAATTCTACAAACCCCTCCCAGAACTGGGTTGCTAACAATTGGGATGTCATCAGCACCACAAAGTTGGTAAGCTATTAAAGAGCAAAGCTGGCAATAGTTATCAGTATGAACTCTCTTTAGTCTGCTCTTGATTCCTTCAGCAGTAAACCAGTTTTTCATGTTACTTAAGTGAACTGTCAGCAGTCTATCTTCATCTTCAGAAGTGTTACAGTACAACTGCCAGCTAGGGAGGCCGACTCTGAAGTAGACCACCGGGATTTAAACTTCAGCTCTGCCATTTACTAGCTTGCAGGCCATTTTCTTAATCTCTTTAACCTTAGCGTCCACATCTGTAAAATGAGAACAGCACCTAATTCACTGGTCATGGGGATTAAATTAGTTAGCATTTAGAAAACAGTGCCTGGTATACAGATTAGCTATAGTAAAGACTATTTTCTTGTATAGGCCTTGCTTCTTTTTGAATTTATACTGTAGCCTGATGGTCACTAGTTCCTTCTAAAAATGTTCAGTAACCACTGATAACACAAAAACTTTTTTCAGGATCAATATCAATGGACACACTCCATCTCTGGAAGAAATAGGGACTCATGCATTTTTTTTTTCCCCTCTGCTTCAGATTTCCTGTTAGCTACAAGTTCTCAAAGACTGCTGTAACCTGGTCCTTCTCCTGAAATACATTTCATCTAGGCCATGACACAGGATTTCTACTGGTGCAGTTAAAAGTTCTCTTAATGGCTCTCGATTCTGAGTTTTAAAAATTTACAGACATTTATTTGCCATTTCAGTCTGACAATCACTTCCTTAACACAGGAGATGAAAAATCAAAATTAGAACAATGTATGTATGTCTTCCGCCATCTACTAACACCATGCCAGTGGGCTGATGTTAACAATTTGGATCTGAAACGTTCCCCCAGAAGCTCATGTGTTGACAGCTTGGTCCCCAAAGCAGCAGTGTTTAGAGGGGCTTTACTGGAATATAATTGGGAATATATAGTGGAATATAATTGGGTCATGAAGGCTCTGATCTCATCAATGGATTAATCCATTGTTGGATTAATTTAACAAGTGGTAGAACCTTTAGGTGTTTAAGTAGATCTTCCGGGGTGTGCCCTTAAGGGCTATACCTGTCCCTGGCTCCTTCCTTGCTCTCTTGCTTTCTCACTCTGCTTCCCAGCCACCATGAGCAGGGCCGCTCTGTTTCACCATGAGCTCCCCAACATATTCTGCCTCATCACAGGCCTAGAAGTAATGGAGCCAGACAACCATGGACTGAAAGCTTTGCAACTGTGAGCCAAAATAAATCTTTCCTCTTTTACACTGTTTTCCCCAGGTATTCAGTCAGAGTGATGGAATGCTTACTAAAACAGCTGGGCAGAAAGCCCAAAACTTCTTTGTCCTTCTGGTTGTCCACATCTAACTAAAATAGTCCTTCCTAGTCCCATTATTGTTTCTAGAAAATAGGATCTCATCTGCGGGTTGATCTTTCCTATTTATATTCTTAGCAGTCCAAGTCACTCTTTTTCAGTTAGTTTTGATTTTTCATCTTTGGTAAATGTCCTTTTCATGTTTAAGGTCACAGGATACACACACACACACATATATATTTAATTCCTCCTCTTTCCTTTTAGTTGATTAAAATGTACTTTTAAAGACACTTAAATTATTTATTTTCCCTTCTGAAAAGAGTCTGCATCCATGGGATTTTTTTTCTTTGACTGTTTTGAATTCAATCTTCCAAAATAAAAAGTAAATTTATGGGCTGGGGATATAGCTCAGTTGGTAGAGCACTTGCCTTGCAAGCACCAGGCCCTGGGTTCAATCCTCAGCCCCGCAAAAAAAAAAAAAAAAAAAAAAAAAAAGTTAATTCATTATAATCAGCATTCTCTCCTTCACATCAAGGGTAACAGTCTCACCGCTCTCTCAGGATTACCTGGGGTTTGAGTCATTTCAGAATCCCCAAGGATAAACACTTCAGGGTATTATAGTTTTTCATATTTTCTGAAGATGAAAGTTTTCCAAATCAAAGTAAAAATGGCCGACAGGCGGATGAAGTTATGACAATGTAAACCAGGGCTTTGAACTAAACCATATACTGAGTCCAATTATTATGCTGTAAATACCAAATAAGGTTTTATAACAAGAAATTCACTGTATGGTAGGCTTTTCCCAAGCTTCAGTTTTGTTCTGAAGTAATATCACAAAGGCAAGAGAGATTTCAACAAGATCTGGTGAACTCTTTTATTTTTAAAGTAGTCTAAGAAAGCAGCAGAGTGCTTTATTCTCGGATTTAATTATGCACAAAGTCAAAATAAAGTCCACAATTTTATCCATGTATATCTGTTTTCCTACACTTAAAAACAACCTATTGTGGTTACTTAACTATGCCCCTTTCACAGAATCCCAATGTTCAGTTTGCTAGGATTCCAGAGATGTCCTTAAAACATGCGAACAGGCCTACAGACGTGTCACGTCTTGCCTAAGTATAGTCCCCATTTACCAGAGCGTCAAGATAATTCTTCATCAGGTCCAATAGTGTTTTATTTCAATGCAAATCACTGCTCTTGATCCTTTTAAATACCCTGCCACCTTATTTACTATTTAATTTTCTGTCAAGAGTTAAAATGTCTAAATCTCCACTTTTTGCAAAAAATAATAAAAAAAATAAAGACCTTAAGATCGTCCCAAGATCACGGAAAACTCAAGGCCGATTTTCACTTCTCGGCAGTCTCACACATACCCCACGGCAGCACCATCCACCCTCTGACCCTTAACGTGGGTTTTAGCAGACCCTGGGGAGGAAGTCAGTACATCCACCAACTTTTAACAGGGAATCTGGAGCTGGATCCGTCCGACACTCGGTCTTTACAACTCGCCTTGGCCCCAGAGGATGAAGGGCACCATCGCCGAGCACGGCGTGGAGGCCACAGTACTGGGGACCGCGGGAGACCCCCTAAAGCCCTCACAGCCCGCTCGCTGCCGAGGAGTCCCGCGGGCGGGGCAGGTGCACGCGGCCGGCGCGCAGCGCGCACGCGCGGGCCCGGCCTTTGTGCTGGGCCGCGGCCGGCAGACCCCTGCGTGCGCGCGCCCGCCCGCCGGCCGAGGGGCGCGGGGGGTGGGGGGGCGGCGTCCGCCGGCTTTACCTGCCCGCGTTCTCCGCTTCCATGCCCCGCGGCCGCTCGCGCGGGTGGCGACTCCTGCCGGGCCAAGGGGCGGCTGGACGCTGAGGACGGCGGCGCACGCACGGCGACACGACGACACCGGCGCCTGGGGCCCGATCAGCGGCGGGACCGGACGGCGGCTGGCCTCGGCGCCTCCCCACGCTCCCACATCACCCCCCCGCCAGCAGCCCCCCTCCGCGCCGCACTTCCGTCTCCTCGGAGCCGGGTCCCGCGCGCGGGGGCCGTCACGTGACCGGCCTGCCCAATCCCGTCCCGCTGCCCGGGCTCCCCGGGCTCCCCGGCGCGCGCGGCCTGTCGGGAAGGGTGGAGGATCGCGGCAAGGCGGGGTGCGCGCCGCTGACGTCGGCTTTTGTCCGCCCGGGACTTTCGGAGGTGGGCGCAGGCGTGGGAGAGAGGATGACGTCCTCTGGCGCTGTGCGGGGGTCGTCTAGTTCTCAACACCCAGATTTTATCGGGGCTGAAAACTTGGGGACCAGGGATGTGGCTCAGTGGTAGGGCGCTGGCCTAGCGTGCCTGAGGCCGGTTCCACCCCCGGCACTGCAGAAGGACCACGACGACAAAACAGTCATCTGGTACTCGGATGGGGAAACGTGGGAGTCGAGGTCACTGTACGACTTGAGCCTCGATTTCCTAATCTGTAAAAGGAGCGTATCGTAAAGCTGCTTTGCAAAATGTAAAGCTTTCCATAAACCGTTCTCTGCTTTACTTCGGAAGATGTGAAAATAACGTCTGAAGTCCATAGGGTCAGATATTACCCAGGCTTCACCTCTTTATAATGTTATAGACTAACCCCACTTTTATTTCTTGCTGGTTCTGACAGTTGGATTTGTTTCATTTCATTCTCAACTTCTGTCAGTGGTATTTGTGCAGGGACTTCATTAGATCACTCCTAATGGAGATGGGCTTTTCTGTTTTTTCGCTAGTTCGAATGGTGAATACATGACTGTATTTTCCTTCCACAGTCTGTGCGATGGTAACAACTCCAAACCCTCAGTAGCTTACAGCCACAAAGGTTTATTTCTCACTTGCATGACATGTGACCTGGGACATGGCATGGCTGTGACGTCTAGGATTCAAGAAAAGCTGGATCCCTTCAGGTCCATTCTTGAGACCAGGGACCTTTTGCTCAGTCCTGGTTTTTTTTTTTTTTTTTTAAATTTTATTTTTTGTGGTGCTGGGGATTGAACCCAGGGCTTTAGTGCATTCGAGGCAAGCACTCTACCAGCTGAGCTACATCCCCAGCCCTCAGGCCTGTACTGCAAAACGAAGTTTATGGAAGGAATTTCTGGGAAGCAGGACATTAATCGTGAAAAGAGTGAAGCAATTGCAGCCTAGTGGCTTCTGTCCCATCAGTGTCTCTCTCTTAGCAGCCTAAATCTGAGTGTGGAGGAAAAGCTTCCTTTGCTTGTGAGCCTGGCCCACCAGAAAGCCTGAGAAGTGTTACTGTCCTGTCTTTATCCAGTGTGCCTGGACCTCAGAAGCTTTTTGCAACAGGACAAATGAAAGAACAAACGGAGGTCCAGCTCACTTTGCCTTGTTTGCTTTTCTCTTTCTTGGAATGCCTGCTCTTCCTTTCAGAAATGTACTGAGCTTGTTTCCTCCTTGGCTAATGTTATGCCAGTCATTACAGCTTACTGACAACTAGGTTTGCTGCAGGTTTTTATCCACAGGTGAGTTCCTATGTCCCTACTGAATATGGGGACCTTGGAGACCAATAGCTCACAGCAACAGGGAGAATTGGTATTACAAATAGCAGTTAGGTCATAATAATAATAATGGTGATGATGACAGTGGTAATGACTTTAGCAGCTAGTGTTTACTGGCTGTTTAATACGGGCATGGACTGCTCTAAGTGTTTTGCATGTATTAATTGACTTACACCTCAGGAGAACCTTATGAGCCAAATGTTATATCATAGTCCATTTGGGCTACAAAAACACCATAACCCAGTTGGCTTATAAACAACAGAAATTTATTTCTCATCATTCTGGAGGCTGAGAAGTCCAAGATCAAGGCTGTGGTAGATGGATTCAGTGTCTGGTAAACCTGCTTTCTGGTTTGGAGATGGTAGATTCTGGCTTTGTCCTTACATTACAGAGAAGAGGCAGCTCTCTGGGCTTCTAAAATTTTAGTTTAATTTTATTTCATTTTTTACAAGGGCTGTGCCTTCATGATCTATTCACTTCCCAAGGGTCTCACCTAATACTATGATATTGGTGATTAAGTTTCAACATACGATTTTTTGGGTGAAGGCGACATAAATATTCTGTCCAATTTGCAGTTCCAATCTATAGGTTGCCTACTGAAGTTTCCCTCCTGCTCCAGTGAGGTCAGTGTTTTGTTCTATTCATGCCTTCAACTGATTGGATGAGGCCAATCCACATTATGGAGGGCAGTTTGCGTTATTCAAAGTGTACCCTTTTAAATGTTAAACTCATCTTTTAAAAACCCTCACAGAAACACCCAGAACAAGTGTTTGACTACACATGGGGTGCCATGGTCCAGCCAAATTGACACATAAAATTAACCACTAGTTTGCTATCCTTATTGTTACAATTTCCAAAAAAAACCTCATACATACACACAGCTACTAAGTGTAGAGTCAAGACTTGTCAGGGCTCTCTGGTTCCAGAGTACCCTTTAAGAGATTCCTATGAGCCTTAGCAGAGTGTGAGGAAGCAAAGGACTTCTGGCAAAAGGATTTTCAAAGCAAAAGAGCCAGTCTGTACATAGTAAGCAGGCATTTAGAACACTAAGTGCTAGTACTAGAATGAAAGTTCTCAGTGACTTCAGCATTTATCTTAAGATATGAGAGAACAAAGATCAAATTAAACCCCAAATAAGCAAAATAAAGGAAATAAAAATATTGAGTGTAAGACCAGTGAAACAGAAAAAACACGAGAGGAAAAACCAATGCCACCAAAGCTTGAACTTTGAGAAAATCAATAAAGTTGATAAATCTCTATCCAGGCTTAAGAGAAAAAAATAAGTGACATAAGGATGAAAGAAGTGATGAAATTACAGACTCTACATGAATTAAGTGTAAGGGAGAGCTGGGCACAGTGGCACATGCCTGCAATCCCAGCAGCTCAGGAGGTAGAGGCAGGAGGATTGCAAGTTCAAAGCCAGCGTCAGTAACTTAGGCCATAGTAATTTAGCAAGATCCTGTCTCAAAATAAAAAATATAAAGGACTGGGGACGTGGCTCAGTGATTAAGTGCCCCTGGGTTCATCCCTGGTGCCCAAAAATCAAACCAAAACAAAACAGACAAACCTTCCCCCAAAGAAACCTCCAGGTCCATTTGGACTCACTAGTGAAATCCATCAGACATTTAAGGAAGAAATAAACCAATCCTTTCAAGTTCTTGCACAATACCAAAGAAGAAGGAATTTTCCAATACATGTGATGAGGCCACATTACTCTGTTACTAAAAGTATATAAAAATACTACAAGAAAAACTACAGGCTGGGCCTGGTGGCACACACCTGTAATCCCACCAGCAGCTTGGGAGGCTGAGGAAGGAGGATCATGAGTTAAAACAGCCTCAGCAACTCAGCGAGGCCCTAAGCAACTCAGCAAGACCCTGTCTCTAAATCAAAAAGGCTGGGGATGTGGCTCAGTGGTTAGGCACCTCTGGTTTCAATCCCCAGTACCAAAAAAAAAAAAAGACTACAGACCAATGTCTGTCATGAACATACATGTAAAACTCTAAACAAAATTCAGAAAACTGAATCAATGTATAAAAACGATCATAACCAAGTAGAATTTATGTGAATAATACAAGACTGGTTTACTATTTGAAAACCAATCTATATAATTCGTCATTAACTAACTATAAAAAAGCATAATCATCTGCATGGATGCAGATTCAGCATTTGACAAGCATTCATTTTTAATAAAAATATATTTCATCAAGTTAGAAACATAGGGAACTTTCTGGGGAACTTCCTCAAGAATGATGTTACATCTATAAAAAATACTGTATTCATGGTTCACTTAATGGTTTATGTGGAAAATACTATGGAACCTACAATAAAAAGTAATGAATAAGTGCAAGACTGAAAGAGCATCAACATAAGAAAAATAAATTGAATTCTACATATTAGCAACAATTAGAAAATACACCATAGTAGATCCATGAAAAATGTATGACATATATATACATATATCTATACACACACACACACACACACCTACCATGTACGCCAGTTATTCTTTTCTTAGGTATCTAAAAGAAATGGAAGCATAAATTCACAAGTCTTTCTCATATACTTTACTGTTCATAGCAGCTTCATCTCTGATACCAGTCTTGAAAATCAGGATCGGGTCCTCGTTCCCCTGGTGTTGAAGGTTAAGCACCTGAGAAATACCGAGGCAAGCAAAGAAAGCAAATTTTATTTAAGAAACAGAAGGCAGAGGGATAGTAGACTGCTCCGGAGAGGAGCTAGGGACCTAGAGCTGGTGCCCGTCGGAGGGGGTGTGTCTAGCCCCTTCATAGATTTTAAATGTAGGTTTCCGTTCTTCTCATGCCCCCTTCTCTTATCTCCTGAGACAAAAGCAGAAAAAGAGCTGCCCTGGGGGGTAATCGCTTGTTTTGCAAGGCGAGATCCTTCCCCTGGAAGTGTTAGCAACCAGTTGATGAGGAAGTGCTGCTAAATCTACCCATTTCCTTTCTTTGATAATCAGCCACCTGTCCTTCGCCCCTGTCCCAATCCTATTAACCAAACAACTGGAAACCAAAAGGTCCACCAAGTGAATGGATAAACCAAGTGTGGTACAAATATACTCAGCAATAAAAAGGAGTGAACTACTGACACATGCAGCAACGTGGAAGAATCTCAACACTGCTGCATGAAATAAGCTAGATAAAAAATAGTATGTGCTGTTTGACTCCATTCTAGAACATGCAAACCAATCTTGTGACAGAAAGATGATCAGTGATTACCGAAAGAATGAAGCAGTGTGGAACAGGGAGGGATCAGAAAGAAGCAGCAAGAAACTTTTGGGGGTGGTGGATATGTTTATGTCGACGTGGGAATGGTTACACGCACGTATACATGGCAAACTGCAACGAATTGTATCCTTCAAAATAATTGATGTCGAAAATAAATTCGTGTATCATGATTCATCCTGCAGAATTCATTCTTGCACTAACTTCTTGGTTAACACAAATCAGTCGCCAAAACAATCCAAAAATGCATGGATCGGGTAATACCGACTTCAGGTTTCCTCTCTTCCAACAGTTGTCTGGGCGTGGCTCTATTCCTGGTATTAAAGGGTGCCAGAAACAAGTAAAGCAAGCGCTTTTAAATCGCTGGAGACGACCTCACCCTAAGAGCGGAGTTTCACACCCTCCCTAAGAGTAGTAAACCCGCGCGATTCCTTTTGTGCGAAGGGACAAACGATATGGTAACCCAGACCCGAACCTGAGACACCACGTACGTCAGGGAAACCCGATGTCCGCATCACTGAAGCGGTACTAGGAGGCCGGGCTGGAAAACGTGTGGGAATTAAGACACAGGCATTAGTTCGCTCCAGCGTTCCACTTCCGCCCGGGTCATGCAACTGCGCAGGCGCGCGCAGTGCCCTCGCTTTCTCCTCCGGCACGGCACCCACTCAATACACTTTAGGTCCGGGCAGCTCGCGGTCCGCTCCAGCTTCGGGACGCTTCCACCTGCGCTCTGCCTGGCTGCCCCGTGCTGTGCACTTCGCGGTACAGTCTCTTCCCAGGCGCGTCCACAGGGGACGGGGGAGTGCTGCCTGCAGTGCCTCTTCTAGAGGCTGAAGGGGCGCGGAAACCACCTGGTGTCAGCCTCCCTCTTGCTCTGCACGCGCTGCCTGTGCGTACTGCCGGCCCAGCCCTCCTCGCCTGCAATCTAGGCTGGGCTTAGGCTTGGAGCGAGTGTTCGTCCGCTGGCCGACCTCGTGTCGTAACCGAGGAAACCGAAACCGAAGCGCAGGGACGGTGAAAGTCTGGGTGTTTTGGCCCCCACCTCCCGCCCCAGTGCGGCCGGGTTCCGCGCCAGCCAGAGCGCCTCGGTCCGGCGCCGTCTAGTCGTGAGCCGAGGGCCTTCTAACACTGCCTTTTCCCTCCCCGTGCAGCCCTCGGACCATGCCTGCGGGCGTGCCCATGACCACTTACCTGAAAATGTTCGCGGCTAGCCTCCTGGCCATGTTCGCGGGGGCCGAAGTGGTGCACAGATACTACCGGCCGGACCTGGTGAGTGCCGGAGGGGGTCCTCTTTCCTCCTTGCTGGACCACTTCATGCTCCTCACCGCAGCTAGAGACCTTAAGCGAACTAGGATCCCATCTGCCCCGAGCCTAAAAACCCTGTGATGGCATCCAGCTTCCTCTAGAGCAATGCACGGCCTGTGACCTCTTCCACTACGTGGCCCCTACCACTACTGGCCATTCCGCCCTGTTCCCTCTGTTGTAGCCACGCCGACCCACATGACCTTCTCAAATTCATCCAACTTGTCCCTACCTCAGAACCGCCTTTCCCTCTACCAGGCTTTTCTTCCAAATCGTAGCTTGATTTCTTTCTTTCAAACTTAAGGTCTTATCCCAGCGGCTTGGGAGGCTGAGGCAGGAGGATCGGGAGTTCAAAGCCAACCTCAGCAAATTAGGGAGGCCCTAAGCAACTCAGCAAGACCCTGTCACTAAATAAATTATAAACATGGGCTGGGGATGGGGCTCAGTGGTTAAGGGTCCCCTGAATTCAATCCCGGGTAACAACAAAAAAGACAAAAATAACCTTAAGATCTTAACTTCAATATCCCCTCCAGCAATAAGTTCCTTGGTCAGCTCTCAAAGGATTGTTTTCTTCTGTGTTATTCCACTCAGTCCTTTGTTTCCATAGAGCCCTTGTTGCAATTTGCAGTTATTTATTCCTTTGTCCGTTTTCTTGTCTTTACTTGTTCCACTAGAATGCACACTCCACAAAGGAACTGTCCATCTGATTCACTTTTGTGTCTCAATCACGTGGAAGAGAGCTTGGAAAGCCGCAGATGACCAGCAAAAATTTGTAGAAAGAAGTTAATGTAGGCATACAAAGAAGGGAGAAGTTTAACTTAATGGCAATAAGCATTCATTGATTTAGGAACAGGGAATTAAAGGTGCTTTTCAGGCATTAAGATCTTGGGAAGATAGGGATAAGAAAGAATGGTGCAAATAAAAGAGTGACCAAGTGTTATCCTATAGGTGTGATACAGTGGTTTGCAGCACCATGTACTGAGCTCAGACTCTGCCTGGACAGGTAACACAGAACCAACCCTGTGTAGTGCAATAAATCTGTTTCAGTTACTTCTCACTATGATTTTGGAGGTGTGTATCCCAGTTTTCAAGTGAGGAAATTTAGGTTTGGAAAAGTGAGGTAATTTCCCAAGGTCATGGCTTAATGAGGCATTGATTTAAGGATCTGAAACCCAAGCTTTCTGTATGGTGTTTCTTTTTTGTTCCTGTTAATAAAATAATACAACCCCCTTGTAAAACATTCCAGTGGAAGTGAGTCAAGTAAAAAGTGCAAACCCCCGCTTACAATGCCCCTTCTCCGTCTGCTCCCCATTTCTCCCATTTTTTTGGTTGGCGAATACACATGTGCACCCACCTAATTTGTGGGATGTTTTTCTCCATGTAAATAGGAGTTCCTATACGTATTTCTCAGCAGCTTGTTTGTTTCGGTTAACATCTATGTGAATAGACATTTATGTAATATTAATAGTCTGTATCCTTTGTGTAATTTGTTTCGGGGTGATGGGGATCAAAGCCAGGGCTTCACACACGCTAAGCAAGTGCTGTATCACTGAGCTACAAACCCAGCCAACCATCATGTAGTATTTTATAATATAGATATTCCATACATTATTTGCTCCATCCCTGGTTGACATTTAGGTGGTGTGCACTTTTCAAACAGTGCTACAGTAGCTCTTTCTTACCTCTCCAGACTGCTTCTCTTTTAAGAGTTCTGACTGCAATGTCAAGGACACTTAGTGGAGACAGAAAGTGGTAAGAACTTTCCACAGAAATGCAGTTTAGTCTCTAACTTATGCAGGGATATCCATCAGCAGCTCTTACAATGGAAGTGAATGCTTGGAATTTGACCCTGGGAAATACACTTTTGATTCACCCATCTCATTATAATTGGGAATATGCAAGGGCTGTTGCCAGCAGCTACCCATACTTTGGGAGGAGTAGCTTGAGCTGCCTCCTCCCAAAGTACAGGTACCATATCTAGAAGGAGCATACTGAAAGACCACCTCAGTTTGTCTGGCAGTGGGGCACCTCTGTAGGGACAGAGGCCAGGCCGGCTGGCTGTGTTCAGGATGCTTTATGCTTTTCTGACATTTAAGGAATTTATGGTCTTGACCTGTCCTTTTGGAATTGTTCAGTCTGACAACCAGAAGTTTTAGTGAAGAGTTCAAAACAGAAGACCCCGACGGCTGCCTAGGGCTCATTCTCAGTGCTGTCACAGGAGAACTATGAAGG
Source organism: Glaucomys volans (assembly GCA_020662805.1). NCBI lineage: Eukaryota > Metazoa > Chordata > Mammalia > Rodentia > Sciuridae > Glaucomys > Glaucomys volans. Next base: position 684,987 of record JAJEJO010000446.1, on the reverse strand, counting down.
GTGCTTTGCTCTAGTTGTTCAGCATAGTTCCTCCTCATCACAATAGCAAAGGAAGTGACCCTGCTAGATGTTTAAATTGAAACAAAATCCCTCTCTCACTGCAAACTTCAGCAGAGCTCATTGGATTAATCCGAAAAATACATCCACATGCTCACCCCTTCTCACCATCTCCATTACTACTACCCAGTTCAAATCATCCCCTTCCTCAGTTATTGCAATAGCTTCCTAACCATCTTCTGCCTTCCTTTCCTTCTGCCTTCCATCTTCTTGCTTTCCTACAGGCTCAGCAAAGCTACCATTGTCATCTCTCTCTTTTTTTTTTGGTACTGAGGATTGAACTCAAGGGCACTCAACCACTGAGCCACATCCCCAGCCCTTTTTAGGATTTTATTTAGAGACAGGGTCTCACTAGTTGCTTAGTGTCTTGCCATTGCTGAGACTGGCTTTGAATTCTCCATCCTCCTTCCTCAGCCTCCCCAGCCACTGGGATTATAGGTGTGCGCCACCGCACCTGGCTCATTGTCATGTTTTTTACACTTGGGTTAGGTCATGTCACTCTTAAAACTTTCTCATCTGAGTGAAAACCACTGGAGTCTCCCCTTTCTCCCCCTGCCCTTATCTCCTAATGGTGTTGAACACTTTGTACCAGCTATTCTGACATCCTTGCTTTTCCTTGAAAATGAAGGCACACTCCTGCCTCAAGTCCTCTGCATAATTGCATGACCTCTTCCCTCTCCTTCCTCCATGTCTTTGTTCAAAAGTCACCTTCTCAGCCAATAAGCAAATGAAACGATGCTCAGCATGCATCATTAGCTGTCACAGAAGTGCAAATCAAAACTACAATGAGAGGGCTGTAGCCCAGTGGTAGAGCACTTGCCTCACCCCTGTGAGGTGCCTCCAGCACCACATTAAGAATAAATAAATAAAATAAAGGTATTGTGTCCATATGCAACAAAAAAAAATTTTTTAAAAACCCCACAATGAGAGACCTCTTCATAATCACTATGATGATTATAGTAAAACAATAAAAAGTATCATCAAGGGTGTGGGGAAATTGGAACCCTCATGCACTACATGTGGAATATAAATTGGGGTAAGTGCTATGGAGTTTAAGGGTGATGAAAATGTTCTGAAACTTAATTGTGATGGACTCACAACTCCGTAAATATACTGCACTAAAAACTATTGAATTGTACACTTTGTGTGTGTTGCTAGGGATTGAACCAGGGTTTCACATGATTGGCAAGTCTCTCCCACTGAGCTACACCCAAGCCCTGAATTGTGCACTTTAAATGGGAGAATGCTGTGGTATATAAATTTCATCTCAATACAGTTATTACAAAACTATAGTCACCTTCTTATGCTTTTCGTAACCTTTTTCCAAGATAAGGATTCTATATTTTTTGTACTTTGTTGTATGCATTGCACATAATGGGCACTTAATATTTTTGAATAAATGAATTAATTCCTAATAGCTGTTTCCTGGACCAGGTACATGGTGGAGAATCAGTAAATATTGCAGGAATGAATCTCCAAGTATGGAAAATTTTTCTCAAATTTGTGAGTCTATCAATTGAAATGGATACAAACTGTTTCCCTGTGAGTCCTTTAGTATTTAAGAAATTGCCAGGGTGATAGAATGACAAGTACAGGGCAGAAAGAAATTTAGGTCAACCGTAGATTCTCTTAATAAAGATTTATTGAGTAGAAAGAAGGGAACTTTTTGGTTTACTCATTAGTTTAAAATCTTTCAAGTCATGTTGAATTACAGAAAGCACTGGCAGCTGTGTTTGTTTGTTTGTTTTAGACCATACCTGATATTCCACCAAAGCCTGGAGAACTCAAAACGGAGCTTTTGGGACTGAAAGAGAGACAGCACATTGAGCGTGAACCTCAAATTTCTCAGCAATAGAAATTCAAAATGCAACTGTTAAGAATTCTGAGAATAATGTCTTAAATATGTATTTTTTTAATTTATTGAGTCAAACTACTTGTCCATAAGCACCTAATCCAGTGCTAACTTCAGAAAGTGGTACTCCATAAATACTGACTGATATGGTGACATGTTATTATGGTTTGATCAGAATCTCTTGTAAACTGCCAAAGTGTACATCCTCAGCTTCCTGAAGATACTGAGCCCTGAATATGATGTGAGGTGTGGAGTGTCTGCAGTGTGTCCTGCCCTTGTAATTCTGGTTGGTTTTTCTGAATAAGCTTGCCTGTATTGGCAAAATGGGAATTATGAAGTAAATATAATAAAAGTGATATTGACAGTGAATGCCTAGGGTGGGTGTCTAAATTAACATTTCTCTACATATTGGAAAGTGCTGTTGTACCCAAAGAAAATAAAATCATCCAAGCCAATCACATAAAGCCAAAAGAAGCCTTTATTTTAGCTGGCCAGCGACAATCGCCCTTACACCTAAAAGTGGTGTGCAGGAAAATCACGCATTAGTTCTTTTGTTGCCAACTTTTATAGGGCTCGGGAAGGGATTAGGGTGGGGCTATAGGGAGGGGATTTGGGATTAGGGTGGGGCTATAGGGAGGGAAGGGTTTGGGGTGGGCTATAGGGAGGGGATTTGGGGTTGGGGTGAGGCTGACTCCTGATGGTGTTGGAGAATCTCCCTGGGGAACACAATATTCTGATCTGTTTTCTGTTGCTATAACAGTGCCCATTTGTTCTAAACTGCATTAGCTTACTAAATCTTCAATTTTCAATTTTGTCAGTAGTTCAACAAAATTGACACAGGTGCATTAAAATTGGTTGGGAATCACAATCTAAAACTTGTATTAATGTGAATACTATTACAATTTTATTATGTAATTATTACATTATTTCAGTTTTTACATGTATTCGACATCTGTGATGATGGGGCAAAATGGGTTAAGTTAAAATATTTAAAAGTGTGAGGTGATTTTAGAATTGTGTATGTAACAAAATTTTAATATTTGTGACAGTCTTTCATAAGGTCCTTAACCCCCAAGTTTGAGAAACCACATGAAAACTGGCATTTATTTTTTCTTGTGTATTTAAAAATAAAAATAACTGAAAAACTTAAACAAGCATGGTTATGGGTTGAATTGTTTCCTGAGATGCTGAAGCCTCAACCCCTAGTACCTGTGAACATGGCCTTGTTTAAAAATAGGTCTTTACAAATACAACAAAGTTAAGGTGAGAGCCTTAGGTTGGGTCTAAACTGATATGTGGTTGTTGCCTAAATGCTTTAGTGGCATTTAGAGGAAGATGTCACTAAAGACACACACACAACACTGCGTGACAAGCAGCTGTGTGATGAGAGGCTGCAAGCCAAGGACCACTGGGATTGAGGGCCACCGCCTCTAGGAAGACGGATTATAGTTACAGAGCGTGGCCCTGTGGACGCTTGAATTTTAAATTTCTGGCCTCCAGAACTGAGAGAATGTTTCTATTGTTTCCAGCTACCTAGTTTGTGGTACCTTTATTAGACATATCACCCCTAATCAACTAATGCAAATATTTCAACCTGAGTCTATAGAGAACAAAAATTTACAGACTGTTGGCTTTTGTTCAGGGCTATTTGTTTCTCAGAACTCTTCCTTTGCTTATTTCCTAACCAGTGAGCAAATTGCTACATGGCATGGATCTTTGTGGTGAGGAAATCCTGCAACACAAGCTTGCCTCAGTTGGAGTGGCCTTGTACAAAGCTGCCTGTTGTCCTTTCCCTCCTGTTGACCCAAAGGAGCTCCTTAACAGCACTGGGTATACTAAACTCTATCTCAGTGCCCCCTGGAGAATGAATTCCATGAGCAACATTAAAAATTAAGTTGGGCAGAGGGGTATAGTTGAGTAGTAAGTAGATTGTCTAGCACATGCAGGCCTAAGTTCCATTGCTAGAAAAGGGAAAGCTACTAGCTTATTCCTCAATAAAACTTTTTAAGAGGCTAACAGACCAGGTGCGACCTATGTAGTAACTAGATTAGGCCAAATTAAACAGATTGTGTAAGGTTTGTGACAACTGCTTACTTGTACCAAGAATTAAGGCAGTATGATGCTTTCTCTGCTTCCTGCTGAAGTAGTGACAATCCAGAATTTGAAATTGTAGAATTCTGAGGAGTAAGTGTTAGATGTCACTCAGTTAATACAGTCTGATGGTTTTGAGTATAACATTTATTAAAAATGGTAATTAAAAATTGGAAATTCACGTGGAAATAAACATTACAAGGAAGCTATATGTTAATTATGCCACGTTCCTCTATGACTGAGCTGCCCTTCTATTTCTTATAAGGAAGGACATATTTTTAAAAAATGTACACATAAGCCAGGCTGGTGGTGCACACCTGTGATCTCAGTGACTTGGGAGACGGGAGGCAGGAGGATTGCAACTTAGTGAGGCCCTGGGTTTAATCCCCAGTACCAAACAAACAAAAACCAAACTACATGGGCTGGGGATATAGCTCAGTTGGTATACTCTGGGTTCAATCCTCAGCACCACAAAAAAAACAGAACAAAAAAAAGCCCAAACCAAAAAAACCAAATTATAAACAACTCAAAATCCAAGTATCAGGTAATTCTGTGCTACGCTTTATAAAATACAGGCAAATGGTATTTGGGATTTTTTATTTTTATACACATGACAAGATTTTACACCAAGAATAGTCAGTTAAATAGTACAAATTTACATTCATGAGGAATGTTAAAAAAAATTCAACTAAAAAACCCACTTCTTCCTGTAACCCACAATCCCAACATTTTACAGTGCAGGGAGAAGGGGGTTGGGGAGCATCCAAAACAAGTCTCTCCCCCCAAAAAATGACTTAAATTTCACATTCCCTCTTCACACAGTATCCAATGGTGAGAGTATAATTTACAATTCGTCTTTTTCAGCTGTAGATTTCTGTGGAAACAAAAATTAGATGTTAAAAGTTAGCAAAATCCACAGTTTACAGAAGGTTTATCATTTTAAAATGCCTCAAGAATGGCTAGGAAAAAATAAAGAAGGTGAGGACATTCTTAAAAAATTTGCTCAAGGGCTGGGGTGTGGCTCAGTGGCAGAGCCCGCTTGCCTAACACGTGTGAGGCACTGGGTTCGAGTCTCAGCACCACATAAAAATAAAGGGTATTGTGTCCACCCACAACTAAAAATATATTACAAAAAAAAATTTGCTCAAGATCTTCAATTTGATATCACTATCAGACATTTCTAAGAAGAATTCTGTTGAGACTCTCAGTCTAGTCAACTCTTTAAGTCAGTCCTAACTTTGTCTCAACTAAAACTCTGGAAGAGCTAAAGGTGCAGACCCCCCTCTTGCTGACATACCTCTGCCGTTTCTTGTTCTTCTTCTGTTCCTGCGTCCAGTTCTTCCTCATCTTCGTCCTGTTCCGTGTCTTCGGCTGTGTCTTCAGTTGTGTCTTCAGGCTCTTCTTCTGGTTCTTCCTCCACCTAAGGAGGACATCAATGAGCCCATTAATGCCTTGGATCTAGTTTCATTTTGTTTAAATGTCTAAGATCATAATGGATGTCACTCCTACATACCTAGAGTTAACAGTCAAGCTACCAAGGGGGGGCAGGCACGAAGGAAAGAGGATATAAAAAAAGGGGTTTTGCATTCATTCATAACATAGTGCCTGATATTATGGGGATTTCAAAGTCAATTAATCATTTCAAATAATATACTATTTCAAAAAGGAGAAATTTGGCAAGCTTCTCAAAGCTTTCTCAATCATGCAGAGGCCCCCGCTTTTGGTGGTACTAGGGATCAAAGGGGTGTTTGACTTTCCACTAAGCTACACACCCCCCAGCCCTTATTATTTTTTTGAGACAGTCTTCCTAAATTGCCAAAGCTGGCCTCAAACCTTAGCTTTCCAAGTGACTGCAATTACCAGGGATGGACCACTACTGTGCAGGTTTTCTTAGGAAAAAACCTATGTGGATAGGCATAGTGTGGTGGATGCCTGTAATCACACTTCAGCAGCTTGCGGTGGGAGGATTTCAAAGTTGAAGCAGCCTCAGCAACTTAGAGAGGCCCTCAGTAACTTGGTGATAGACTAGATACCCTGTCACCAAATAAATACAAAGGGCTAGAGATGTGGTGGCTCAGTGGTTACATGCCCTGGGTTCAATCTCTGATATCAAAACAAAACAAAAAACAACAACACAACCAACCTACTGGGATGGTTGGGGCTACAAACCTTTGCTTCAGGGTCAATGTTTAGACTGAGGCGAAGCATTCTTTCTATTCTGTCTCCATATGCTTTAGTGTCTGGCAGAAGGTATCCGGACCGAAGAGTTGCCGTTTCAAACAAAACCACAGCAAGATCCAGAACTGTTTTGTCATCTTCATCTTCCTGAGATTGGAGAAGTTGCACTTGATTAATGTTTTCAAATTTAAAAGATAAGAGGATTGGTGGGGGCTGGAGTTGTGGCTCAGTGGTAGAGCGCTTGCCTTGCCTAGCATGCATGAGGCACTGGGTTCGATTCTCAGCACCACAAATAAATAAAATTTAAAAAAAAAAAAAAAAAAAAAAGAGGGGATTGGTGTAATATTATTTACCTTAATTCGCCGGAGCATGTCTCTGATCAGTGGATGTCTGGGGTTAATTTCAAATGTTTTTTTCTGACTGGCATAGTAACTGTTAAGGGACAAAATGAATATAACAAAACATCAAATTTTAGGGTTCATACACGTCCTTTACTCTAACCTTGATAATTACAGAGAAGAACTCTTGGAAAAAAAAAATCAAGATGTACTTATAATACTCTTTTAAAGGCAGGTGTGCATGGTTAGAAAAAGTGAAATTAAAGGCAATATTTTATGTTTAGTGAAGCGTCTCAAGTACCCACAGCAGTGCTGAGTGGGTAACCCGATTTAATGTCTTGCACATTCCCTTATCCTTACTACCGTAATTGAAGCCCTGCCTCTCCAAGTACTGGATGGCACTCAGATGACACTTTCTCCACAGTGCCTTCATCAACTAGTTCCAAAACCAATCGAGGACAGGGAAGAACCACATCTATCTCTATCCTAGTATAACTGTTACCTATGTAGGGCCTAGGGTGTGCCTTATCCGTCATCCTGACTAGTCTCAATGTCTCAAAGACAGGACATCTGTCTACTTCTGATTTATGTAAACAGACACAGTAAGTGCTCAAATGTTTGCTGAAGGGAAGGCAACTTCCTGTTAATTAAACATTTACTGAAATTGACAGACATGTTTTAACTGGCTATTATGTGTTGCAATTAAGACAAAAAACAATGTTCTCCACTTGGTATTTATAGTCAAATCAGAAGATAAGACATAAACAAGCTAGCATTTTATAGTTTAAATGTTTTAAGTTGATGAGCCGTCATGCTAATTATGGCATCAATCACATAATTCGAAAGTAAAAATATGCAGAACAGATTAAGAAAATCTCCATTTGTGTGTAAAATATTATGAAACTAACACATGAGTTAAAGATCTTTTCTTTATAAATCTAAGTAGGGGAAATCCTTTGTAAACTTGCTATCTAATACACAGACAGTGGTGGACATTAGGCATCTGGACAGGGCTAGCATGCTGGCAGGGCTCTCCCTCCCCAGGGTGCTTACTTGGTAGAGATGTCCTTGCCCGTCTGGTATGCCTGTGCTTTCATGATCCTCTCCATGTTTCCAGACCACCCGTACTGGCTGGCCACAAGAGCGCATGGAGACTCTGTCAGGCGCTGTGATACCACAGCCTTTTCAATCTTAGGGTAAGAAACCAAAAGTTAAGATGGAGATGCTTATCAACAAGTACAGGCACTTAGAAATTGTATTTCAACATTCTAAAACTTTGTCACTTAAGCCAGGCACGAGGATTTTGATGAGTTCAAAGCCAGTCTCAGCAAAATTGAGGACCTAAGCCACTCAGTGAGACTCTGTCTTTAAAATATAAAATAGTATTGGGAATGTGGCTCAGTGGTCGAGTGCCCCTGATTTCAATCCCTGGTACTTAAAAAAAGGACTGTTACTTAAAATCATGAATAGTGGCAGATCAGAAAAGTAATTTTCATTCAGGATTAAGAAATCTTCAGAGATGCTGTTATTTAATAATCTGAATTTTTCAGTCAGAAATACATAAACACCAAACCTCCCTGGCCCCCACCCTGTACAAAGGATTGAACCTAGGGAGCTCTACCACTAAGCTGCATTACCAGTTCTTTTTTCATTTGTTTTTATTTTGAGACGGGGTCTCGCTCAGTTGCCCATGCAGGTCTTGAACTCGTGATCCTTCTCCCTCAGCCTGAGCAGCTGGAATTTGAGGTGTGTGCCACTGTGCCTGCTCTGGCTGCACCAACTTTTAAAACATATAAAACAAATTTAACTTGTAAAACTTAAGTTATTATAATAGGAATATTAAACTACAGAAAAAAGTTTTAAGCTATTCCTCCCCAAAATTTAATAATTTAGCCAGGTGTGGTGGCACACACGTGTAATCCTAGAAGCTTGAGAGGTTGAGATAGGAGGATCAAGAGTTCAAAGCCATCCTCAGCAATGGTGAGGAGCTAAGCAACTCAGACCCTGTCTCTAAATAAAATACAGAGTAGGGCTGGGGATGTGGCTCAGTAGTTGAGTGACCGTGAGTTCAATCCCAGTACCAAAAATAAAAAAATAAAAACACAATTTAATAATTTATTTCTTAAACATGGGTGCTAAAATTTTTAATTTGTAATTTCCACAATACCTTGTCCTTAAGGGCTTTATCTTTCATCCAGTTGAGCAGAGGCTCAAATTCCTTCTCAGTTGCTTCTCGACTCTCCTTAGTTTTCTCACTTTCATCAAATTTCACTCCTTCCTTGGCAACATTCTGAAACCTCTTCCCGTCAAATTCAGGAAGGGCCTGAATGCAATATTCATCCACAGGTTCCGTGAGGTAAATGACTTCGTAGCCCTTTTTCAGAAGTCGCTCAACAAATGGAGAAGATTCGGCCTACAAAATTAAGGGAATTTATGAAAATCTTCCAGGTCTGGCCTTGGCACAATTGTCTATCCTATTAGCTATACTTATACAGCATTTATAGGGCCATATGAAAGGTGATTATTAAGAAGTGATTATCCTGTCAATGACAGATCAGTCCTCAGTACTACAGCCACAAAATTCATTTGTCATCTTTTTTTTTCCTCAAGAGTTGGCTCTAAATCCCCAGTTTCCTACCAGGATCCCAAGGACTGTATTTCATCTCACCTCTTTTCTGCTGGACCCAGCCATGAAGTAGATTTTGTCCTGTTTCTCCTTCATTCTTTCCACATACTGGTCTAGACTAGTAATGTCAGTTGGATGATGAGAAGACTGGAATCTAAGAAGTTTAGCAAGACGTGTTCGGTTGGAGTGGTCTTCAATCACACCAAGCTTGATGTTGGTACCAAATTCTTTCCAAAAAGTATCATTGTATTTCTCATCAGCAATCTTCTTGATCATATCCAGAGTTTTACGGACAAGCTTCTTCCTAATCACCTAAACAAAATTCGAGGATAAAAAGATTAGAAGAGTTCATCTCAAATCTTTGAGACTGTAAGAATTCGGGGAGCAGTGATGAAAGATACAAACACAGGCACCATCTCTGCTGTTGATCCAGGGTGTGGAATACAGGAACACTTGGATGTCAAACTGAGTTGAAATAAAGCTCAGTGTAAATTATCATATTGTGATTTTCCCTCCCTCCCTCCTCTTTCTTTCTTCCTTTCTTCCTTCCTTCCTTCCTTTCTTTCTTTCTTTCTTTTTTTTTTTTTTTTTACCAGGAATCAAACCGAAGGAAGCTTAGGCCAGCTTTTTATTTTGGGACAGGGTCTCACTAGGTTGCTTAGGGCCTTGCTAAGTTGCTGAGGCTGGCCCTGAACTTCCAATACTCCTGGCCCCAGCCTTCTAAATCAATGGGACTACACTACAGGTGTGTGCCACCATGCAAACCACATTGTGCTTTAAATGTTGACATTTTTTTTCTGGACTATGGATCGAGCCCAGGGGCACTTTACCACTGAGCTACATCCCCAGTCCCTTCTATTTTTTATTCTGAGACAGGGTCTTGCTAAGTTGCTAAGGCTGGCCTTGAACTTGAGATCCTCCTGCCTCAGCCTCCTGAGTTGCTGAGATTTTAGGCATGTGCAATTGGCTCACTGAAATTCTTTTTAGAATTAAAACAAAGTGAATAAATGGGGTATTTTCAAATACTTTTAAACAAAAACTACAAAGTCTTCTAATGATGAAGGTACTGGGAGGTTTAATGAAAGGTTTGATAAGTGGGTGGCTAAGTGATAAAACCCATTACAATAAATTTGTTAATTGTGGACCAGGTAGTGGATATCTACAGATGTTCAATGCAAAATTTTTCAACTTCTCCATTTGTTTGAAATCTTATTATAAAATATTGGAGAGAAAGAATCAGATTCTTAAGATCTGATAATCCCAGAGTGACAGTTCTTCTGAATGGTCAAGAATTAGACTGGAAATCTGTTTGCTTCTGTAATGGAGGTCTTCTGACAGACCCCATCAAAGAGCAAAGTGATCAGTCTCTTCCCAGAGCCCTTACCTTAAGCAGTTTATGTTGTTGAAGAGTCTCACGGGAAACATTCAAGGGGAGATCATCTGAGTCCACCTGCAGATGGCAAAGCAAAGTTCAGTGAGCAGTAAAAAAAACACTGACACTGGAATAAAGCAAAGCCAAACCAAAACAACAAACCCTCCCCCCAAAACAGCAGAAAACAAAAAATACAACACTGCTAGTCCACCCCCCTCCAATGTCCCCTGCCCCCAGTCTTCAGATACTCACAACACCCTTGACAAAATTAAGGTACTTAGGCATCATATCATGGAAGTCATCTGTGATGAACACGCGGCGCACATACAGCTAAGCAGAGAGCAGAGAAGAGTTACTTTCTGGAAATTACATCTTTGAATTTTAAACTCAGGTTATGCTACACTAAAGACCCACCTTAATGTAATCGCTCTTCTTTGATCCATATTCATCAAATAGACCACGTGGAGCAGACGTGGGTACAAATAAAATTGATTTGAAGGTAACTTCCCCTTCAGCAGTAAAGTGGATGTAAGCCATGGGGTCGTCACTTTCCTATGGAAGGTTGGAAGTCATTCAAGAGGCACAGGAAAAAGGAGTGCAAAGGCTAAGCAACTTACTACAGGGTACAAGCATTTAATTAAAAAAAGGTCCCTTATTAGAGGCTGGGGGGCAGCATAGGGGTGGCAAGGAAAGAAGTAACCAAGACAGTAATTCTTACTTGCTCCCTAAGGTGGTTTTGATGTCTGTAACACCACTGTATCCACTAAATTCAGGGAAGGATAACAGATAAGTCTAGGTTCCATATGTGTGAGACAGCAGGGAAGGAAAACCAGCACCCAGTCTAAATGACAGAATCATATACACCACTTCATGAATGCACTGCTGATCTACAGCAAATACAAGCATAGATTTCCTCCATGAAACCTGCCTCCAGCAGTGCATACAAAGGAGGGATATAAATACCATTACCAGAAATTCTCTGGGTCTGCTTTATCCATTACTGAACCCATATTCAGTTTTCGATCATTTGAAGGGGGGTAGTATGAATTGTTAAATACATTTTGAAGACAAATTAAAGAAAAAATTATGTAAAATATTTCTGTAAGTTTTTACATTGCTGACATGCTGAAATACATCTATTCTGGGTATGTTAAAATTGATTTCACCTGTCCTGATTTTTAAATGTGGCTTCTAAACATTTTTAGATCACATGTGGCTAACATTGTCTAATACAGTTAGTTGCCCAAGTAATACATGCTAGGGCTTTCAGGTTCATGGAAATCATGGAATCAGACTGTTAAAACTTAACAGGAGACGCCGGGCATGGTGGCGCACGCCTGAAATCTAAGCGACTTGGGAGGCTGAGTCAGGAGGATCTCGAGTTCAAAGCCAGCCTCAGCAACTTAGTGAGACCCTGTCTCTAAATACAATACAAAAATAGGGTGATGTGGTTCAGTGGCTGAGTGTCCCCGAGTTCAATCCCTGGTTCAAAAAAACCAAACAAACAAACAAACAAAAACTTAACAGGATGTGGAATAAAGAGAAAAGAACAAATACAGAACATTGAGTTCTATATGTCTCTGCTAAGTCCTTTAACATATTGTATTAATTGTTCAAAATGCTGTTTGAAAAAACATTAAAACTTAAACTTAGTTGAACATAAATCAACCCTAGTTTTAGATTCAAGAATTATAAGTAACCAGTTAAACAAAACAAAACAAAACAAAACAAAACAAAAAAAAGGCAAGGAAACACAGACTCCTAGATATATGGACAGCATTTGATGTTGTAACCAAGCTCTTTAAAGATTTAATATGAAAAACTCTTCCATAACATATTTCAAGTTTTATGGGTTTTGTAATGAAAAATCAAACATCTAACTATGCAGGTGGTTCTTAACCTGGTTTGTAACACAGACCCTTTGTCAATCTAATGAAACCTACAGACTCCAACTCAGAATTTAAAAAATATATATTATACAGGATTAAGAAGGAAACTATGTTTGGTCATAAAACTATTTTAAAACATTTTAATTTACGATCTCATTCACTGTCATATACCATATTCAACTGAACTAAATAGGGTGATGTCGTCTGCTTATTAATAAACTAAAGCTAAGGAATTCTAACATAATTTTTACCTTTGAAAATGATTTGTAGAAAGCTTTATATTCATCTTCTTCTACTTCTTTTGATGGTCGCTGCCATATTGGTTTGATGTCATTCATGAGTTCCCAATCCCACACTGTTTTTTCAACCTGAAGTTAACAGTATTTGGTTAGTCTCTCTTAGCACTGGCCAATAGTTAACCTAGTTGCAACCATAACTTCAGTGAGTTTCAAAAGAATACATAAAGCCCCAGAGGATACCTGTTATCCACCATGGTTCCTGGCCACTGGATCAAATATTTGGATCAAATATAAAGCAAAGCCTCTTTCTCAATGTTTATCTAGTATTTAAGAAAAAAGGCAACTGGCTAACATGGTAACTAAGTATCCCTCAACAACTACCACCAATACTTGTACTTACTCTGTTATCTGAATAAGCAAGAAAACTAGTTTTTAATTTTCAAGTTAATCCCAACATAAAAGGATGCAGAAAGCTTTTTAGGAATTTAAAATTCAGAATATATAAGCCACTAGGTCCTAAGCAATAAAGAAAAGTCAGAAATTCTCTTCATAAAGATTTGTTACTTAAAACCTAGGACAACACACAGAGCATGCAAATAAACTGTTTCAAAGCTTGGGTCACCTGGAAAAAGCAGAGCTTTAAAAGAACAGAAACTTCTCTTAAATCAGCCTGTACACACACAGGTTTGCAGGCTGAACGATATTTAAGCAGGGGGAGGAACCAGACCTACTTTTTTAGTTTTTGGTTTCTTCTCTTCTTCTTCTTCTTCTACTGCAGCTTCATCATCAGATTCTTCTTTTTCTTCTTTGGCTGCTTCTTCTTCTTCCATGGGTTCCTCAACAGTTTCAGTCTGTTGAAGCAGAAAGTACATTTTTTTTTTTTTTTTTTTTTTTGCGGCGCTGGGGATTGAACCCATGGCCGTGCCGTGTGCGAGGCAAGCACTTTACCAACTGAGCTATATCCCCAGCCCACAATTATGTTTAAACTCATGTGTTCAAGAAGTCTGATTTTTTAAAATAAAAAATAACATTATAGCTCAACAAAATAGATCTTCAGTAAGAAAACCCCAGTGGAACCTATCCTTGACTCAAAGAACCACGTTTAACCTTCATTGTTACGTGTTAAACATTTAAATATGTGCCAAGGTAATATAAAAAAGTTTTACTTATCCAGATTTACCTTGCTGCTCCATACGTAAATAGGGAAGTTTATAAACTGTGAATATTTTTTGACAAGATTTTTAATTGTATCCAATTCAAGGTAATCAGATGCTTCTTCTTTTAAGACGAGGCTGCAAGGAAAATAAATTAGGCATATTCAAGATTTAGAGGGTTTGATTATAAACTTCTCTAAGTATCCTGGTAATGATAATAGCCGACAGTTTTATGTAATCTAAAATATCCCTGTTACTCATGTTAAGAACTCTCCATCACTAATACAGCCTGTGGGTATAGTGTAGGACAGCATTTTCCCTCAAGTGGAGAATATTTTAGCATAAAATGAAAATGTTTCCAACCTTCACAGTATGTTGGGTTTCTTTGCTCAAGGTGAGAAACAATGATTATAAAATAATTTATAATAACAGAAATATCAATAAATGATTCCTAATAAAAACGATTCCTTAAAAAACTAGCAAATAATCTGAATTATTGTTTCTCTTTTATTTTTTGCAGTGCTGGAGACTGAACCCAGGACTTCTAGAACTGAGCTAGATTTCCAGCCTGAATTACTGCTTCTATCTGTATTATCCAAAAATAGTCATATAAAGTTTAGCTGGCATCCATAAAAACTCATACTGGGACACAGCCTCATATATTTTCTATTATTATCTTTAAGCCAAAACAGCAGAGTTGTGACAGACCTTATAGCCCATAAGCAGTAAATAATTACTAGTTGGCTCTTTATAAGAAAGTCTGCTGACTCTCATCTAGACTAACAATATAGATTTAAGAGAATCTAAGGCCAGGGCAGTAGATAAAAGTGCATGAGGAATCCAGAGTTAATGAAGAAAGGGTGGAAACTTAGAGAAATTTAAGAAATAAGCAAAGAAAAGTTTTAAAAAGACAAGCACAGTCATAGAAACCACATGCTCAGTAGAGTGTTTAATTTCAATGGGAAAGATGGATAAAAAATAGTGGGCTTGACCGAGGTGCAGACAAAAGGTCAAGCAAGGCAAGGGCAAGTACTGACAGTCTTTCATATCCATGGGTTTCACATCAGCAGATTCAACTCACACAAAACAAAAATGTTATTGCTGACTTGTTCCATGCAGTTAGGCCTACAAGGGTTATTTATGGTTGCCTCTGTACCAAACATGTCGACTTTTGTCTTATTATTCTCTAAACAATGAAGAATAACTACTTACATACATTTACATCATATTAGGTAACAAATAATCTAGAGATGGTTTAAATATGGGAAGATGTATGTAAATCATATGCAAATACTTGTGATTTTATATAGGGATTTGAGCATCTGTGAATTTCAGTATCCATGAGTGTCCTGGAACCAATCCCCAGCAGATGACTGCAGAGGGGGAGTGTTGTGCCAGAAAGTACAAGGGGGCATGGCACTACCTGCCCTCCTCTGCTTCTTCCACAAATATTGGAACATTTATATGTTGAGGAGAAAAGGACTTGTCAGGGGAAGTCTGGCTTTAAAAAAATGGGGAAGAAACTTAGGCTTAGTTTCTGAAAGCAGCTTTAGGGGGGAAAATGTAAAATACCTCTCCATGTAGTAGGAAGAACAGAAGTAATTTCATCACCTAACATATACCAGATATGAATTTCATGATCTCATTTAATCCTCACAAATCTCTCAGAATGGTACAGCGGCAGCGAATTTAGCACGACTGAACTGCCTGGTGTTTCTGTTTTATCAAATGTAAGAGGAAGTCATACAGTAAGGCAGGATCTCAACATTGTCACTTCCTTGTCCTCTCTTTCTGCTTCCTTTGGACTTTCTAGACAAGTTCCTCAATGTGCCCAGCCCTTTTCACACCCTCAAATCTATCTTCAAATGATGAGAGTTCAAATTCTTCATTTAATAGGCAAGGAAATGAGGGCCCACAATAAGCCATTTGCCCAGAGAGCCAGAACTGGAGAGTCAAGATTCTCACTATGACTATTAGTTCTTATTAGGAAACAGTAATACTCACGTAATTGTTGTTCCCCGGCCTAGAGTGTTTCCTCGAGGGTCAGCAATTACAGAAAATTCATTGGAGTCAGACTCCCAGATGTGCTGGGTATCATTGTTATGTTTCGATGTGACAATAACCTTATCTGCTACAAGGAAGGCAGAATAGAAACCGACACCAAACTGGCCAATCAATTCAGAAGTTGACTGGCTATCTTCTTGTGCTTCAGTCATTTTGTTTAAAAATTCACTTGTCCCAGATTTGGCTATGGTACCAAGATTTTTAACCAACTCTTCTCTGGTCATTCCTACACCAGTGTCTGTGACATGTAGTAGGTTTTTCTCCTTGTCACACTAAAAGCAAAACAAAAATCAGACAGTTACCCTGCTTAATACTCACATTATGCAAAGCAAATACAGAGCTCCATATGGAGAAACAATTATGATTTAGAAATTAGTAATTAATTGGGCCACATTAATTAAGATAGAGAAAAAAAACAGATATTCTCTTCCATATAGTACTTTATGGTCTTTTTGGAAAGGCACATCTTAGAGTAGAAGCATATTTCTTTACAAGAATATTTTAAAGCTGTGTAGCTTCAGAGAGCCATCATATAAAAGAGAGACTACTCTAAATGTCAAAAGCTAGAGATTAACTTAAATAAGTTATTTTCAAAGGACAAATTTTCTAGAAAATAAAATTTCATTTTTCCCTATGTCTTCGATAGGAAACAAAATGATTCTGACTCTAATCCTGAATGATTCCTATATTAGGACTCTGTGGAGATCATTAATGTGCTTCAATAATGCCCCTGGTTCTGTCTCCAGAAACATGGTAGGATTATACTTCCATTTATTTATGGATGAGGCCACATGATTAGTTCTGGACAGTAAGTTGCAAGAGGGAGCCTAGCATAGCTTTCAGGCCTTTAATTGGTTTGCGACCCTCTTGGTTCTCTGTGTCATGGCAACTAGATACACTCCAGAGAGCTGCTCAATCAGCCTGAATCCTGGTGGGAGGATGAGGTAAAGGCCTATGTAGTCTGTGGAATGATTTAAGCCAGAAGTCAGCCAATTTTTCATGCAAAGGACCAGACAGGTAATATGTTAGGTTTTGTAAGCCGGAAGGTCCCGGTTGTAATTACTGCCAGTCTAGATGAAAGCAGTTATTGATAAAATGCAAATGGATACAGCTATGTTCCAATAAAACTTTATTTATAAAAATAGGCAAAGACAGCTCCTGAGTCAAGCAACTAAAATTAGGGGGTTACTTGTCACTGCAGCCAAAGGTTGCCTATCTTGACCAATATGTATTCCCTTTTTCTAAGGAATCAAGTGAAAACAATTTATCTATGCTTACCTTAATTTTGACTGTTAGTTCCTCATTTCCAGAAAGTGCATTTTCATCAGTTAGTGATATTAGCCTTATCTTATCTAAAGCATCAGAAGCATTGGAAATCAGTTCTCTCAGGAAAATCTGAAGAGAAGTCAGATTTAATACACTTAGATTAACCTCAAGATACATGAAGATGCTGAATTTCATGTGAAACATACTTTATTTCTCCTTTGTCCCCCTGATAAAGCACTCTGTAAGGGCTAAAACTTTTTAATGGTACAAGGATGGTTTTACTTTCTTGGTAAAAGGACCATAGCAACTATAAGATACCTGAACTGGTAAGAGTAGTAACTTTATTCTCCTACCAGTAATTTTCACAAAGCTTATGTCTGTGTGACTGCCCTTAAGACTCAATTATTCAGCAGACATGAACACATCAGAAGGGGAAAGGAAAAAGAAAGGGGAAACGTCCAACACTCCCCAATACGTATCAGTAGGAATTCTTGTACATATTGTGTCAACTTGCTAACTACTTCCTTGGAATGACTATGTACTTTAGTTAACTTTAGGAAAGGAAATAAATATGCCACCATAAAGGGACAAGACTATCCCAACTAAATGTTGCTCACCTCTTTATTTTTATACAATGAATTGATGATAAGTTTCATCATCCTGTTAACTTCAGCTTGGAAGGCAAACTTTTCAGATTTCTCTCTAAGTTCTCTTATTTGTGATGCATTTAATCCATCCAACTGTATAGCTTCTTCCTCTCTAAGAAAATCAGTTAGATAAACAAATACTTAGTTCCCTTAAAAAATACAGCCTGTAATGAGAACACAAATGGCCTTTGAAGTTTGTCTTGCAGATTGAAAGGGCAAAATATAAATTTTTATTGAATATCTTTAATATATAAGATCCTTATTACGTTATCACAGTTGTAGGTTACTTTTAATATTGAGCTGGGTATTCTTGGTTCTTAAAATTCCCAGAAAAATAAACACAACCTTCCTTTACTAAAAAGCAAAGTCATACTCATGTATGGTCCATAGTAAGGACTTCGAAAAACTGTCACTAAGTCCTAAAAGGCCAAAATTTAAAGCAAATGACAGACATTGTTTTTTAAATTACTAAGAACATGTAAGGAATAAAAAACTAAAAGCAGGTTGTTTCGAAGGTCTTAGAAAATTTATTAACTAGTATTCTGCAATAGTTATCAAAATAGTTTTCAAAGGAATTCATTCCACTTATTTCCCCCCAGTCCTGGGGATGGAACCCAGGGCCTAGAGTATATTAGACAAGTGTACTCTAGGGCTGAGCTACATCTCTAGCCCCTCATTCAATTTCTCTGATCAGTTATTACTAGAGGCAGATATCTCCTAGAGGAGATACTTACGTGTGCAAATAATTTCAGACCCTTAACATTTTCAAGTATTTAAATACAGAATGTTATACTTAACCAGGATCTTTGAAGAAACAACCAGCTACTGGATCCCACAACCTTCACGGGGTTTATCTATATAGTTTCAAATGAACACACCTCTGTACTACTTCATCATCTGTCCTTGATCCTTCTCTGCTTTTGCCCAGGTCCTCTTCCACTGTACCATCCACATCGACTTCATCGTCAGCTCTAACTGACCCTGAAGAAAGATTTAACATTGGAAAACTCTTCAACATTGTTGCTTCCTTTGCTTCGCAGAAAGAATATGCTCAAACAGGGCAAGGGTAGGTGTTGCAAAATCCAATGGGCAAACGTGGGAGGTGGGGATGGAAGAAAGGATCTACTGAAGTCAGCACATTTCTTATTTAAATTGAGATGCTTAAATTGAGTCAGCACATTTCTTATTTAAATTGAGATTCTTATTTAAATTGAGAGGTTCCCCAGTAGATTCTGAAATACGGAGGCGGCCATCTATTTTAAACAGCATTCCTTCCGATTCTTTATAAATAACATTTAGCAGAGTGATACCAGGCCCCATCTACACACACACACACACACACACACACACACACACGTGTTGCGCATGGCCGGAGACAAGGCCTCCAACTGACCGAACCAAAACTTGGGCCTTTCTTATCATGGGGGAAAATACAAACAGTATTTGTGTTTTCTGCAACTTCTGGCTCGGGAAACTTAAATTGGGCCCAAGAGGCTGAGAAGGGAGAGACCCAAACTGGAGCAAAACTGAATTAAACACCCAGACATTGCCATTCCGCTGATCTAAGGCCCCCACGCTCCGGAGACCGGCATCTAAGAACTGAAACGCTCTCGCGGGGAGTCGCAGGGCTGGGGGAAGGGGTTCGCTGGAGCCGACAGCCAAAGGTTGCAGCGGCTGACAAAAGTCCTCCGGGAGGGGCATCCGCAATGCTCCCCAGGGGGCCGGAGCCCTAGAGAGAGGCCCCACCCGGGTGGCGGAGATCTCCGTGCGCGCTACTATTAGATCTGCAGGGGATTTAAATCTATCTGTTCAGTTTCTTTTCTTTCCAGAGGAAGAAGAGAGTAAAGGTAATCCCCTGAGCCTCTTTCGAGGAAAGGCGACGGTCCGTGCGGCCCACCGCAGGCCCTAATATTCCCATCCCTGGTTCAACGCCCCCAGAACCTTCGAGAAGCGGCCGAGCAGGAGGAGGGGGGGTGTCCTGTCCCCCAGGATCACTCACCGAAGGTCAGTAGGACGCAGCAGAGGCCCAGCACCCACAGGGCCCTCATGGCGCGTGGCCGGTGAGTCTCAAGTCTCTTTTGACCGCAGGAGCCGCCTCCGCCCCCCCCACCCCGGAGCTGAGATCCTCACACCTCTAGTCGCGCGGTCCGCCCACTACACCCCAAGCAGGTCGGGCCGCTTTTCACCCCCACTTCTCGCGGGCGGGGGACGGGAAACACGAATCCACCAATCGCGCCGCACCACGCACCCTCTGTACCCAATGGGTACGCGTGGTGGGGACCACAGTCCACCAATCGGAGCTATCCAGGTGCGGTGTCCGATGCCCGAAGCGTGGCTCCTTCCGATTGGTCTCGCGTAGTAGCTTTTCTCCAATCAAACGGCTCCGCGGGCCCCTCACACGCGGGACCACCCCTTTGCCTGGGAAGACTTGGCCTCTGAGGGAAGCCGTCCAATGAACGTAGCGCACAACACGTCAATCCTCTTCGAGGGGTCGCGGCGGAACCACTTCCGGATCCTAGAGAGCGTTTATTCCGTGACCAGGGGAAACGGTAGCCATGGCAACGCGTTTTTTACATCTTCTTGTCGGGAGTCAGAGAGCCCTTCCAGCCCGACGTTCGCCGCCAGCTTTCTATTTGGCAGTGCTGCTCAGAAAAGAGAAACGTGAGGGGCTGAAAATCTTCCGGAACGCTTTCGGATTGGGGGGGTGAGAAACCACAGCTCCCGGCGTGCAACGCACTAGGCCCACGCTGTTTTGAATGCTGGGAATCGTAGTCTTTGGCCTCTGGGCCAACTGCGTAGTTTGGCCCCTTCACATTCTCCCAGCGTCTCTTTGCGGGAAGTCCGCCTTGCGTGTTTTAGGATTTATACCTCGTTCTGACTGCAGCAGACATCTGTGCCTATCCCAAGGCTGCACTGCCCACAGCTTTCAGAAGGCCGTCACGCTTGGCCCAGGCCACCCTGTGTTCTGGGGGTGGGCCTGAGTCTGGGTTCCGCCCGGGCTCGGGAACAGACGTTTCCGAATCTGGCATTCAGCGCGTCACCTGCGCATTCTGAGACCCGAGTCCCCAAGCCTTTGGTTTGCAGAAGAGGGTGATGGAGTTCCCCTCCCCCGAGGGAAATCTCTAGCAACTTTGATGCTTTTGACTCCCCCACAAGCACACAGGGGGCCGGCCACCTGGCGGTCCTAAAGCCCTCTCTGTAAATCCGGTGGAGAGCCTGGTGGTGAAGTCCGTTCTAGCAACAGGAAAGGAAAGGTCACACCTGCCGATATTTGAAAGCAAAACCTGCGGTGCTGCTAATGAGAGCAGAATTGCCGCTTTGTAACTTCATAGAAATACCCTCTCCGCCTTCAGGAAGGCACGTAGAACACCAGGTGTCTTTCCTGTGAGGGAAGTCCCTCACATCAAGCTTGTACCTACGGAAATATTTGCTGTGTCTCTTTACCTTTGTTTTTACCAACTCCCCATCATCACCCGCGCTTCTTCTCCAGCATACACACCCCTATTGCTTCCTCCAGCAAAATGGAACTTCGAATTTGTTTTCAGATCACCATCTGAATTCCTGAACACAAACTTTCCGATGACAATCGGTCATTGTCTTATTTAATTTTTTTTTTTTTTTTTTTTTTTTTGTAGTTGCAGAAGGACAGAATGCCTTTGTTTTCATGTGGTGCTAAGCATCGAACCCAGTGCCTCACACATGCTAGGCAAGCGCTCTGCCACTGAGCTACAGCCCCAGCCTTGGTCATTGTCTTCTACAACTTTCCATATTTAAGATTGCCAATCTTGATTTTGTGGTTGATGGTTTTCATATTGTGGTGATGCCTTATTTACATCTGCCCAATTTACCTACATTTGTTGTTAGTAAGCAGAGGGTAACTTGCAAAACAGGTCTATGCTTCTATGCTTACATTTTTGTTGTTGAGAGGATACTAGGGTGTTGATTACATCGAGAAATCTAAATTACATTTTGTATATTTAAACCCTTTTAATTTGTTTTTAGAAAAAAGATGAATTCCATCGGTTTTCTGCATTTGCTGGGTCAACTTCTTCATCTTTTTCTCTAGTTATGAACAAGTAAGCTATCAGTTCTGAAACTGTGAATGCCATCTTAACTGGTCATTGGTGGGTACTTCATGCTGCACCTGCAGGAAACTGAGAATGAGAAGTGCCTTCCAAAATAGAGCTGCTGCTTGTGGGAAGAAGTTTTTGCAGATGATGGTGAGAATTCCTGAGTTAGGCAGAGCATAAAACACTGTGCTGGCAGACGATGGCTGACTCAGCTCTGCTCTTTTAAGACAAGATCTCTGACAGAGCACCCGGTTAAAGAAGTGGGCAGTTTCCTGGATTCCTAGTCCTGATGTCCTCCCAACCAGCTTCTCTTCACCTCTTTTGATTTTCAATGTGTCACTGATCCCTACTTCCTATTTTGGCCTATCTCCCCCAGAACTGTACTCCCAGGTAGTTTGTAACCTTTCCATCTGATTTTCTTCCCATTTTTGATTTTTCTCTTTGACACTGTATTGGAAACAACTACTTCGTTGTTATGCTGCTTCTTGAATGCCACTAGATAGCATCCTACCTTGCAGTTAAACTTGGAAGGAAAAATCAGATAGGCAAAGGGATGCAGTTAGGAGCAATGAATAGGCTGGTAGGCAGGTGTAGTCCAGCAGTCAGGGAGAATGCAGGAGACCAAGGCGGGAAAGCAGGTGGCATCAGGGAGCATTGACAAGTGGGGCAAGCAGCACTGTGAACTGGTGATCAATTGGTTCCTTCCTTTGTTCTTTCAATTACTGATCCAGCAAATATTGAGGAACTGGTATGTGCCAGGTATTATGCTAGGGGCCGGAAATACATAGATGAGCAGTATAGATACAATCTCTGTATTGAACTTCAGCTAATATTAACAATGGAGTTGCATAGTAAGTGCAAGTGTCTTGTTTAAATTGAAGTAAAAATACAAAAAAAGAAAAATGCCTGGCAAAGTAGCATCAGCAAACTTTTGGACTAATGGAAATGCTCTTGATCTTGATATTGGTGGTTAAGACTTTCGAAGTGTACACTTTAAAAAGGATGATTTTTAAAATAAAAAATACAAACAAATCAGTGTAACAAAAGAGAGAATCCAAAAATAAGTGGTTTCAATTTAATATGTGACAAAAAAGATTTCAGTTCAGGGGACGAAAGATAATTTATTTCATGAATGATGCTAGCCTTGACTGGTTACCCATCTCAAACATTTATTGAGATGGATATTTTCAATAAAAATGTTTTTAATTAAAAAAAAACCCTTTTTAAGTGTACAACCCGATAGTTTCTTAATTAAAAAAAAATCAACTGTCATTCTAGACAACAAAAACACTAAAACCATTACATTAAGAATCAGGAACCAGACAGAGATGCCCACTATTATCAGTATTGTCCCAAACTCTTTAGGAGGGTCTGACAGAACTGTCTATCCCAGAAACTCAAGAGACTCTAGCTTTTTAAAACTATTGAGAATGAATATGAAAATCTGGTCTACTACTGACTTGAAGCTAAATCTGTAAAAATCAGTAGTCTTATTCTAATTTGCAAATAACACACAAATGGAAAATTTTAAAAATTTCATATAAGAAGCAAAACACATAAAATATGTAGGGATAACCTTACAAAAACATAGTTTGAATATGAAGAAAACAATAGAATATCAAAGAATATAAAACAAGTGAACTTGGATCAAGTTCCATAACCTATGTATTATCTATTGCTGTGTAACCAAAATCACCCCAAAGCTTGCAGCCTAGAAACATGCACATTTATTGTCTCACAGGTATCTATAGGTCAGATCTAGGAGTACTTAGCTGGGTAGTTCTGGCTTAGATTCTTGGGAAGTTGCAGTCAAGATGTTGGCCAAGGCAGAAGTCATCTAGAGGCTTGATCAGGGCTGGATCCAAGACAGAACCCTGCGGGAGCTATGATGACTCATAACCAAGCTCAGAAATCACACAGGGTCACTTTTGCAATAGCCATACTCAGAGAGGATTATGCAAGGGTGTGAATACCGGAAGTCGGAGATCACTGGGGTCAATTTGGAGGCTGCTACCACACCCTGATTGCAAGGAAAGCTGGAAAGGTTGGGCTTGGCACTTTCAGCTTCCCTCAGGACAGAGAGGCTCAGAATCCTAAATTGGGGATTTCGCCAATATAGGAAGAAGGGGAAGAGAATTTAGATGCAGTCCAGTCAAAAAGAATGATAACTGTCTAACCCTATTTGAATATACAAACACATCAGTGCAACAAAAGAGAGAATCCAAAAATAAGCATCATGTCAATTTAATACATGACAAGAGTGAGGTCTTAATTCAGGGGGTGAAAGATCGTTTATTTCATAAATGATGCGAGCCTTGACTGGTATCCATCTCAAACATTTAGTATTCGCAATTCTAAACTATAAATTAAACAATGATAACTTGATTCAGAAATATGTTGGGAAGGATATTTCTTAATGAGGCGTTCACCCTGGTAGTGTTAGAAATTTAAAAAGCAAAAAACTTAGGAGGTACTTATTATTTAAGGCCTGCCATTACTTCCGCAAAAATGAATGTCAGAATCAGACCCCCGAGGCAGGGTTGCAGTAACTGCAAAATCTACACTCAACCTCCGAAAGTGTAGCTCAACACGGGAGGTGACACAGTGATGTTACTTGGTGGCATCAGGTAGACCAGAGACCCTAACCCTAAATAGCATTGACTCCCTAGTGCAGAAGTAGAATCCTTGCATTCTGTGTCAGTCTTTCTTATTACACCAAGAGAAAGCCAGTTTGGTACAAGTTTGTTCTCTATCTCTCTAAAAATTAATTTCCCTTTTCAATAAAAAGAGAACTAGAATTTAATCACATTGTTTTTAATGCATATGACCAATGTCTCTGTGTGCTATATGATAAGGATTTTCCATTCAGTAACAAAAAATTTCTAGCAACATTTTTTGGATTTAAATTGTTATAAAGAAATATAAAAAGTCACACCCTATTTTTTGTTTCTTCTGTCTACTCAAAAACAACTGCTGCAGGGCGTGGTGGTGCACGCCTGTAATCCCAGCAGCTGGGGAGGCTGAGGCAGGAGGATCGCGGTTCAAAGCAGCTCAGCAACTGAGCAAGGCCCTAAGCAACTCAGTGAGATCCTTTCTCTAAATAAAATACAAAATAGGACTAGGGATGTGGCTCTGTGGCCGAGTGCCCCTGAGTTCAATCCCTGGTTCCAAAAACAACAACAACAACAACAACAACAACAAAACAACTGCTTCCTTCATTTAAGGTCTTTTTTAAGCTTTAAATGTTTTTCAGTTAATCCTTCTCCCTGCCCTACAAAAATTGGACAGATTCTCTATCAGCAGTGTGAAGCAGGGTATAGAGATAATGATTTTTTCATTTTAGATTTTAACTATACAGTAATAGAACTATAATTTTGATTAGAGAAACACTTTTGCCATAATCTCACCATTTGAAAGTAGCTGCTGTATTTGTTATTCTGAACTTTTCTTTCTTGCGTGCCTTCGCTTTAGTAATAGCACTAAATATTGTTTCTTCCTAGGCAGTGTCTTAAGCATTGTGCATTTAATAACTTACTTAACTTCTTAACCACTGATGCAGCGTTATCCCTAATTGACAGATGAGGAAACTGAAGCACAGTAAATTTAAGAAAATTAATGTAAGGACTTGAATCCAGGGAATTGGTCTTCTGAGCTTAGACCTTTGACCTCTATACTGTGCTGTCTCCCATATTTGTTATTTATTTATTTATTTTTGGTACTGGGGATTGAACCCAGGGGCACTCCACCACTGAGCCACATCCCCAGCCCTATTTTGTATTTTATTTAGAGACAGGGTCTCACTGAGTTGCTTAGGGCCTCGCTAAGTTGCTGAGGCTGGCTTTGAACTTGCGATCCTCCTGCCTCAGCCTCCCAAGTGCTGGTATTACAGGTGTGGGCCACCGCGCCTGGCACTGTCTCCCTTCTTTAGCAGTGATATTAACGCTTTAATTATTATGATCCTCCTGCCTCAGCCTCATTATTGTTCCTTTTCTTGAAATTCTTATATATAAGCATTTCCCTTTGCTGTGTGTTCTCAGATTTTTAAATAAACACCTTTTCTTTGGTAGAATTTAAGTGTTCAGGTCATAAACTTTGATGAACATGCGGAACATTTCATTCATCCCAAAGAGATTTCCTGTGCCTCTTCCTATTTATTTCCTCCCCAAATCTGCAACAGGTGACACATGAGCTGCTTTCTGTCACCATTCTATTTATTTAACTTCCTCTTTGACCTATGAGATATAATTGTGCTTTATCACTATTCCTTGTTCTGTTCCGAAGTCTTTTTTATGAATAATGATATAATAATTACTATCTAATTATATTAGAATATGATTATAATACAATCCCACCAGGTTACTTTGCCATGTATTTGCTCAGTTCATCAGTTTATATCCCCCCTTTTATTTTTTTTTTTGGATGAGGCTGGTCTAGAACAGCTAGGCTCAGCCTCCCTAGGACTGTAGGTATATATTCCCACTGAACCTGGCTCCAGCCTTTCCCATTTATCCTATCTCTTTACATTTAGAGGGTATTTCTTCTAGCATGTATTAGAGTCTTGCTTTTTTTAAAACTCTTATCTGATAAATCTCTTCTTTTAAGTTGTATTTATTTACATCTGATTTAATTATTTATATTATTGGATTTAAGTCTGCTGTCTTGCGATTTATTTCCTGAAATTTGTCCCAGCTGGGTTTTAAAAAAATGTTTTTAGTTGTAGATGGGACACCATACCTTTATTTTATTTATTTATTTTTATGTGGTGCTGAGGATGGAACCCAGTGCCTCACATGCTAGGCAAGTGTCTACCACTCAGCCACAACCGCAGCCCCCAATTGGGTTTTATTTTTTGTTTTGTTCTTCTCTTTTTCTTCACTCTTTGGTACTGATTATTTCCAGTTTATCTCACCTGTTGGCTTATTGGTTATGTCCCTTGTTCAGGTATTTATTATTTACACAAGGGTTTGCAACATACGCTTTTAATTTATTACTGTCTACCTTCAAACATTGTGCCATTTGACATGTGGTGTAAGACAGAGCCTTAGAGGAGTCCTCCCGCGACCCCCTCGTCCTCTGTGTTGGCGTCTTGCCTTTCACCTTTATGTGTGTTATAAACCCCACAGTGTACTGTGACTGTTTTTTCCTTCAACTCTCAGTTATTTCTGGAGTGATTAATATAAGAAAAATGTCTTTCATTTTTCCATTTCAGAACTCTCTATTTTTTTGGGTGGATCCAAGCTTCTGTTTGCATCTCACTCCTCTCTGGAGAGCCCCCTTTAGCATTTATTATAGCTCAGGCCTGCTGACAGTCACTCCTGTTTTTTATCTGAAAAAGTCTTAGTTTCCCTTCATTTTTGATAGAGATTTTCACTGGTTATAGAATTCTGCGTTGACCATTTTTTCCCCTTTCAGTGTTTGCTGTACTTAAATTGCTCAATTATCTTAAGACTCGTGTAGTCCTATAAGAAATCCTCTATAATTTTTATCTTTGTTTCTCTGTGTGATGTTGTCTAGGTGTTTTACTTACATATTTTCCTCTTTTTATTTTTTGCGTGTTTGAGATGCTCCCGTTTATCTGGGATACTTGAATTGGGGGTTTGATTTCTTTCATTATTTTGGGGATATTCCTAGCTGTTTTTTCTTCAAATATTTCTTGTGCTTATTATCTCACTTTCTTCTGGTTACTCCAATTGCATGTCTGTTGGACAGGATGAAGTTGTTCTCACAATTCTTGGGTACTTGGTGGGTTTTCCCCTCTGTATTTTCTCTTTGTGTTTTATTTTAGATTTCTCTTATCCTGTCTTCATGTCCACTGATTCTTTCTTCTATTGTATTTAGTCTTTAGAGAAGGCTAATAAAGGAATTCTTTATCTCTGACAAGTTTTTTCCCCTAGTATTTCCTTTTTTGTGTGTTGGGGAGTGATTCTGGAAATTGAACCCAGGAGTGCTCTAGTACTGAGCTACGTCCCAGTACTTTTCATTTTTTATTTTAAGATAGGGTCTCTAAGTTTCTAAGGCTGGCCTTGAACTTGGAATCCTCCTGCCTCAGCCTCCCCAGCTGCTGGGATTATAGGCATGTGCCACAGTGTCTGTCTAATATTTCCATTTTAATCTTTATCATAGTTTCCATCTTTTTACTGAAAATTTACTTCTATTTATGCATGTGTTGCATCTTTTTCATAGAATTTTTTTTTAGCCTTTTAATCATAGCTACTTAAAACTTGTCTGAAAGGCTCAACATCTGAATCATGTCCAAGTGTGGTTCTGTGCATTGACATATGTATTGATGATGGAGTTTGTTTTTGTTTTTCTGTACTGGGATTGAACCAGGGCCTCAATGGGCTGGGGAAGTGCTCTACCATTGAACTCTATTCCCAGTTTTTAAAATTTTATTTTGAAACAGGATGTTAGGTTCTGAGACTGATCTTAAACTTATGCTCCTCCTGCCTCAGCCTCCCAAGTAGCTGGGATTACATGTGTGTGCCGCCATATTTGGCAATGATGGATTTGTTTTCTGTTTTCTATTTTGTATTGTTTTGTTTTGTGCTGGGGATTAAACCCAGGACCTTGTGCTTGCAAGGCAAGCACTCTACCAACTGAGCTATATCCCCAGCCTGGATTTGTTTTCTTATAGCATATTTATATGTCCATAATTTTTAAATTAAAATCTAGACATCTTATTAGAACTAGTTGAGGCTCAGTGTTATAGTTTGGATATGAGGTGTCTTTCAAAAGCTCTAATGTTAGTATTAGTATAGCAGGAGTATTCAGGGGAACAGTGAATAGATTATGAGCATGTAACCAAATCAGTCTATCCTAGTTTGAATGTACTAACTGGGTGGTAACTGGGCAGGTGGGGCATGGCTGGAGGAGATGGGTCACTGAGGGTATGCTCTGGAAGGTGCAACTTCCCCCACGTCCTCTGCTTCCTGGCTGCCATGAGTGGAGTAGCCTCCTTTCACTGGGCCCTTCTGCCCCATGTTCTGCCTCATCTCGAGTCCAGAGCAATGGAGCTGGTTAACTATGGACTGAACCTCTGACATTGTGAGCCCAGAATAAACTTTTCCTCCTGTAAGTTGTTCTTGTCAGGTATTTTGGTCACAGCAATGAAAAGCATTAATACAGTAAGATAGATTGTATTATCTCTGGGAAAATGAACTTGTTTCCATCCGTCCGGGAGTGTGAGACTTGAGTTGAGTTGGTGCTGTTATGATTGATCTGGTTTAGCTTTCCTTGTCCCTGTTGTGACCTTCCATGCAGCTGAGGCCTCAGATTCCTCTGGTGCTGAGCTGCTGCCACCTTGTGTAGGGTGGCAGGTCAGGGAGTTTTTCTGAGAGCTGCTGTCAGCTCTTGGCTTCAGCTCTCCCAGGTTCACTTTCCCCAGTGCCTGCTCTGTGCTCAGGGCTTCCCTGCTGTCGTGGTAGACTGCTGTTTCTGGTCACTTGGTGCCGACTCACCAAGCTGGAGGGGCTCTCGCTATTGTCCTTGGCCTCTCAGTGAGACTGGCCTGAGTGCTTTGGCATTGGGTTAAGGTTCTTTTCAGGGTTCCTGCCCCTCCTCCTGCCAGGCATCCAAACTCTGTGAGTGTGTGTGTGTGTGTATGTGTGTGTCCTTGGGCTAGTCTCCTGACCCTCTGGGAGGTGTGTTAAACCTCTGCTTGGCACCAGCACTGTGTCCTGAGCTCAAGATGGTTTCCTGCTTCTCCCCAAGGGTTAGAGAACTTTTCCTTCTCTCTTTTCCCAGCCACGGTTGGCAGTGGTTCTTGGTCTGTGCTCAAAAACTGTGCTCTTCTTCCATTGGCTTAAGGCCTGTGCTTTGTATAAGGAGAGGATCTGGGGATGTGAGCAGGGCTTCTTGCTCTCCAGTGGCACCTGTCAATCACTTCCTATGGGCCTGCACCACCAAGGGGCGCTCTGCCTGGTCTCCTGTCCCTGTCCTTAGTGTTTTTTCTCCCATGGAACAGGGCCTGTGAGCTTCCTAACGTATGGGCTCCTGCTATTCCAGACCCTTGGAATTTACATTTTTAGTTGATGTCTTCTTACTTGATTTGATGGTAGCTTTTCTCCTATGCTCTGGCACTCCTGTGTCAGTTTATGTGTCCCATCTGTCCTTGAAGGGACTTGGTCCCTTGAATGCAGGTTACTTGTTTATCTTAGGACCTTTCTGATCAGCTCAAGAAAAATTTTAATTTTATAGTTGTTCTGGGTTTTTCTTATTATTAGGGTGGTTGAAGCAATCTTTTGGATTTTTACCTTTCAAAGAGGAAAGGAAACACTTGGAAGGTTTTTGATACACTATTATTTCCCCAGTTATGGTGAAGATCCTCTAAGACCAGCAGATCTGGAATGTGGGTGTGGGCTCCCAGGACGGAAGCAGAAGTTGTCTTGCCTTCCTGCGGGAACTCTACCAAGGTCTTCCCAAAATAATCTCCCAATGTCTATAAAAGAATGTCTAGAATTTTCAGGGTTTAAGCTTAACCATGTTTGTGCATGGGGAGGGCAAGGTGAAGCCCTTTCTTCACTGTTGAGGCCAAGGGCTGGTTTCTATTCTATGACATTGTTTAGAGTTTTCCACTGTCAGCCTGGATCCACTGAAGTCCCTGGATAGCATGGCTTTGTATTCTCTTACTGCTTTACAGATATTTAAAAATCACTGCTTTTTGCAGGCATTCAATTATGATGTTCCTTTGCTTGATTTTATATTTATTCTGCTTAGAATTGAGCTTTATGGATCTGTGGGTGAACAGTTTTCATCATATTTGGAATTTTTTTAGCATCATTTTTGGAATTTCTTCAAGTATTGTTTTTTCTGTCCTTTTCTCTTTCTCCTCTCCTTCTGGGTCTCCAAGTTGAGAACCACTTGATGTTGCTCCACATCATTGAGGTTTCACGTGGTTTATTTTGGTCTTTTTTTCTTACCTGTGAAATGTACTTCAGTTTACATATTTTTCATTCTTTGTTAAGAATTTAACCTTTATTTTTTATTTATCTGTTTTCTATGTGGTGCTGAGGATCAGACCCAGTGCATCACTCGTGCTAGGAAAGCACTGTACCACTGAGCTACAACCCCAGCCCCATATTTTTCATTCTTGGGTTTCCATGTTCACTGATTTTTTGTTTTTCCTTCTGAAAAATCTTTTTTTTTTTTCCCTCTTGGTAATGAGAATTTAACCCCAGGGTGCTTTACACTGAGCTGCATCCCCAGGCCTTTTTTTTTTTTTTTTAATTTCGAGAGAGTGTCTCCATAAGCTGTTTAGGGACTCACTAAATTCCTGAGGCTGGTCTTGTGATCTTCTTGCCTCACCCTCCCAAGTAGCTAGGATCACTGGCATGTGCCACCATCATAGAAGGTGAATTTTTGCAAGGGCCAATGATCTATCTCTCGTTTCCTAATGATTGATGAGAGGTCTATCAATAAAACACCCACAGTGTTTATTCTGTCATCTGTTAGAGGCTGTTAGATTGTGTTTTTTTTTTTTTTTAACTTTAAAAAATTTTTTTTTTAGTTGTTGATGGACCTTTATTTTTATTTATTTATATGCGGTGCTGAGAATCTAACCTAGTGCCTCACTCATGCTAAGTGAATGCTCTACCACTGAGCCACAACCCCAGCCCCAGAGATTGTATTTTAAAATTATTCTTTTCTAAATTATTACCTATTTATTGTAATATTGCTCATAGGATAGGGTTTTGGGGCCCCATTTCCTATAAAAGAGTTTATGGATTTTCATGACCTAGAGTCTCATCTCTGTCATGTGGTAGCATTATCATGTTCCTGTCCTGGAGTCAGGCTGACCTGGGTTTAGATCCTGGATCTCCATTTCTACGTAAATGACTGGACACATTGCTTACCCTGTCAAAACTTTTGTTTCTTTGTCTATAAAGTAGGAATGCTATTATTTTCTGTGGTAGGATTCTTGAGACAATTTAATGCAAAAGGGTCAACACTTTTAAAACAGTACTGTGCTTTTAGAAAATTGCACTATGTTGTAAGATCATATGTTCTTCCACAATGAAAGCATTAACATAACCAAAAAGGCAACATTTGGTGTGGAAATTAGTTGAATCAAGAAGCTCATAAAACCAGGTAGTTTTCTTTTTTTCTTTTTTTTTTTAACATCTTGCAAGCATAATGTTGTTAGAGGGTGTGTGTTTTTCCATTAACTCAGTGGAATTAAATTCTAGCACATGGAGGTGAATGGAATGTTGTGTGAGCCTATATAATTTAAGATTAAAAAGAAAAAAATCACCAAACTCCACCAGGTTCCTAGAGCCAGACTTCCTCTCAACTGCCAGCCATATTTTTGGTGTTGAACCTTTCGATACTTTGGTTTGTTTTTCCTGTGCTGACCTCAACTTTATACCTGTTTTTGTTCTTGCTTCTGGTCACAATCACGAATCTTCCTTGGCTCATTCCGCTCCTCAATACATTAGGCTCCTTTTCTGGACTTCTCTTCCTTTAACACTATCAGCAAATTGAGGTGCATAATTTCCAAATTCATATGGGGCAAAAGTAGCAGTTAGCTGAAGAACCCCTGGAGGTGTGGAATGGGAGACTGGGGGAGGAGGGAGGCCTTGTGTCTAGCACCCTCCCATCTTGTGCTCAGTTCTTCAGTAAAAGCTTTGGGGGAAGCAGGGAGATACGATCTGCCTGTAACTCTAAAATGATTGTTTTTTTCTTTTTCAGTCCTAACAATCCAGATTCTTTTTCCTGACTCTGACCTTCAAATGGTGGGCATCTCTCATCCTCAAATGATGATACAAAAGAACAATATTGGGAAAGGATTTCCATCTGTTTATAGCAAACATAATTAGGAGAAAGACCTAAAAGCAGTGGAGATTGGAGGCTTCCCCAGGATGAAAACTATCCTATTTTAAGTGTGATGTCTTCCCTGAGCAAAGTGAAATGAACCAGAAGGCAAATGAGATTGTGGAACGGGATGCCCAGTTTATTTTAGAGCCCCAGAAACCCATTCGGCCTTACATCTGCTCTACTCTGAATGATTTTCAAGAAGAGAGGAACTTTTTGGCAACCAACATCTTCCCTCAGCTTAATGAACTCTGCCACTCCCGGGGTACCTACTTCAAAGCTGTGGACCTGAGGTGGTCAGTCTTGAAGGCGCAGAAGTCTTTGCCAGCCAACATGTTCAGACAGTGTTGCTGTCTCCTCTCCCAGCAGCTGAAGCTCTGTCTCGACTATGTGAACAGCTGCTTTCCCTTTTTCATCTGCATGTTGGGGCAGACATATGGGGACTTCCTTCCTGACCACTCACCTTTCATGTTCTCCAAAGCAACGGACCTGTCAAGTTTGTCCAAAGAAGAACAGAATCTCTATGTCGCCGCAAAAAATGGTTATCCTTGGGTCCTGGAGACTCCCTACTGCAGTCTGACGGAGTTCGAGATCATCCAGGCAGCCTTTCGGAAGCAGTCACAGTTTCAGTATTTTTACTTCAGGACCAGGACCGTGCTGTTGAAGATTTTAAGTGGTGAAAAGGAGGAGGGTCAGTCCTCAGTTCCTCCGGTGAACGAAGAGGAAAAATTGAAGATTGGAAGGCTGAAGGCCAAGATCATTAGTAAAGGGCTTCCCATCAGATTTTATAAAGATCTTCATGAGTTGGGTGAACTGGTTTTCAAGGACTGGTCGGTTGTGATAGAAACACTTAACCCAGTCACTTTAATGGTCAAAAATATAGGTGAGTGAATGTAGAGACATAGGTTAATGTTTTGTATGTCTTCCTAGGAAAGGAATTTTTAAATGATTGAAAATATTCCATAAGCATTTAACATCATCCATTTTATGCAACATGTGTTTTTCTATTTTGAAGATTTTTGAAACTGAAAATGGGAGCTAATGATGGGTCATGGAGGAGGAGTTAGGAAGTTAAAAGAGCTCAGAGAAGACCCAGAATATCTGGGAGTTAACGTGTAGATCTAAAGCAGATTCTTGACCAGTGCCAGTATTGCCCCATCCCTGCTAGGCATTTGACCTTATCTGGAGACATTTTTGGTGGTCATAATTAGGGGAGTACTCCTGGCATCTGGTAGGTAGAGGCCGGGGGTTCTTTCCATTCTCCAGTGCACAGGACAGCCCTCCACAGTAAACTCATCCAGCCAAACACATCAACAGTGCCAGCGTTGAGAAACCCCGAGCCAAAGGGAAGAAAGCGTTCATTAATTGGTGATTTGTGTATTATTACCACATTTAACCTTTAAAGTTTAGCCCTATAAGGTAGGTCTAATGATTCTGTTTTTGCAGATAAATAAATGAAAGCTGCTACATATAGTGGCCAAATGACTTACCCATGTCACATAAGTGACCAATCCAAGATTTGAACCCACATCCCTCTGATTCTAAGATCAATGCCTGTTCTCTTTAGAGTGTAATCCATGAACTATTAACCCTGGGGCCTTTTTAGAAATGCAGAATCTCAGGCACCATTTCAGGTCTACTGAATCTAAATTTACATTTTAATATAATGACCAGCAGATTGCATGCATGCTAAAGTTTGATGAAGCACTCCCTCATATCAGATTGCCTCCAAATGAAATGATTGACTTTATTTTTGAAAATGGTGTCTTGAGGATGTGTGCCAAGATAGAACAGGAAGAGCAATGTCAAAGTATGGCAGAGAATCCTCACCTAGATTAACTTCAGGAGAGATCTGAAGTGACACCCCTAAAATAATATTAAAAATGGGATTTTTATATGCACATATATGTTTTCTTGTGGGGGATGAGAAGATGACCTGTGTCTTTGATCAGATCCTCAAACTCAAAAGATTCAGTGACCCCAGAAGGTTATGAATTATTGATGTAAAGGGCCTAATTAATGTAGAGATGCAAAATGGTGGTAGATGGTGCATCTTCCAATGCTTTCAGGGATCAGGTGGGCAACAGTCCTTATAACATGATAGAGAACAGAGGGATGGGAGATGAGCCACAGAATGTTGACCCACATAAGGTCATTCAAATTCAGTGCTGGGGGTGGTGTTGAAAACTCACCTGTGCTAATCACACAAAACTCTGCCTATAAGCCAAATCATTCTGGACCCTGGGGGAAAACATAATCCGCCACAGTCCTTTTGGTTATAAGAGATTCCAACTGGCTTCAAAAAAAAAAGGGTCCTTATAGTACATATAACTGCAAAGCCCAGGATTCAGTCTGGTTCTGCTCAGACTTCATCCAGTGGCTCAGATGAGGTTACTAGGCTCTGATCTTTTGGTTTCTCAGCTTGGCTGTGGTGTTCTGATGTTGGCTCAACTCCTTCTCCGTCACAGAAAGAAGGAAGATGACTGTAGCACTCCAGGTTCAAGTTCAACAGAATTGGCTCAAGTCTTAGCACTGAGCCATTCTGTCTTTGATTGGCCTGACCTGGGCCATGTGCTTGTATTTAACTCAATCACTGTTGCCAAGAAAATGTGATGCTCTGATACCTAATCCTGGATCATAGACTGCCACTGGAATGCGTGGAGTTGTGAACTGAATAACATAAATTGAGATTTGGGATGAGTGGATCTAGTGCTGTTACTGAAACTATGTAGAGCCAATGAATGTTGGACAGCCTAAAAATATCTCAAATATTTACTATATAGGCTTGGAGTTCTAGAATCTGACTCCAGGCATGTCCTTTGAATCTTGTTTTTTTCAGTTCAAAGCTGTGTGAATTTGAGAAAATTACTTAATATTGGTAAGCCTTAGTTTCTTTTATAAAATAGATTGACAATAATCTCCTTGTAATTACACTTGCGAAGCAACTACATACGGTGCCTAGCACATTAGTCACCGAGTAATGAGAATGAATAACCAAAATAACAGGTTCCAAAATAACATGGACATCTGGCTGAATTTGACTGAAATGTTAATATTATTTTACTACTCATAATCTGGATTATATCCATTGATTAATATTCATTAATATGTACAAGAATCAAGCCTTTCTGTGTATTTGGGTTAAGGTCACCTTATTTCTCCATAATATTCTTCTTAATCTTTGATTTTTAATCTTATTGAAAGGTTAACTTGTTTAGATTTTATTCTTGAAGGGGTACATGTGAATTGAAGGGAAGGGATATATCTGATTTAGAAGGTACAATGGGTGGATTATAAAAAATTCTTTAAAAATAAGTGCTATTCATTCCCTTTAAAAACTGGATCAAGACAGGGATGCCCACTGTCACCACTTCTATTCAATATTGTGCGGAAATGCTAGCCAGAGCAATTAGACAAACCACAGAAATTAAAGATATTTGAATAGGAAAAGAAGAACTCAAGCTGTCACTATTTGCTGATGACATGATCCTAAATCTAGAGGATCCAAAAATCTCCACCAGGAAACTTTTAGGACTAATTAATGAATTCAGCAAAATAGCAGGATATAAAATAAACATACATAAATCAAATGCATTTATCTACATAAGTGATGAATCATCTGAAAGAGAAATGAGGAAAACAACTCCATTCACAATAGCCTCAAATAAAATAAAATACTTGGGATTCAATCTAACAAAAGAGGTGAAAAACCTCTACAACAAAAACTACAGAACATTAAAGAAAGAAATTGAGGAAGACCTTAGAAGATGGAAAGATCTTCCATGTTTTTGGATAGGCAGAATTAATATAATCAAAATGGCCATACTTCCAAAGGTGCTATACAAATTCAATGCAATTCCAATAAAAATTCCAATGACATTCCTCATAGAAATCGAAAAAGCAATCATGAAATTCATATGGAAGAACAAAAGACCCAGAATAGCCAAAACAATCCTGGGCATGAAGAATGATGCAGGAGGTATCACAATACCAGACCTTAAACTCTACTATAGAGCAATAGTTACAAAAACAGCATGGTATTGGCACCAAAATACAGGTAGACCAATGGTACAGAGTAGAAGACACAGAGACAAACCCACGTAAGTACAGTTATCTCATACTAGACAAAGGTGCCAAAAACATACAATGGAGAAAAGATAGCCTGTTCAACAAATGGTGCTGGCAAAACTGGAAATCCATATGCAATAAAATGAAATTAAACCCCTATCTCTCACCCTGTACAAAACTCAACTCAAGATGGATCAAGGATCTAGGAATTAGACCTGAGACTCTTTGCCAAATAGAAGAAATAGTAGGCCCGAATCTTCTTCATATTGGCTTAGGACCAGACTTTCTCAACATGACCACCAGAGCACAAGAAATAAAAGGAAGAATCAGTAAATGGAATGGATTCAAACTAAAAAGCTTTTTCTCAGCAAAAGAAATAATCAATAATATGAAAAGAGAGCCTACAGAGTAGGAAAAAAATCTTTTCCACACATACTTCAGACAGAGCACTGATCTCCAAAATTTATAAAGAACTTAAAAAACTTTACACCAAAAATACAAAGAACCCAATCAATAAATGGGAATTAGGCAGACACTTCACAGAAGATGATATACAGGTGATCAACAAATATATGAAAAAGTGCTCATCATCGCTAATAATTAGAGAAATGCAAATTAAAACCACCCTAAGATTTCATCTAACTCCAATTAGAATGGCTATTATCAGGGATACAAGCAATAGTAAGTGTTGGCGTGGATGTGGGGAAAAAGGCAC
>JAJEJO010000446.1:620010-647452 GCA_020662805.1 Glaucomys volans | reverse complement strand
ATGGCTATTATCAGGAATACAAGCAATAATAAGTGTTGGCGTGGATGTGGGGAAAAAGGCACGCTCATACATTGCTGGCGGAGTTGCAAATTGGTGCAGCCACTCTGGAAAGTATTATGGGGATTCCTAAAAAAATTGAAATGGAACCACCATTTGACCCACTCCTTGGTTTATACCCAAAGGTCTTAAAATCAGCAAAGTATAGGGACGCAGCCACATCTATGTTTGTAACTGCTCAATTTCATAATAGCTAGATTGTGGAATCAACCTAGATACCCTTCAATTGAAGAATGGATAAAGAAACTGTGATATATATACACAATGGTTTTTTGGGCTTGGCTTATTTCACTTAGCATGATGTTCTCCAACTCCACCCATTTACCAGCAAATGCCATAGTTTTATTCTTCTTTGTGGCTGAGTAATATTCCATTCTTCAATTGAAGGGTATCTAGGTTGGTTCCACAATCTAGCTATTGTGAATTGAACGCCAAGCCCAAAAAACCAAAGGCTGAAGGTTTTCTCTGATCAGTGGATGCTGATACATAACGGCGGAGGCGGGGGCGTTATGGGGGGATAAGAAAAGAATGGAGGAAATATGGATGGTGTAGAGGAAAATGGGAC
The DNA here is from genome assembly GCA_020662805.1 of Glaucomys volans. Taxonomy (NCBI): domain Eukaryota; kingdom Metazoa; phylum Chordata; class Mammalia; order Rodentia; family Sciuridae; genus Glaucomys; species Glaucomys volans. Next base: position 646,830 of record JAJEJO010000446.1, on the reverse strand, counting down.
AGGAGGGGGTGGGGGAAGGAAAAATAGACTGAGACAGTATTACCCTATGTATTTGTAAGATTATATGAATCGTGTGAATCTATATTGTGAAAAAAAAATATTCCCTGCTGTATAATTACATCAAAATGGGTTCTACTGTCCTGTTAATTAAAAAGAACCAATGCTGGGCGTGGTGGCACACCATGCCTGTAATCCAAGCAACTTGGGAGGCTGTCAGGAGGATCTCGAGTTTAAAGCCAGCCTCAGCAACTTAGGCCCTAAGCAACTCAGTGAGACCCTGTCTCTAAATAAAATACAAAATAGGGCTGGGGATGTGGCTCAGTGGCTGAGTGTCCCTGAGTTCAATCCCTGGTTCCAAAATAAATAAATAAATAAATAAATAAATAAATAAATAAATAAATAAAACGAACCAATAAAAAAAAAGAAAAAAGGGTCTGGGGATATAGCTCAGTAGGTAGAGTGCTTTCCTCGCAAGCACAAGGCCCTGGGTTCAATTCCCAGCTCTGAAAAAAAAAAGAAAAGAAAAAAGAAAAAACATGCTATTCTCTTTTGGATCTATGATCCCCTTTAAATCATTCAGGTAGCCCCCAAAATCTCACAGTCCACAGCTAGGGGAGCAATAAGCCATTTGAACAGCTAGTGATTGTAAGGCATATAGAACTATCAGATAATATTCTTGACCCTTAGGAATACCTGAACTTAGAGATACCTCAGTTTAATGGATGAGGTTCAAGGTTAGTTCAAGAGACCCAGTGGACTATGAGGTCATCCCAAATTCTGTCAAAGATCTTGAAACTTCAAGCTAACCTTGGCAGGACTATGGGTCTCCAGGTCTGTTCTGGCACTAACCTGAACCACGGGGCAGTCCAGTTAATAAGGAGTCAAAAGGTGGGTATCTTAGAAACCTACCAGACTGACCTATCTTATGTTTCTTTTCATTCATATGAAATTCATATGAAATTTATTTTTTGGTAATCACCTTCATCCTCCACAAAAACAAAGCTCAGGAATAGGAGTATCTCCAGAGACAGAAGGGCATTTTAGCAACCCCAAAACTCCCTTACTTGAATTCGGCAGTGGTTTTGGAATTATAGTAAATTGGAACTCAAGGGAACCAGAGATCATCCAGTTATCTGACCCTCCCTCTTATCAGAGTTTAAGGGACCTGCCCAATGGCAGAGCTGCCACTGTACCCATAGTTATCATCTGTATTAGGGCATCTTGTCCTAGAAATCACTCCAGTCCTCTAAGCTTTGCCATAGATAGACATATCCAATAAAACTGAATTAGATAATTTTTACTTAGTTAACAGTTTGAAACGATGACAGAATGTATCTTTCTAGCCTTTTTTCCCCCCTGGACATTATTAGGTCATGAAGTATCCTAAGTAGGATTCCATGTACAAATAGCTTGAGGAAGATTAAATTGTTTGCCTGTTGTTTTCTCTCATTAGCATTTAGAATGGGCTGTGAAATATGGTACCACCATGGAAAGAAGGTAACCTCGATACAGAGAGGCAGACTCCTTGTTGGGCATTTATAGTAAGCATGTACAGTTGAAATTGTAAAACTATAAGATCTTAAAACTTATCTTTTTGATTGTAAAGACTACAGACACAACTTTGAACGTTTATATCACGAAGAGTTTATTGAGAAGTGCAAGCAAGTATTTGTTTCTTCCAAGGAGTCAAACAGGACCTTTGAAATCTTGGAAAGATTTGCCTTAAAGGATGTGGGACTTGGTTTTAAAAATGCTGCAGCAGATTCGAATTTAGACTCTCTTCTCAGGTAAGATGTCAATAAATCCAGTCTTCTTTATGGGACTAAAGCAAAACAGTCTGACTTTGGTAAATGTGATTCCTCCAAATTTAGAGTGTCTACCCTCACCTCCCCCATTTGATGGACTTCCCGTCCTATAAGAGAGACCCTGGAAAAGCTAACCCTGGGTTAGATTTCCTTACCCGGTACCACTCTGCTTTTGCAAAGCTTTTCTGGTATTTCACACACTGTCTTTGTGTGTCCTTAAGAAGATCATAAACTGGGGCTGGGGATGTAGCTCAGTTGGTTGAGTGCTTGCCTTGCAAGCACAAGGCCCTGGGTTCAATCCTCAGCATCACACACACACAAAAGAAAGATCATAAACTGCTGGAAGGCAATTCTAAGAACAATGGCATGACTTTAAGGAGAGGAAATTTTTTTTTTGTTTTTTAGTTGTCAATGGATCTCTGATTTTATTTAATTATATGTGGTGCTGAGGATTGAACCCAGGGCCTCGCACCTGCCAGGCAAGTGCTCTACCACTGAGCCACAACTCAGCCCTAAGGAGAGGAAATTAAAATGGAGAATATGTACATTGAATGTGTATAGTAGTATGCAATTTACAGCTTCCATGTGTATCATTAGCTCATTATTATATTTACATTCAGATATTCAGTCCATACTTATCAAAATGATACGGGACGTATCATTATGTGTAAGGAATCAAGTTATTGTTCCCAATATATGGGCTCCATCACTAGTTTATCCAATGTCTTCTACAGTAAAACCTCCATGTCTCTTTCCATTCTGGATGGTGACATGTCTTTACCACCCACAGGTGTTGAGAAGCTGAGGCCACTGAAAGAATGCTGGCATTGCCTGTGAGGTCCCTCCTGGTCTCATTCCTAGAAAGCAGGGAGGTTCCTAGGATAGTCTGGTTTTTCCATCCTTATCCTCCAGTTCTTAGCATGGGTCTCATTTAATCCGTATAAGTTTTATGGTTTGAAATAAACCCACAGTAGCTGGGATGGTGGAGGACTGGCTCTGCCACCACTTTCCCAGGCTCAGCTGCACACCATCGCCGTCCACTCAGAGCTACCAACATTTTTGTGGTTCTGGGAACTCATTGCAAGAGGAAGACAACTTATTTGGTTAACATATAACATTAAATCAATATTTTTAAGACCACAGGAGAAGCACATAGGTTATGTGTTTTAAATGTGAGACTTGAAGAGACAAATCCATAGAAACAGTTGGCTAAGTGACTGGGGATGAAAGTAGTGAGGGAAATGGAGGGTGACCCTTAATGGGTGCAGCGTTTCTTTTCGCGGTGCTGAAAATGTTCTGGAATTAATAATAAGTGACAACTTTGTGAATATAATGAAAATCACTGACTTGTCCACTTTAAAACAGGGACTTTTTTGGCATGTGGATGAGTTCTCACTTAGTTTATGATTTTAAGTATTTCAGTGTGGATGAGAAATCTCACAAATTTTATTGCAGATGAACAACTTAAATTGTTGGGCCCAACAAAATACAACAATTAAATAAGTCCTTTTAGATGAGGTGTGTGAAAACATTCAGGGATTTTGCTTGCTTTGCCATTTGGGAACAGTGTTCTGAACTGTACGTTCCTGAATAGGGTGTCTAGATCAACAGAAGAGGAGTGTTTTTTTCATTTCAGAACAGAATCTTAATTACCAACTAGACAGACCAGTAGTCTAATTTTTAAAAGGAGCCACAGATTGCTTTGCAATGTTTTCATTTTTTATTTTCCTTGAGAAGAAGCAATTAAGACCCTAGCCCTAAGTATGCCAATGCATCATAATTGCATTTCTTAGTCATTGATTTTACCTGCTAGGTATCAACTATTGTTCCAAACAGAGGGAACAAAAGCAACAGAAATCTTTGCCTCCTTTGAGTTTGCATTGTGGACCCAGGCCATAAACTTAACAGATATGCAAAACGCGTAGCAGGCTAGATGCCTTCAAGAGCTAGGGAGCAAAATGAAAGGCTGAAGAAGAATGGGCCATCTGGTTGGTTGAAGGAAGCCCTCAGTGACAAGGTGATTTGGGATAAGTGCTAGGAAGAGGTGAGGGAGCAGGCTATGTGAATATGGACTGGAAGGACCTTCCAGATAGAGGCAGTAGCAAACACAGAGGTCCTGAGGCTGGAGCAAATAGCAAGGAGGCCAGGCAGCCTCATGGAAGTCAAAGCTGTAGGGACAGTGGCAGGAGAAGAGGTTGGAGAGGTACTGGAAGGGTCTTTCTGACTGCTGGTCATTGGATGGACTTTTGCTGCTTTCAAGCTGAGCAATCACCCACCTTTGTGAAAAGTTTGGCCAGGCTTGCGTTAGCTGATTGGTTGAGGTTAGACTAAGCAGAGGGCAAAGGTAGGACACAATCAAATCCTACCACTCAAATTTGCTGGCAAAACAATTTAAGCAATAAAGCATCCACCCTAATTCATCTTAATTGGAGCTGGGCTTCTTAAGAAATAACTAATGATCTGGTTTTAGGGTTTCTATGTTAGTGAGTCTTCAAATTGGTCCTCTTACTTTACTGAATCTGAATTCAAGTTTATGTCATTTAATTCATTGATTCATTCAACAATTTATGATCAGGTGCTATGCTAGTCAATAAATACCCAACAGCAAATCAAATAATCCTGGGAGCTGTCCACTTCATGGTACTCCCATCAATGAACTATCACTAGACACATACTTACTGAATCATAATTGCAAGGAAGAACAGTAGAGTCTCTGTATTGTGATATTCATGGACCTGAGAATCCTCTGCATAGCCAGAAGCTTTTCACTAGAAATTGTAGGAATAAAACGAGTTTTATTATGCTCTTGTCAGTTCAAAGATAACATTTGTGTAGTACAACCAGCTAACAACCCCTGGTAGAGGAACAGGCTACTTCTCAGTGTGTCACTAACGATGATAATTGAGTTGAATTTCTGATTTTGTGATTGATGGGAATTCTTGGTGTATGAGTGCTTCAGTTTTTTGTTCTCTTCCAATATCGTGGTATACCAAGGACTTGCCTGGTAGTAGTGGAATGAACAGGGTAGGCATGAGAGCAGCGGACTGGGTGGTAACCCTAGGTTCATACTGGATAACCGCAGGATGCGTGTGGCTGCAAAGGTCTTCCAAAGCTAGTCTCCCTAGTCTCCTAATTTTACATAGGTGGAAGCCCAGAGGGTGAAAGACTTCTTTGAAACCAATTGAGGCCAACATTGAGATTAGCACTTCTTATCTCTTAGAGTCAAAATGTATGTAGGAAAATGTCTTCCCTCTCTCTTCCTTGGTAAATATTCTTGACTACATTTTACCCCCCTTTTTTTTTCCAGAATAAATCCTCTTCCAGCCTCCAAGTCTATTTTTCTCTTGTCTGGAGAACGCGGTTGCGGGAAGTCCACTCTGATGGCCAACTTTGTGAATTATTTCCGAAACAAGTATCCAAGCATTTCGATCATCCCTCATTTTGTGGGAAGCACCTGTGAAAGCAGCGACATCATGTCCGTGATCCATTACTTCATCACAGAGCTCCAGCACAAAAAACGCAGTAATAGAATCAAACTCTCAGTGTTCATTCAGAAACTGCCCGCTGAGTTAGAAATGAGAGGTCCTCTCTTCTGCTCATGCGCCTGTTGTTCTCTTGTAAACCCAGGCATCTACCCGCCTCTTCCCTCACAGCCCAGTTATCTTTCTCTCTCTCTGGCCCCTCCCTCCCTCCTTTCCTCCATCCCCCAAATATTAATTGAGTACCTTTGTGCATCCAGGCCCTACAGTGAACAAAGTAGACCAAAGCCCTTATCCTCATGGAGTTTTGTTTCCAGGGAGGGATTAGGACAAAGAATGAACTGAGTAGCTAAGTAAAAGATATAGAAGTGAGTAGTATGAAGAAACAAAGAAGGAAGGCAGGAAGCGTGTGTGTGTGTGTGTGTGTGTGTGTGTGTGGAGACAAGTGCCAGGCTCCTGGGTGGACATGCCTGTCAATCACTGCTCCTCCCATTCAATTCAGTAGCCACGTACTGAGCATGTTCATTTACTCATTCATTCATTCCAGAGTATTTATTGGTTTCCTGTTCTGTACAAGGCACTTTTTGGGGTTCTGGGAATGTAGGAGTAAATCAGGTGACAAAGGTCATGCATGGCTTCTGGGGATACAATGTTCTGGCTGAGAAAGGCAGATGTCAAGTACATGAGAAACATATTAAGTAATAACTAATGCCACGTGGAATGATGTGATGAGGTGACAGCGTGGCTATTGAGGTGGAAGTCAGAGACTGTGTCTCTGTAATAGGGTAACTCCAGCTGCCCTGTCAACTGAATCCTATCACAGCAGCTTCTCAAATGTAAACTCTAGTATGCAGCTCCTTATTAGATAACCAGTAGCTTTCTCCATGTGGCAATTTGGGGACAGTTTCTTTCCATCTAGAAGCTGTCACCTCCAGAGCTTCAGAGGCCTCTGCTGTTGGCGGAAGGGAAGGGGAAAAGTGTAGGATAGGTGACCTGTTCCCTAGGTATCAGCCCCACTTCTGGTCTCTTGGCAACAGTTTGACCAATGAGGAATCAGGCAAGTATAGAAAGCTGACCGCTCCCTACAGAAGGGGCAGCATGAACCTCTGAGGGACAGGTAGCCATCTGCTCTGCCCCATTCTCTGGGGACGTCTCATTGACAAGGAGCCAGCTATGTGGAGGCCAGAAGAAAGAACATTCCAGGTGAAGTGAAAAGCTAAGCTAATGCTACAATGTCTATGCTGGAAACAGAGTTTACTGATTTGTAAAGGGAAAGAGGGCATGTGGCCAGAAAAGGAGGGATGGTGAGGAGCCTCCTGTCCGGTGAAGCAGGAGGTGAGGGTAGGCGACTTCACCTTGGATTCGTAGGCCCGAATGTAAGGTGTAGATTCTATTCAGTAAAATAAGAGGTCAGTGGAGGGATTTCCGCAGGGGAATGGCATGATTTCATTGATACAAAATCACTCTGTTGTGTGGCTAATGGAGTAGGGAGCAGGTGTGGAGGTGGGGACGCTGTTGGAGCTGTTGGAATGGTCCAAGCAAGAGCCCGTGGTGGCTTGGGAGGGCTTCGGTGCTGAGGAGTTGGCCTTCGGCTTGAAGGAAAAAGGAACTGCAAGCAACTCCGAGCTCTCGGCCTTAGGAGACTAGGTGGGTGGCAGAGCCGTGGATGGGAGGGCAGCAGGTTTGGAGGCGAGTCACGTTCTGCTTGGGAACGTGATGTTTGAGGTGCAAGGTGTGTGTGCCCACCAGTGATGATAGTCATGGGGTCAGGGTGGTGCCTTATTCTGTCCTGGGAGTGGTTGTTGAATCCCGCGTCACTACTTCCCCAGTGACCCGAGGTGAGTTATTTTAAAACTCTGGCTCAGATTTCCTATTTGTAATAAGTGGATGATCAAAAAGAACATGTGCCTTGCCCAGAGATTAGAGGGTATGAACTAAGATCAAGTATGAGTATCAAGGCGCTTAGCTCAGTGCCTGGCCTCCAGTGAGCGCTTATAAATACCAGCTCTTGGGCTGGGGCTGGGGCTCAGTGGTAGAGCACTGGCCTCATGGGTGTGAGGCACTGGGTTTGATTCTCAGCACCTCATAAAAATAAATAAATAAAGGTATTGTGCCCCCCTACAACTAAAAAAAAAAAAAAAAATCAAAAAATACCAGCTCTTCCTCCTATTAGGTAGTGTGTGCACATACATGTCTGCTTGTGTCTGACTTTGCCTGCTTGTGGGAGTTCCTCTCTCCTCATGCAGGAGCTTCTGGGCCCTGAGTGAATATGTGGGTGAGTCTGGATGGGTATGTATCATCTTTGCCTGAGGGGTCAGGTATTTGAGCCTCTTTCTAAGCATGTGGTAGGCATCTCAGTGAGTAGGAGTGGATCTTGTGACTTTTTCCTACTGTTGCATTTCTTGGGCATGTAGAGTGGGTAAAGTTGAATCAATAGAAGCAGGTGTGTCTGTCTCTATAAGACCACTGAGTCTATTCTGGCGTGTCCCCAGGGTGCTTACTCTGGCTAGGCTGGTGATGTAAACAGTTGAACACACCCAATTATGATTTCATTCTCAAAGCAAATTGTTGTTTTAATGAGTGTGTTGTGGGGTGCAGGACGCTCCTAATTAAAACAGCTGCTATCTTTCAAGCAAGCAGACAACAGTAGAATAAATTCAGGAACAGCCTATGAATACTAATGCCTCCTCTCCCTTAAAGAACACCCTCCTCATTAGTGGTGGGAAGCCCAGGGGAGGGGCTGTGCTTCTGGATGACTTGTTACTTATAGCTGGGTGATCTTAGCAGTTTACTTAAGCTCTCTGTGTCCTAATTTCCCTTCCTCCTCCTCTTCCTTCTCCTCCCCTTCCCCCCTTTCCCTTTCCTTCCCCTGCCACCCTCTTCTCCTGATTGAACTCAGGGTGCTCTACCAATGAATGGCATCCCCAGCCCTTTTTTAAATTTTTATTTCTGAGACAGGGTTTCCCTAAGTGGCTGAGGCTGGCCTCAAACTTGTGATCCTCCTGCTTCAGCCTCCTAAATCCCTGGGATTTCAGGTGTGTGCCACCATGTCTGGCCCTTGGTTTCTTTTGTGTAAATTGAGAATGGAATCAATAATAGCTATTTCTTAAGTCTATGTGAGGATTAAAAGATAACACACGTAAAGAATTAAAAATGGTACCAGGTACACTGCTGCCTTTATTATTATTGATAATGATGTTATTACTCCTTCTTGAGCTGGAGAATGAAACGGGGTATAAGACACTCCTGCTCAACTTAGCCAGCTTAGGGAGAGGAAGGACCGCAATTCAAGAGAGTTTGCAGCTGCCACTGTGCAAGGCCCACAGAGGCTGCAGAGGTGAGGGAGGCACCAGCCCCAGGGGCATTTACATGACTCCTTTTCTGTGAACCCAGGGTGAGGTGGATGTGGGCGCAGGAGGCGGAGCTGCTGCCAAGACGCACACAGCTGGCCTGGAGGATAGGTGCAGGCGGCACATTCCGCTCCTCTGCAGAGCAGTTTCCTGTGGCCGCAGCGCCTGTGTGGGCTGTGAGCTGACCCACCCATCTGGGGTCACGTGGGATGCCCACATTTCTGCTCCTCCAGCCCCAACTCTGCTTGCCAAGATATTACTGAGGAGAGCTGCCTGGAGCCACCTGTGCCAACGCTCACGCCTCTTGCGTCTTGCAGCAGCTAGCGTCCCTTCTGTGACATGCTTTGCATAGGTCACAGTGGAGTTGCTGCCTTTCTTATTTATGTGTTTCTTGCTACAGTTCCCATGGAACCTGATGGAAATTCTGGAAAAAGAAGACTGAAGACTCTCTGAGCACCAGGGCTTTATCAGCATCTCATTTCATGCCCTCAGCAAACCACTGTGGCATTAGCATCCCAGACTGGGACCCGAGTCTCCAAGTGGCAAGGCAACTCAGCTCCATGTGGGCAGAGCAGGGAGTTCAAATGCCAGTTTCTGCTGAGCTGTAAATGCCCAGTCCTCACTACTGTGCCATCTTGCCTCCTAGAGGCATCGGAGGAAAATCCCTGTCTTTTGGATTCTGTCTCCTGGGTCCTCTCCCAGTACCAGCTGTCGGCAGAGTTGCTGATGGGCAGAAATCCTGGGCAGGTCTTGCCGGGCTTTGTGTGCTGGGCTGCGCTGACTTCTCAGCCTTACTTCTTGCCTTTTGCCCCACCTGTTTAGTGTCCATGGAGCAAACCAGTCTTTTCTGGCCTCCATGTTTTTGTCCCTTCACTTCCCCACTACTGAAAAGCCCCTGTCTTTCCCAGGTTAGTGGGATTCTTCTCTTCCTTTAATCCCTCATTTAAGGCTACCCTTCTGTAAGAGGGCGAATGAGTGCCCCACCCCCAGTGTTGGCCAGGCAGCCAAGGTAGCCCTGGTCCCATTGTGTTTTAGTTTCCCTCTGAACACTCTGAGCTTGCCCTCCATCGTCCCTCAGGTGACTTCTGTATGGTTCTATCATTATATGTCCTAATGTTTGTCTTGCTGTGTTTGTTGGTCGTGTCTTTTATTGGTCATTGTCATGTCCAGTGCAGAGACATAGAAGGTTCTTGATAAATACATGTTGAATGATGAGAAAACACCATTAAAAGTGAACAAGTTGGTCAGTTGAACAAGTAAGTCAGCAGGTGGATGTTTAAACATTTCACACGTGAACACTTCAAATAGGCAACAGACCATGGTTGTTTAGTAGAGACAAAGTGGTCCTGCCAAGAGAAGTACTGGAAATGCTTATGATCATTTCCCAATAGTAGTGATGCTGACTTTATTTTCAAAATCATTTTGAGGAAAAAGAATTGAAAAATTACCCAAAATGTGATTTTTAAAATGCTTTACATTTGTGTTAGCCATGTAAGTAGCCCTAGCTGCTTGGAGGCTGCAGCGAGAGGGTCATTTAAGCTCATGAGTTTGAGAGCAGGCTGAGCAACAAAGTGAGACCCCATCTCAAAAAACAAAAACAGAAACAACCATTTATGCTTTCCTTCTATACAAAGATGTAAGTCCACAAGCGTCATCACTGAAGATTATTTTTTGCCTACAATTATTATTTTTTGCTGATGATCAGTGATGTTATGCTTTATGATTATTAGGCTCTGTGTATTTTTTGAGGTTCTCTCATGTCTGCTTTGCCACTTAGCCTCCGTGCCAGTTTTCTGGAAGAGGCGAATGTCCCATGCCCCAGAAGGCCCCGTGGTGAGCGCTAGCCATACCAAGAAACGGGACTCGCACGTAGCTTGAAAGCAGACTGCAGCACAGGGAAGTATTTTAAAAGCTCCTGATGATCTGTTTCTCCAGGTCCCTTCACCTCTCTACGCCTCAGTTTTCTCATCTTGAGAAGATGAGACTAGTTGGTTTCCAAGAGCCCTTCTGCTCTAAAATTCTGTTATCTAAGGTCTGAAATCCTAACAGTGTCCATAATTTTAAAGATTTGAAAAAACAATCTCAAAGGATGAAACCTCGGATTGCTTTCTACTTCCCTTTCTTTTTTGCAGTACTGGGGATGGAACCCAGGGCCTCGTACATGCTAGGCAAATGCTCTACCCCTGAGCTACACTCCTCCCCTTTTTATTATTTTTTAAAATTTGAAACAGAGTCTTGCCAAATTTCCCAGGCTGTCCTTGAACTCACAATCCTCCTGCTTCAGTCTCACAAGCCACTGGATTTCTTGGTGTGTACCACAGTGCCCACCTCCCTCTTCTCTTTCTTGAAAAATGTTTTTTGTTGCATGATACAAGCTCAAACCCTATCTGTTCTGATGCCTTCTCTTTATGTCATGCATTCATATATATTTCAAATAATTTTGTGGTCATCTTGTGATATACAGAAATCTTTTTACAAACCAATACAACTCTCTACTGTAATAAATATAGACAGAATAATTTATTAGAGAACAGTATGTATTTCACATGGTTCCAATTGAAGACACAGTGCCTCTATATGGAAAATCGACCTGAAAGCAATGAATGTCATTCTGTGAGAGACTGACAGGGTGTACTGTGTTTAAGACTCAAACATCATGGGCAGTGTTGTCAGGTTGTGATTTTCCAAGAAATACTTTGCATTAACAGATAAAATGGAGTTGGTTTCTGGGTTAGGTGATTTCAAAGTTGTTTTTTTTTTTTTTTTCCTCCTTAGATGACTCTCTGATAAAACATTTGAAAGTCAGGTAGATCTGGAGACATCGTGTGTGACTGCCCATGTGATAGAATGTCTTGAATCCCAACAGGTCACCCATCTGTTGAGAGCTGCTGCTCCATTTTTCAAATACTGTTTGTGTTTTCCTGTCTCTAGGCCTTTGCACATTGTTTTGATGATATGCTCTTCCCCTCATTTCCACCTGTGAATTCTCCAATGTTCAACTTTTCTTCATTGTGTTGGTTCTGTATCAAAATCCAGGAGACTTCAGACTCCTATTCTGCCGTAAAATATGGCTGTCTGTGTACAGAACTCATTCCCACTTCCCGCAAGTCCTTGACTTTGTATTTTGGGCCATTTTATCTCCTCATGCCATGCATCACAGAATCTTAGCCTAACAGGCAACCAATAAATATTTATTAACCATATTTTCTCTTAGTGACTAACAGAATCTTAATGCATCTGAGAGACTAAATCCATTAATGCTGGGACTTGATTTTAGAGACCCTGAGATGCCTAAATTTCTAGGGAAAATATGACTTTTGAAAAATAAAGGCACAGTAGAAGTTGTATGAATTAAAATGCTTTTAAAATATTAGGTAGTTGGTTATAGTTTGGGGTCACTAGTAGCAGTGACCCCAAACTAGTGACTGTTACTTAATCACAGTCTGAAAGTTGGTCTTCTCAATTGATTTCCTTTGCTTTTTGCTGGTTCATATCTTAGTTCTTTCTGGAAATTTCCAGAATTCAAGGTCTGGGGTTCAGTACTGTGGGTAAAAGAATTTAGAATTAGTTTCATTAGGTTTAAGATGGGCCAGGACCAAAAAGATGAGGCAGTGTGCAGGATATGCTGTATATGTGCATGGCTGGAAGAGCCCAGGGTGGTGGCCCTGCCCCTTAAACAGGTTCCAGTGTTAAGGAGCTGCAGAAGCTTCACAAATTGCATGATCTTTCTTCCCATCTCACTCTTTTTAACATGATCTATTTTTGCATTTTGGAAAATGACAGCAATTGCTTTGAATCATGCAAAAATATTTGTATATAAAATCCTAAAAAAATGTATTGGAGACATCTAGTGGTAAATGTCATTACCCCTGTGGGGTTGACTTGAGGAAGCTAATCAACCATGCACATGTGTGTATCAGCTGTACATCTGTGAGTAGCTCTCATTTTTCCCCATCTCTTCTACCTCCCCAGCCTATTAACATATTTTAGCAAAGACAGAAATATTTTCAACCAAAATTCTCTACTGCAGATACTCAGCTTGAAACGGATTTTCTTGATGAAGATTCAAACATCTTGGCCTTTTCACTTCTTGTAGAAGCATTCATTGCCTCCATCAGTTTAAAGCCATGTATACTCGTGCTAGATGGAATTGAAGAATTGATTGGTATTTATGGGATTTCAGGGCAGAAGGTAATATCTTTTTAAAAGAATCCCCTATTTTATTACTGTTTTATAGAAAGAAAGCCCTATTATTTAGGATATGAACAGTTCAGGATTGGCTAATTTGAATACTTCTGGTGGGTTTGGGCGTAGGATTTCCCCCTAGTTGTCTGGTACCTGGTCCTCTGTTGATTTAGGGCAGAGGAAATACTGGTTGTGGGAGTTGGGTAAGGAGGAGGGATGGGCCCACCTTTGGATCTGTGGTCTGCATGTGAAAGGTGTGCTCCAGGTAAGCTGTACACTACCCCCAGAAGTAGCTGACTTTGGGAAAGACAGTCTTTCCCTGGGTCTGTAAGGCCTAGAGAGATGTCAGAACATCCTAGAACGTGGCACAATCAGTACCCAAAGCATACTCAGACCATTTCAGACTCAGGAGAAGCACACAGTGTGTAATAGGTGCTATCACTAGGCAAAAGGGTGGGAAAGACTGTTAAAGGAATCAAGAAGAGATCCAAAATAAGGCCGGGCACAGTGGCGCACACCTGTAATCCCAGCGACTCGGGAGGCTGAGGCAGGAGGATTGCGAGTTCAAAGCCAGCTTCAGCAACACAGTGAGAACCTAAGCAACTTAGCGAGACCCTGTCTCTAAATAAGATACAAAAATAGGGCTGGGGATGTGGCTCAGTGGCCGAGTGTCCCTGGGTTCAATCCCCAGTACCAAAAAAAAAAAAAAAAAGATCCAAAATAAGGCCATTTAACTCTTGATAGTTGTGTTGCACGAAGTAACAATTCTTCAGCATCACACGATGTCTTTTTCAATTGAATCATTCATGTCCTCTCTCAGGACTCCTCTAGTCACTGTAGGTCAATCTCGAGAAATGTGTGATTTTATTTAGTTGCTTGTTTGTAAGAACCTGTTTTTAAGGTTCTACATTTGCACTATCAAATTCTTAACAAATAGGCAGATCCATCAAGGGTGGTTATACTGAGTGTGCATTGGTATTTTCTCACCACCAAACTGTTTACTATTCAAGTTACTACTAATAACTGTAACACCAACTTTACCCTATGCTTACTCCCTATATTTTCAAATTTGGAGTAATTTTAAAGTCTTTGAAGTTTTCAGATATCTCTGAATCTCTCCATCAGGCAAAAGATTTTTCCTGGTTGCCACACTCACTCCCTGCTCATTGCAAGTTCATCCTGAGCACCGTCTCCTCTAGCCTGTCCTGCAAGTCGCTATGTGCCCGGCCAGACGTGATGACTATGGAACTCACCAGCATCGGAGACGAAGACACAAGATTCAGCATCTTCAGACAGCACCTACCCACCCCCAGCCAAGACCCCTTCCAACAGAGCAGACACACTTTGAGGAAAAAAACAGGCCTGAGTCCTTTGAAACTCACAGTCCTGGCCAGCGAGCTGAGAGAATGTCGAATCTACCGCAATGAGCTTCAGTGTCTGCGGGAGTACTTGGAGGTGGCCTCCCTTCAGGAGTTCTGGGAGTTGATTCTCAAACGCTGGACTGAAGACTATAGTTGGACTTTTAAAAGAAAAAAGGCAAATTCAGACACAGTGACTTCAGGAGAAGGTAGGCCTTGGGCAGTGTAGACAGCTTGGAGGGAGTCAGTGGGGAGAGAGGTGTGAGGTGGGCGCCCACCCCTGGGGGCAGAGTCTAGGGATGGAGTTGGCAAAGAAAATACAGGATGCCCAGCTAAATCTGAACTTCAGACCCATAAAAAATACTCTTTTAGTAGAAGTATGTCCCAAATATTGCATGGGATATACTTATACTAAACATTGTGGATTATAGATAAGCAGCAAATAATTCTCAGTTTTTAAACATATTACAAATATCGTATGGGGCATGCTTATACTAAGATTAGTTAATTATTTATCTGAAATTCAAATTTAAAGAGACATCTGGTATTTTTATTGCTAAATTTGGCAACTCTTCTCTAGTTATAATGCTCTGTAAAAATTCTGAGTTAAAATTCTCAGTTTATAACTCAAAAGTTGTATGGAGCATACTTGTCCTAAAAATTAGCTGGTTGTTTATCTAAAATTTAAATTTAAATAGAAATCTAGTATTTTTATTGCTAAATTTGGCAACTTTATCTAGAGAGCACTGTTGTCAGTAAGGAGAACTGAGTTACAAATTTTAGTCAAATTTTTCAGGGGTCTGCAAAATGTGATTTGATTATTTCTGTAACTCAGTCTAATGTCTCTTGATTCTGTACTTCTACTTATGCCATAAACCTAATCTAGTCAATCCAGGATAATTCTATCAATTTCATTTGTTTTCAGTCAATTCAGGATTTTTTTTTCCAGTCAGGAAGGATTTGTGTGGTTCTTCTCTGTCAGGTTGAGCCAAGATCCAAGGGCGTGGGGCCAGTGTCCTTGGTTGTCATCTGTCCCTGCAGTCTTCTGCCAAGGTGGCCACAATCCCAGATGATCTAGTCATTGCTATGTTTCCATTTTGGGCTTAGCTGGGCTGTTCCCAGCTGCTCTAGAGTAGTTCTGTCTTTGCTGCCCCCTGCTGACGCACCCCTCATCCTGAGGAGGCCCCTCTCCTCAGACTCTTTTTGAGGCTGGGTCTGGTCTCCGATCCTCTCCTATACCTTTTTCAGTTCCACAAAGGTCTTTTCTTCCTGTGTAGGAAAAATGGCCTTGTTAGACCATCCTGCAATTGAATCTATCTTTTGTGTTAAGCAGTTTATTCCATCAGTTGGTCAGAATTTGTTTTATGATATTCAACAACCAGGCTTTTGAGAATTAATTTATTTTCTCAAGCCATTGTCTCTGCTGTGGGCTTCAAAAGTCTGTTTTGAAACTTGAGTTCCTCTCCTTGTTTCTGCTGTAACAGGCTTCTCTTCAGGCAATGAACTTAAAAGGGAGCAGGGTGGAGGAGGTGGGGTGTAGAGAGAGGCAGAATATATTTGGAATGAAGGCCACATTAATGAGTACAGAAATATATCATCTTGTCATGTTTTCACCTGAGAGTCTGCCTTTTGTAAAGAAAAATGGTTTCTTATTGGTTGTTCCTGGCCCTCCCTCCAAGGAGGTAGAAGCAAGATCATTGTGCCAAGTGGCCTGTGCGGTGCTACCCTGCATCTCCAGGATCGTGTAGAAAAGTCCAGGTCTTTTCCCCCAGGAAATGCTCCGTCCTCAGCACTGTGCAGTGAGCTGTGCCACAGTAACCAGAGGAGCTCAGCTGGCCAAGCTAGGCCAGCTTCCAGAAGCTTCTGTAGTAGAGGCTGACTTGCTATGCCTTCGCCTGAAGATAGAAATGTGGGCTCATTTTCCCTGTCCTAGTATAGGAGATGCACTTGGAATGGCACCATATTGCCACGTTTCCCAGTGGGCTGCTCTCTTTAGAGTTGGTTGATCATAAAGGCAGCAAGGAATCCAGCTGCAGAATAGAAATGGAAGGGTTGGGTGGGTGATGAAGGGCTGCCTCAAGGGGTGTCTGTGAGCGTGTGGCGGGAGAGCAGTCTACAGCAAAGCCACACGCCCACTGTGCGTGTTAACCGTAAGGAAGACTGCTCAGCAGAAGGGCTCAGGGTGTTAATTGTCAGGCTTGCCAGTTTGTAGCCACAGCTCGGGGTGTATTAGCTGTGACAAATAAATGATAATAGGTAATGTTATGGGCTCTAGAGTCAGACTGCCTGGGTCCAAATTCCTGTTACCTTTGTGTGACCTTGGAGAAGTTATTTAACTTGTCTGGAGTCTGTTTTTCTCATTTGTAAAACAATGGCCTTCACAGTATTTACCTATAGGACGAGTTAAAGAAAGAAGCTGAATAAGCATATAAAACATTGAGGTACAGTGGCACACACCTGTAATCCCAGTGACTTGGGAGGCTGAGGCAGGAAGATCGCCAGTTTGAGACCAGCCTCGGCAACTGAGCGAGGCCCTAAGCAATTTAGTTAGATCCCATCTCAAAATAAAAAGTAAAAGAGGCTAGGGATGTAGCTCAGAGGTGAAGGGCTCCTGGGTTCAGCCCCCAGAATAACAGCAAAAATTTTAGCATGCTACAGGACTGATGCTTGCTCTGACTTTGGTCGTCCTTGTCATGATGTTTTCTGCATAGGGCTGGATGGCTGGGTGACCGATACTTTGTGCCTACTGTGCATCTCGCATTGTGGGTTGTCTGAGGATGAGCTACTGCAGCTTTTGGACATACTGGGCTACAGGAATCATTACCAAGTGACCCCAGTGCACTGGGCTGCTTTCCGCAACGCCACCAAACAGTGGATCCAGGAGAAGCCGAATGGTGTCCTCTATTTCCGGCACCAGTCCCTGCGAAGTGCTGTGGAGCACAAGCTGCTTGGTAAGGCCTGAGTAGATGAAAATAACTGCTAGTTAAGAGGAAGTAGGAGTTGCTTGCAAGGGAAAGCTTCTACTGGGATTTCTCAAGTGGATATGGAAGGTACTAAAATGGGTGAAAGGGCTGTGGGGGTGGCTCAGTGGTGGAGCGCTTGCTTGGTGTGTGTGAGACACTGGGTTCCATTCTCAGCACCACATATTAACAAATAAATAAAATAAAGGTCCAGTTGACAACTAAAAAAATATTTTAGCAAATGCATGAAAATGATTATATAAATTCTCTGAGGCTTGACTCTGAAGCCCAAACACCCCAGGGTTTATTCTGGCAGATAGTAGACTTGTGGAAGCAGGCAGTCCTGGGTTGCTCTGTTGGCTTCACTGAGTCATGGGACCCATCTCCTTCTAGGTCTCTGATGCACTACACTGGCTTACTTTCTCAAGGTCACCTTGTGCTCCTGGCTGCTGGAGTGCCAGCCATTGCATTTCAGGCAATCGGAAGGATAAAGGGAGAAAGGAGCTTATAAGAAGCTTTCCTAGAAGTTTCACACCAACATTTCCACTGTGTTTCCTTAACTTGGCCACAGCTGGACACAATAGGAGCTGGGGATTCAGCTGGTGCACTGCTATCCTAAACCAAGGCAGGGTTCTGTCACACAAAGACAAGGGAAATAGATATTAGGTACAAATTAGCAGCCTCTGTCCCAACCCTAAAATCGAATTCTTATCCCTTCTGAAAAGGACTGCAGTCTGCATCCAGGAAACACTGCCAATCACAGATACTGGCTTAGAAGCAGAGCACTCAGTGACACTTATGCAGAACTTCAAGTCTGACAACTTGAAAAATCTTTAAATCCTAGCCTCTGGGAAGATTCCAAGCCCTGTGCAAATTTCCTCTTACTGTATTCTCTTTTACTTGCATTTTTAAGATATGGATTCTTTTTTTCACTCTCTCCGCCTCACATTGCAGTCATGCCTGCCACCACTTCAGCTCTGTAATGCAGAGGAGAGAGCAGGCCAGGAATGAGGTTGTGCTTAGATTAATGTCAGTTCTTCCGCCCATTTGCTGTACGATGGCTTCTTTTTCAGAGTCGTTACTATGCCAGGCACTTCATTTACTTTATTTCACTTATTTCTCATGCAACCAGAACGTCCCCAGATGAGGCTAGGTCTTAGCAATGGTATCTCTCACCTGCTGGAAAATCCCTGCCTATTCCAGGTATTCCTAGGAGGCCACCAGCAGTGTGGCCCCAGTGCACTCGCACCTCCTGGCTGCTGTGGTCTCCTCAGTCTCTTCTGATTCCTCTTGCTGTGTGGGTCCCTCACAACTGCCCCTGGGGCAGGGGGTCGCTGTGAAAACAAACAGAGCACATGACAAGAGTCCTGTCCCCTCTTTTGTCCCAAAGCAGGTAGACCTTAAGGTGCCCAAGTAGACCTTTGGGTAAGGTGTCTCCTGGGAGGTTTGCGCACCACTGCATGCCTTTCTCTCCAGAAAGCCGCCTTTCTCAGGCTCTTGGGGAGCTCTTCCTGGAAAGAGCCTCTTCCATTTCTTCTTGTAACCCTGTACCTCATAAGAGCTCCCCCCTATCCAGTTTGTGAAGTCAATGTTTTCTGCCCTGTTGAGCAGAGGGAATAAATATGTCATAATGGTTGACAGTGGGATCCTGATGCCAGATTAGTGCTGAGACCTGGCGTACCTGCTTGCTGGTTGGTGACCTTGGCCACCCTGTGTCCCACATCCCACATCCCACATTTATGAAATACATGCATCCACCCCATAGGATTGTAACTGGTGAGCATTCAATGATTTAATTCACATAAAGTACTTAGAACAGTGCCTGATCCACAGTACACTCTTTTTTTTTTTTATTAGAGCGTTATAATTATACATAGTAGTTGAATTCATTTTGATAAAATCATACATGCAAGGAATTTGATTCAATCCCCATCCCCCCACTCTCCTTCCCTCCTTCCTTGCCCTACTCTCCCTCCTCTACTAATCTTCCTTTTGGTTCTTTTAAATTTTGTTTATTCCTTTTTTTTTTTTTTTCTTTTTTCTTTTGCAGTGACTGGGGATCAAACCCAGGGCCTTGTGCTTGCGAGGCAAGCACTTTACCAACTGAGCTATATCCCCAACCCTTTAATTTACATTTGATTGGTACTTTCTACATATACATAAAGGTGAAATTCCCTTTGGTACATTTTTATATGCATATAACATGATTTGTTAAATTTATTCTATATTTTTCCTCTTTTCCTTCCTTCCTGCCTCTTTTCCTCCTACTCCACTGATCATCTTATATATTTATGATATCAACCCCCCTACCATAGTACATTCTAAGAAATATTAGCCACTACATGCTGCTCTTCATTGTCCTGACCTATCTTCCTGTGGCCTTCTACCTACCTTTCCAAGACAGCCTGTGCAAATCAAATGGTGATCTTGAATTCTGTGGGTCTGAAGATTATTCTGCTACATTAAACAACTCCAAGCACATTTGAATCCCCTGGGACACATTCCAGTTACACTCAGCAGTTGTTTGCTGAATGAATCTACAGCTGTTCCTGGTTGCTAAGTTTTGGGGCCCTCCGTTTCCAGTGGCTTCCAACCTCTGTTGTTTTAAAAGGCAGTACTGAACCTTACCCTTTAGAGACTTCAGTGGAATCAGGAGGTAGAGGGCTGATCACAGGAGAGGAGGTGTAAGCCACTTGCACATGACACCATGGTCATGGGATAGAAGTGGCCCCGATTCACCTTGTCCTCATCTCACTTTCAATCCTGCATACTTTTTGCCAAAAAGAAATACCTTGTTTCTACCAGAAAGCTCCATGCCATCTACTAAGAATTATTATTATCATTTATTATTACTGTTTATTTTTTTGTTAAGAGCAATGGCTCTGGGGTATGACGTTGTGGAAGGGGCTTAGCTAAGACTCCATTTTTCACCTGAAAAATAGGGATAATAGCAGTTACTTTGAAAACATTGAAAGTACTAATTCATGTTAAATATAGCTAATTCATGTAAAGTATAGTATTTATGTAAAGTATAGCACTTGTGGTGGCCATTTGAGTCAATGGCCGATATTTCTAGCCCCTCTCCCACTATGGGAAACACTTTCTGACCTCCTTGTTGGCTGAAACCTTGTGATAAGTCGCCACTAGCAACATTCAAGATGGCAGCTGTTCTATTAATCTCAGAGAGAAGCAAGCTGGCTTAGAATACCAGGTCTCCAAAACTGTGATCGACCTTTGCTTTTTTATTTTTTTTTACACCGTGGTATTGAGGTTTGAACCCAGGGGCATTTTGTCACTGAGCTGCATTCCAGGCCCTTTTTGATTTTTGCAACAGGGTCTCACTAAGTTGCCCAGGTTGATCTTGAATTTGAAATCTTCCTGCCCCAGTTTCTCTGAGTAGCTGGGACTATAGGCATGCAGCATAACCTTTGCTCTTTTTATTTTTTATTTTTTGGTACTGGGGATTGAACCCAGGGGCCCTCCACCACTGAGCCACATCCCCAGCCCTGTTTTGCATTTTATTTAGAGACAAGGTCTCCCTGAGTTGCTTAGGCCCTCGCTAAGTTGCTGAGGCTGGCTTTGATTGTCCTGCCTCAGCCTCTCAAGAGCTGGGATTACAGGTATGCGCCACCGCACCTGGCGACCTTTGCTCTTTTAAGTCACTGAGGTTTGGGGTAGTTTGTCAGTAAAGCAAAATCCAGCTCACCATGAGTGATAACTGTACCACATAAATGTCAGCCAGTAGATCTGTTAATGGGAATTGTGCTGGACTATGTAGGCACAGATGACGCTGGGGTCAAACCATTGTTAACATCCCATGTGTATTTAGAGGAGCTTTGGAGTTAATTCAGAAAGTTTAAATTCTGCTTCTCTAGTTACTGGTCATGCTGGTTGGAGCAAGTCACTTGGTCTCTCTGATTTTAAGTAGCTTTATTTGTCATAGGTGAATTTATATTCATATCATCCTCATGAGAATGTTGTAAAAAGATAAAATTAAATGTAGTGTTTTTCATGAAAATACTTTGCACTTTTAATTTTTAAAAATTTCTTTTGATGCTCGAATTAAATTGTGTATGCTAAACATGTGCTCTACCACTGACCTACTCCTCCAGCCCCAAACTGTAGGCATTGTGTTTAACACTACAAATCTTGAACTGAAGGTAATATTTGTTCCACCTCATTTTCTCCTTCAATCCCCACCCCCACCCCACTTTCCCAATTTACAGCCTACAGAATGCCTTTGCCTCACACAGCAGGGCCGCTTCTGTCCTGTTACCATGGGATCAGGTACAGGTGGCTCACACCTTCTCTCCTGTGCTTAGCCCTCCAGCTTCTGATTCTGCTGCAGACACTCGTGGATCTCTTAAGCACTTTGTCTCCTGGGCATATCTGCACACCTTAGACCAAATGGCATGGAGTCTTCCAAGGATGACTTGGGCATCATTTCACTGGAAATGCAGAATGATTCCTTAAACAAGGGGTCCCCTTTTGCTATTGTCCTTATTGAAGAGCTGGGCTTGGTGTGCCGTCCAGCTGTGTGTTCCACTCATCTAGCAAGGAGAGGCCTTAGGTTCCATCCCCACACCTCAACAAACAAAGCAAAACAAAGCAAGAAACTCTTATGTTAGTTTTCAGGGATAGTTATCGCTAGGATTTAATTACAATCCTGTTTTTGAGAAGCTTATTTCTGGGCACTACAGACTATCATAACTATTTTTCTTTGGGGATGAACATGTAATAATCCTGGCTCCAACATCAAATTTGCCATTTATTTGTTCAACTGCCCTTTGACTTATATGAGATCCGGCGACCGGTTAATGCACATTCTCAAATGTTTGAAAGTGCTTATTTAGGCAATAATCATGGTGTGTATTTAAAATAGAAAAGTAGGTTACAAATATTTCCTTTGGGGAGAGGGAAGACCTAACATAAAGAGTCAACCTGCTCATCAGTGATCATAATTATGATGAATTCTTGGAGAAATTCAGACTCATGTAGAAGATCCTTTTGTTTTTTAAGCTACCTTGAATTTTATTTCTCTAATTATGGTCACAGAGCTGTAATGTTTTGTTATAGTATTGTCATATACAAAAACGTCAGATGCATTAAACTATAATGGGTTTTGAAATAGGTATCATCACGCCTGTCAGGGAAGGCAGCCCCAGTGCATGTCAGAACCCAATGTATCTCAAGAGAACACATTTTCACCACGTCTTGATCAGATACTTCCAGCAACAAAACACTTTCTGGAGAGTGTTTGAAGAATTGCCGTGGCATATGAAAATGAGCGGGTGCTGGGGGGCATTGTGTGGCTTTCTCACAAGCCCAAGGTAAGCCTTGCCAGTCTTGGGTCTTTCCATTTATGCAGATTTAGCTTTTCTTTTTAATGTTGGTTAGGTACCTAGGGTCCCTTGAGCAGGCTTATTCATTTATTCATTCTACTGCCCACTTATCTGGATGGGACCACCGTCTGGCATCAGCTTCTGGGGTTGATGGGTCCCCTACATTGCTCCAGGCTGTCTGTCTGGCTTGCTGTACAGAGGTTCTTTCCCCTTTCACTCCATATTCATTCCTCTGCAAGTTAACCGGCATTCCAGAGAGGAGGACAGGATTTGGAGAGGAATGAAGGATGGGCCATGCTGTCTTGCTAGACCCTCCTGTCTTCTTTCCTTCTTTCCCTATACATTTCTTCTCTCTCCTTCCCTCCCCCGACCCTTCCTTTCCCTGCTTCTCCCTTCTTTTTCTCTTTAAACACCTACTGAGTATCCACACTGCCCTAGGCCCTGGGGATGTAAAAATGAGTGAGCTGTAGCCTCAGGCCCTTCCGTGCTTTCCATCTGGTGGGGGAAGATGTGGAGTCAGACAGTCACTGTACGTGGGGGTCAATGTTGTACTTGAAAAATGGCAGTGAACAGTATAAACAGGAAAGCTGGAAGGCCTTTTCCCAGGGAGCCTTCTTGGAGGAGGAGACCTCCTGGACAGATAATTGGCTTTGACTGTTGATGAGCAAAGGCTCATATTTATCTGGTGATCAACCGAAGTCATGTTAGTTAAGTCGTTTTTGACTAGGTAAACGATATGTGGTAAGAGAAGAGCTTTCTTCAAGGCATGACATACTAAAGTGGTTTATATTCATACATTGTGTCACAAGTATCACAGATTTTATATCAAAAATCCAAAGCCCAAGCTTCTGGACAAAGCTGCACCTCATTCACTACTGGAATGTTTTATCAGAAGCTGGATACAATACCTCCAGGGCCTATTTGCTCTCTGTGGCCAAGATTAAAGCAGATCAGTGCCAGAAAATGAAGAAGAGACAAACCCTCTCAGGTATAGTACCAATGTTTCAGTAGCTATATTGCTGGGATATAGAGTGGTCAAAGTTACTATTATCCTATTTCCTCACATTATTTTTATCAACCTAATACTCTGAGTACTCTGATTAGTCACAATGTAAGCCAACAATTTCTTAAGACAGGAAATCAGGAAAAAAGATGATTTTGAGGGCTGGGGATATAGCTCAGTTGGTAGAGTGCTTGCCTTGCAAGCACAAGACCCTGGGTTCAATCCCTAGCACCACAAAAAAATTTAAAAAAAATTTAAAAAAAAGATGAATTTTGAAATGGCTTTTCTTTCTCTTCTTTTCCAGGGGTTTATCCTTAACAGTCTTTTCTCTCTGTACTTCCTTATAACTTCAACCACACCCCTAATTCCTGCCTTCATTATCTGTATTTCTGACCTTGACCTCCTTTTGGAGTTCTAGAGTGCATGCCCCATTTCGTGATATACTATTTGTTTTACTGTGCTGTTTAGTGGTACTGGGGATTGAACCCAGGGTCTTGCACAGGCTAGGTGAGTGCTCTACCACTGACCTGTACCCCCATCCTGCTAATAATGTTATTGTTTGATCAGCAGCTTTCCTGAGTGACAGTGGATGCTTCAAACTAGGTGCAAACCTTAATTATTTCTCCTCCAATTTTTTTCCACATTCCTTCTGCCTCCGGATGGAGGCTTTACCACTCTCCATTATTCAGCACTAACTGTGCTGTCGAGCATAACCTCAATCCAAATTGGACCACTATTCTTTGACTTTCTACTTAAGTCTTGGATATGGATACTACCTTGGTAATATTTTCCTCCTATTCTTATTATGGTTTAGACATGAAGTGCCCCTTGAAAGCTCATGATTAAATTATGAGAGCTATATCCAAATCAATGGATTCATCCATTTGATGAATTCGTACTTTGAAAGGACTACTAATTGGGTTGTAACTACAGGCAGATGGGGTGTGGCTGGAGGAAACTGGTCACTAGGGGCATACCTTGGGGATTATATATTTTGTCCCTGGCTTCTCATGCTTTCTCGTTGCTTCCTGGCTGCCATGAGCTAAGAAGTTTTCCTCCACTTTGCCCTTCTGCCATGATGTTCTACCTTACCTAGGGCCCAGAGCAATGGAGTTGGCTCACCATAGACTGAACCTCCAAAACCATGAGCCTAAAATAAACTCTTCTTCTTCTAAGTTGTTCTTGTCAGGTATTTTGGTCACAGCAATGAAAAGCCATTTAACACAGAAATTGGTGCCAAAAAGTGGGGTCATTGCTGTGATTATCCTTGACCGTGTTGTTCAAAAGCCTTTGGAACTGCAGGAAGAGTTTGGGAAATTTTGGAAATGCAGACTGGAGAAGCCTTAGAATGTTGTAAGCATAGCTAATGGGACATTCTGGTGGGAGTTCTGAGGACCAAGATGCTGATAGGAATGCAGACACAAAGACTGTGCTTGTGAGGTTTCAGAGGGAAATGAGGACTTTTAGAAATTGAACTGGAGGCCATTTGTGTTACATTCCGGCAAAGAATTCATCTCCATTCTCCCATGTCCTGAGACTTACTGTGGGGCTGAATTTAAAGGTGATGAACTAATTAATCTGGAGGAGGAAATGTCAGGGCTGCATAGTGTTCAGGTGGTGGCATGGATGTTGCTGGAAGTTTTTAGCCAGGTTCCATTCAATGGATTAATAATTTGAAAGTACAACTAACTGGGTGGTAACGATAGGCAGATAAAGTGTGGCTGGAGGACAAGGTCACTGGAGGGCTTACATTGGGGACTATATATATATATGTGTGTGTTTTAGATTTTTATCTTGTATGGCTGTATTGTTTTAAAAGAGATAAGTGTCTTGGTATGTTGTCCAGACTAACCCCAAACTTCTGGAGTGAAGCTGCCCTCCATCTGTAGCCTTCCGAGAGGTTAAGGATACAGCGTCACTGGGCCACCCAGAGCAGCAGTTGTTTACTTTTTAACACTGCAGAAAACTAGGTAATGTTGGTCTGCAGGAGGTATTTACTCTTTCAAAACGTAAACTGTATGATGGTCAATTCTGTGTCTCTAAACAAAATTAGAATAGATATTAGAATAGATAATGCCTTCATCCCAGATGGAATGTCTCAATATGTCTAAAAATGAGACCCAAGATGTTTGCATATTAGTTCTCTGGGGGCATTAAACAAAGAAGAGCAAGAGATCAGACGAAAGGCTTTTGCCCTCGTCAGGGGAGGTGATCTGTGGCCACGCAGGGCCTCGGACTTGAGGTCTCAGCAGCCACCAGAGGAGGAGCACAGGGCAAGGCAGAAGTTGGACAAAAAACGCAGATTGGTGGGCCCTGAGAGAACACCCTAGGAGGGGACCCGACACAGCTAAAGAGAACTGGGTAGTGGTCCTGGAAAAATCGAGTGAAAGTGGTGCAACCTGGGGACTGTTGCGGGTCGATATCCTAGCCCAGACAGAGCAGAAGAGAAGCCAGGACCTGGGACCATGACACGCTGGGACCCAGAAGGGGATTATATATTTTGTCCCTAGCTCTTCATGCTCTCTCTGCTTCCTGTCTACTATGAGCTAAGTGGTTTTCTCCACCTTGCCCTTCCATCATGTTGTTTAGCCTTACCTTGGGACCAGAGCAATGGCTGACTGACCAAGAACTGATCCTCTGAAACCATAAGCCCCAAATGAACTTTTCTTCTAAACTGTTCTTGGCAGGTATTTTGGTCACAGTAACAAAAAGCTGACAAATACAGTTTTCTATAAGTAGGCCCCTTTGCCTGCTCCCTTATTTCTCTCTCTCTTTTGTCCTGTATTTTCCTTTTTTTTTTTTTTGAATCAGGGATTGAACTCAGGGACACTCGGCCACTGAGCGACATCCCCAGCCCTATTTTGTATTTTATTTAGAGGCAGGGTCTCACTGAGTTGCTTAGGGCCTCACTAAGTTGCTGAGGCTGGCTTTGAACTTGCAATCCTCCTGACTCAGCCTCCCAAGTCTCTTGGATTACAGGCATGCGCCACCACACCCGGCTTATCCTGTATTTTCTAACTCATTAAACAGAGTAATAATCTTGATTCACTCTTACAGTAAATATTAACTCATTACCTTCCCATGTCCATGAACTCAGGGTTTTCCCCACACAGCAATGAATAAAGCCGATGGAATCCCCTCCTTCCAAGAGTCTGCAATTTAGTAATCCCAATGACGGACTTTGAGCATTTGTTAAATACCAGGCTCTAAGTCTAGTACTTTATATGTATCATTGATAACGGTGTTGAAAATCAGAGTCTGGTCCTGTTTCCCCAGTGTTGAAGAGTGAACACCCAAGAAACACAGAGGCAGGAGCAAAAAGTTTTATTTAAAGGATA
>JAJEJO010000446.1:609601-619910 GCA_020662805.1 Glaucomys volans | reverse complement strand
GGGGTGTGCTGCCCCTTTTCTAGATTTCAGATTTCCTTTCTTCTCATGCCCTCTCCTCCTCTTATCTTGCCTATGTGACCAGAGGTGGAGTAACCAAGGGTGGGAAAGGAGCCATCCAGGGGTACAGACAGGAAGGGAGTCTTCCAGGGGGTACTCATTAACAACTCCTTGTGGGGAGGACCTGTTCCCTTGGCAACAGGTTGGAGGAGGGGAAGTGCCCTGGAGGTACTATCATTTTATTTCCTTTTGAATCAGCCCATCTTCCTGACCCAATCTTTATTACCTACACTGACTGTCCTTATGTCCCGGTCTCATCATTTTCTTTCATTCTCAAAATGGTTACATTACTAGACTTATCTTGATTGAAATTGAGGAAACTGAGTCTCAGGGAAGAGAGTTAAGTTGCTCAGAGACTCAGGAATGGACTTGGGCTTTATCACACCTGAATCCCTGTTGGTCCTTAAATATGTATCCTTTTATTCTTATCATACACATGATAAGTGATTTTGACATAAGTCTGAGCTTCTATGTAGAGGAACCCAAGCAATGCTCATAAGGTTACAAGTGTGTTGGAGAAATCCAGGATCCACCTGGAAATGTGTCAGAGCTTAGGGATTCGGGAGCAGGAGGGGAGAGAGCTCTTCATGCTCTCTCTGCTTCCTGTCTACTATGAGCTAAGTGGTTTTCTCCACCTTGCCCTTCCATCATGTTGTTCAGCCTTGTTCTGTGTGTCCTAGGAAGCTGGAGATAACCAGAGGAGGTTAGATCTCTGGTAATGCCATAACTGCTTATCGTAACTTGATTGTTATGGTGATGGAAGAGGGTGAGGCTGGAGGTTGGACTGGGAGGAGGTTGCCTAATATTCCAGTGTGTGAGGATTTTCTGTCTATAAATGAGCCTCGTTCAGAGTGTGTCATTTTGAGTCAGGCAGGAGACATCATGGGCTCTTCTGGCACTGATGTGAACATGGTACTATCTCTACCAACACAGCAGTCTCTGTATTACTCTGAACCAGGGGCCTCTCACAGGCAGTCCTGGCCTTCAGAATTGCTTTTGATACCTGTCTTCCTTGCCCCTCATGTTTAATCATGGCCAGTTCTACAGATTTTACTTCCAAGTCGTCTTTCACATCATTTCTCTTACCTCTAGCAGGCCCTCAGATCTACTTTGTAAAGTAAGCCTGGGATCAAGCCACTTTACATATCATAGCTGTTCATATTTGTGACTTACCTTCAATCCTGGCCAGCAGTGTCAGCCCTTAACCATTTGGGGGGCCTCTCTGAAGTTCCTCCAAGTTCCTCCAAGACTATGTGGGTTCACTTTTCCCTGTTTAGGTTGCTGAAAGTAGAAGTCACAAGGCTAAATACTTGTCACCAAAACAACAGAAAAATGTATTACATTAATCAGAACAAGATTTAATGATAGACTGGGCATGATGGTGCACGCCTATAATCCCAGCAGCTTGGGAGGCTAAGACAGGAGGATTTCAAGTTCAAAGCCAGCCTCAGCAACTCAGTGAGGCCCTAAGCAACTCAGCGAGACCCTGTCTCTAAATCAAACACAAAAAAGGGCTAAGGATGTGGCTCAGTGGTTAAGCACCCCTGGGTTCAATCCCAGGTACCCCCCAAAAAAATTACTTATAGCAGGAATCCTGGGTGATTGCATAGGCAGTATCACAGTGCTCTGGTTGGCTATCTGGGCCTCCCCAGACATTCTTTCTATCTTTGTCACTTGTAGCCACACACAGCCCTGAATCAGTCTACCCTCTGGGGGTGCTCCTGCAGGTAAGACCCTTCACTGGACTATTCTTTCAAAGAAGTTTTTGGGAAACCTTGTTCTATAGTGTGTAATCCAGGAGCAGCCTGCCTGTTCACCCCTGCCTTCCTTTCCAGGAAAGAGATTGGGACAAGTGCTGTCACTTTCCCAAGTTAATTCAGCAGTATTTATTGAGTGTGTTATGCCAAGCATGGTACTGGGCACCAGGGATACAACAGTGAGTAGGACGAACATGATTCCTGCCTTAATGGAGCTATGGTCAAGTGCAAGTGATAGATCTTGGAAGAAAAAAACAAAACTGAGCCTGAGAGAAGTAGTTTAAAATGGTGGCATGAAGCTCAGAACAGGAAAGGGTAACCTTGTCTTAGATCGACAAAACATTGAGAGGAAAGAATTCTGGGTTCCCAGAACAATATAGTTAAAGATCCAGAACTGAGAGGGAAAGAACTGAGTAATTCCAGGATGGGTACAGGAGAAGGTGAATAGTGGGCAGGGTTCAAGTTCAGAACATGCCAAAGATTCAGCCCTTATCCTAAAAGCCATGGGGAGCCCTTGGGAGATTTAAATAAGATGGTGATAGGTGTTTTGTTTTTGTTTTTTTTGGATGAGGGATTAAACTCAGGGATGCTTAACCACTGAGCCACATCCCAGCCCTTTTTATATTTTATTTAGAGACAGAGTCTCACTAAGTTGCTTAGGGCCTCACTAAGTTGCAGAGACTGGGCTTTGAACTTGGGATCCTCCTGCCTCAGCCTCCCAAGTTGCTGGGATTACAAGTGTGCGGCCCCTGCACCCAGCAGGTGTAGTTTTGAAAGGTAACTTTGGGTGTTACAAAAAGATTAAAATGGAAAGGGACAAGCATGGCTTCAAGGAGATCAGCTAGTGGTAATGACCTAGGCAGGAGGCAGTGCTGGCTTGGACCAGGGGTAGCCATGGGGACACAGAGGAAGGTTTGGGCACAGAATTCATAGGACTTGTTCATTAGTTGGGTACAGGAGTCAAAATGATGCCGATTATTCTGACCTGGAGGACTGGGCAGATGATACTATCAGTGACCCAAATGGAAAACCCTCTTGAAGGAGCAGTTTAGGGGACAGACGTCTTGTTGAGTGTGGACTGACTGTAGAAAGTCAGGAAGGGATATTCACAGGGCTTCAAGAAAGCTAAGGCAGAGATAAATGCCTATTTTAATGACTGGAACATGGAATGAGATCGTGAAGGAGAGGCCAAAAAGAGGCAGGATTAGAGAGGTAGGAGGAAAACCAGGATTCAGAGTGAGAACTTCTCCAAAGTAAAGATGGGTGACTACATTAATTAAATGTCTAATATTCCATTTTGAATTATTTTCTGCTCTAGGCTGGGTTGAAATCCTACACAATACTCTACCTTCTTAATAAAAGTCTTTTACAAGCAAGTGGTTTGGAGGAAAGAGGGAGAATCCATACTGTTCTGCATTTAGAGCCATGTGGATCAGAGAGAAAAGCAGACAGCCTCAGGAAGCTAGCACAGGAGGAGCAAGCTGGGGTGGAGATGGGAGTTAAGGGCCCAGAGAATAGGTAGAGGCCTGATCATCAGAGAGAGGGAATGACAGGAAGGAAGTGGGTGCAGAACAGGAATTCCTTTTCCCCAAATGCACTGGTGGAAAGAAGGGACTTGAGGAGGGAATGCCAGATCCCAGTATTGGATGGAGGGGCTTTCAAGAAGCACACTTCAAAGCAGAAAGAGCCGCAGTTCGTAGGATCTGTAGGAATATCCCCTCCCTGGACCACGGTGCCTAGCCTCCCTCCCTGTGTGGGAAATGAAGAATCATTGTCCTTTGGCAGAGCTCATTCTTCATTTTCCTCTTCTGCTGTTCTAAGAAATAAGTTGGATATTTAAACTTTTGATCCTTGCCTGTTTCAAGAAAGTTCCTTTAAAAAGTTCAAAGTTTTCCAAGGTTCCATAAGTTGGAGGGGAGGGGAGTAGTCAGGGAGTGCCTGGTGGCCCCTGTTGCTGGAGCGCTGGAAGGAGTACACGCCCAGCTGTTTCAGTTCTCCCTTCAGACCCTGGAGTTTGGCTCTCCCTGGTGGCTGGTGGTGAGTGATAAATCTAACTTCTTTGGAAAGAAAGTACAATTTGGAGTCTGGCACTACCTTCTCTGCTGCTTCTTGACCCATTCCTTGGTGCCAGGGTTTGCTCCTTCTTGAGGGACACATCCTGCAAAGTTGCATCTCTGAGAGATGACCAGTGGAAGGGCTTTGAGCCTAGAGGACAATTTCAAGACTTCATTTACTTTCTACAGATTCTCTGCAGCAGGATGCTCTTGTTTTGGCCTAGGGCTCTGGGTCACATTGAAATGAAGAAAATCCATTTCTGACTGCAGCTGCTTTTTTGGACACTGCGAAAGATAGGAAGAGACAGACTAAGGATAGATGTGGCATGTGTAAACAAGTGACAGAGGCAGGATGCCCAATGGTGGGAAGAAGGATGTGTCCCAGTGTTAGAAATAACGAGGTACCATAAGAAATCAAATGCATGCTCAAAAGTGGGTGCATGAAACAAAACTTTACTTCTGGTAGAAGGGCAACTAGGCACCTGCTTGTGTACCTAATCTTACGTAGCGCTGTCCTTCACTCTGATTGGAGGAGTTCTGGGCTACAATCTATGCGATTGGCTAATTTTTCAGTTATGGTGGGCAAAAGGGAAGGGCTACAGTTGCATCCAGTTAAGGCTGAATGCTACATTTTGCAAATGAACTTCCAGACTTTCTATTTCTCACACCAGCATGGGTCTATTTGGGCAGATGGTTGGCTGTCCTCCAAGTGGCAGCTGTGGTAGGAGGGGAGCACTCATCTAATTAAGGGGTGAGCTTTCCAATGAGGGCAAAGGGTAAATACATTACAGGGTCTTGTCGGAAAATTGCAGTAAATAGAAAACCAGCAGTTTTTCATGATTAATGTATAAAACATTGCCTCTTTACCTTCAGAAACCTCTAAATGGTTTTGAATTATTGAAGAGAGTAGTTGAATAACATTTAGTAAAATTTTACAGAAAATTCTGCAGAAAAATAAAAAGAGCAAATGACTCAAATTGTAATGCATAGAAAATATGAAATATCTGAGAATAAATTTAATAAGAAATGTACAGGATCTTTATTTAATTTTTAAAAGGCAAATAAGCTTCAAAATTACAGAAACAGAAGGGAGACATTCCATATTCATGAATGGGACAACTCAATGTTAAGCTATCAATTCTCTCCCCATTTTTAGACACAAAGCAATTCTAAGTGAAATCTCAATGGATTCAAATATTTGTAAATTTTCAGAACAATTGCCAAAGTTGTTGAAGAGATAATATGTGAGAAAAGTGTGAAATAATGAGAGCAATTTGAGTGTCAGTTGATTTGAATGTATTATGAAACTGTAATAATTTTTTAAAATAAGAGGTGAAAGACCTCTTCAATGAAAACTACAGAACACTAATGAAGGAAATTGAAGAAGATCTTAGAAGATGGAAAGACCTCCCATGCTCCTGGATAGGCAGAATTAATATTGTCAAAGTGGCCATACTACCAAAAACATTATACAAATTTATTGCAATTCTTATTAAAATCCCAATGATGTTCTTCATAGAACTAGAAAAGACAAACATGAAATTCATTTGGAAAAATAAGAGACCCAGAATAGCCAAAGCAATCCTCAGCAAGAAAAGTGAAGCAGGAGGTAGCACAATACTAGACCTCAAACTATACTACAAAGCTATCATAATAAAAACAGCATGGTATTGGCACCAAAACAGACACATAGACCAATGGTACAGAATAGAAGACACAGACAAACCCACATAAATACAGTTACCGCATACTAGACAAAGGTGCCAAAAACATTCACTGGAAAAAAGATAGCCCATTCAACAAATGGTGCTGGGAAAAATGGAAAGCCATATGTAACAAAATGAAATAAAACCTTTATCTTTCACCCTGCACAAAACTCAACTCAAAGTGGATCAAAGACTTAGGCACTAGAACAGATACCCTGTGATTACTACAAGAAAAAGTAGATCCAAATCTTCACCCTGTCGGCCTAGAATCTGACTTCCTTAACAAGACTCCTAAAGTACAAGAAGTTAAATCAAGAATCAATAAATGGGATGGACTCAAACTAAAAAGCTTCTTCTTAGCAGAAGAAACAATAATGTGAAGAGAGGGCCTACAGATTGGGAGAAAATCTTTACCACATGCACTTCAGATAAAGCATTAATCTCTAAGATATATAAAGAACTCAAAAAACACCAAAAAAACAAATAACCCAATCGATAAATGGGCTAAGGAACTGAACAGACACTTCACAGAAGAAGATATTCAATTGATCAACAAATACATGAAAAAATGTTCAACATCTCTAGCAATTAGAGAAATGCAAATAAAAACTAAGATTTCATTTCACGCAACAATAAATGTTGGTGAGGATGGGGGAAAAAGGTACATTGCTGGTGGGAATGCAAATTGGTGCAATTATTATGGAAAGCAGGGTGGATATTCCTCAGAACACTTGGAATGGAACCAACATTTGGCCCAGTTATTCCACTCCTTCGTTTATACCCAAAGGACTTAAAATCAGCATACTACAGTGACACAGCCACATCAATGTTTATAGCAGCTCAACTCACAATAGCTAAACTATGGCACCAACCTAGGTGCCCTTCAACAGAGGAATGGATAAAGAACATGTGACACACACACACACACACACACACACACACACACACACGATGGAATACTAGTCAGCTTTAAAGAAGAATGAAATTCTGGCATTTGCGGGTAAATGGTGGAGTTGGAGAATATCAAGCTGAGCGAGCTAAACCAAACTCCAAAAAACTGAAGGCCGAATATTATCCCTGATATGCAGATGCTAATTCACCATAAGCAGAGTGGCCTAGGGAAGAATGGAGTTACTTTATATTAGGGAGAGGGAAGTGAAGGGAGGGGAAGGGGTGTGGGGGTAGGAAGGATGGTAGAGTGAAACAGACATTATTATCTCATGTACATATATGACTGCATGACTGATGTGATCCTACGATATGTATAATCAGAAAAATGAGATTACACTCCACTTGTATATGATCTATTAACATGTATAAATGCATTCTACTGTAATGTACAACTAATTAGAAGACAAAAAATAAAGCAAAAGAATAAATCATGAAGGAGAACATAATTGATAAATCTATCTAAATAAACACATAAAATTTCTATTTGTGAAACAAAGCAAAACATCACCAACAAAACAACTGAGAAAATCAGAAACACAAGTAGAAAGAGAGTGAGCAACTGGGAAAAATATTTATAACATACACAACAGGCAAAGGATGATATTTCTAAGATGCAAAGTTAATCTGTAAGAAACTGTCAAACCATCTCCCAAAGGGGCTGTATCATTTTGCATTTCTAACAGCAGTGAATTAGAGTTTCTGTTTTTCTTTATCCTCACTAGTATTTTTTTTGTCAGCTTAATTTATGTATTTTTAAATTTTATTCACACTAGCAGGTGTGTGCTGGTATCTCGTGGTTGTTTTAATTTGTGATTCCCTGGGGACAGATGTTGTTGAGCATCTTTCCATATGCTTATTTGCCACCTGTATATCTTCTTGGGGGAGGTGTCTGTTCAGCTCTTTTGTCCATTTAAAAATTTTTTTCTTTTAGTTGTTGATGGGCCTTTATGATTTATTTATTCACACGTGGTGTTGAGAATCAAACCCATTGCCTCACACGTACTAGGCAAGCACTCCGCCACTGAGCACAACCCCAGCCCCTTTCGTTCATTTTCACATTGGATTGTTTGTTTTCTTATTGTTGAATTTTAAGCATTTTGTACATTTTCAATAGAAATTCTTTATCAGAGTCTTACAAATATCTTACAAATATCTTACAAATATTTTCTCCCAATCTGTGGTAAGTCTTTTCATTTTCTTAATATAGTGTCTTTTACAAAGTAAAAAATTTTGATTTTAGCAAAGTTTAAATTATCAATTTTTCCCCTATTTTCTCTTATGGATCATGCCTTTGATGTTATCGGATATCTAAAAACTTATCAGCAAACTCTGAGGTCACATAGATCTTTTTCTAGAAATTTTGTAGTAATTCATTTCATATTTAGGCTATGATCCCCACCCTGCCTTTTTGTTTTTTTCAGTGTCAGGATTCAAACCCAGTACCTCATACACAGTAGATAAGTGTTCTACCATTGAGCTATATCCCTAGCCATATTCCTCTGTGATCTATTTTGAGTAATTTTTTATGAAAAGTTTTAAGGTCTTTTTATTTTCTTTTTCCACAAGGATGTCTAATTGTTCCAGTACAATTCCTTGGTACCATGTTGGCTATTACAGTGAATAGAATTTTGTCTTCCAAAAAAGACATTTGGGGCTTAGCCCCTGTATCTATGAATGCGACTTTATTTGGAAATACTACAGTATCTTTTCAGATATCATCAAGTTAGGACGGGGTCATACTGAGTTGAGGTGGGTCTTAATCCAATAACTATGGTCCTTATAAAAAGAATTTTGAGGAAAGGAGAGTGCCATGTGACATCAGGGCAGGAACAGGAGTGGCTCATCTAACAACTGAGAAATACCCAGGATTGCCCAGAGTCACCCCAAGTAGGAGCAGGCAGAGGACACTTTCTAAGAGACTTTAGAAGAGTATAGGCCTAACAATTCCTTGATTTTGGAATTTTAGCTTCCAGAGCTATAAGAGGAGACTTTTATGTTATTTAAGCCACCAGTTTTTGGTAGTTTATTAGAGCAGTCTTCGGAAAGTGATATAGCCATTCTGGGACTTTCATCGTTCTGCATAGATGTTAGAATTATTTGTCAATGTTTGCATAATAGAAAGCTGGGATTGTGATTGAGCTTGCATCAAATCTATAAATAAAGTTGGGAAGAATCAATTTCTTAACAATATTGAATGTTCTGATCCAACATGGGAGATCTCTCCATTTATTTAGATGATCTTTGATTTCTTTCCTCAGAGTTCAATGGTTTTCTACACATAGATCCTATATATATTTTGTTAGATTTTTAAAAATCTAAATATAGAATTTTTGGTGCTATTGTAAATGGTAACGTGTTTTAAATTTCTGATTCCATTTGCTCATTGCTGGTATATATTTTCATTGGTACGTTATAACGTACCATAGTATAAACTATGATTTTAGTTTTCCTGGATAGATAAGAGTGGGATTCATTATGTCGTTTCTGTACATGCACATAGCATTCTTTGATCAGTCTCATTCCCTGGTACCTTCCCTTTCTTGCCCTTCTCTCTCCCCAGTCTGCATGCTCTGCTCTACTGATCTCCCTTCTACTGCTGCTGCTGCTGCTGTTATTATTTTGATTAGTGTATTAAATTATATACAAGTGGGATTCATTGTGGTTTATTTGTACATGGACATAGCATTATTTGGTATGTTTTGTTCGCTAGTACTTCCCTGTGCTGTGCCCTCCTCCCTCCCTCTTGATCCCCTTCCTCTATTCTGTTGGTCTCCCCCCTATTTTCACAAGATTCTCCCTTTTTAATTCCTACCTTGCCCTCTTTCACATAATGAGAGAAAACATTCAACCCTTTACTTTTTGAGTCTTACTTGTTTCACTTAACATGACATTTCCAGTTTCATCCATTTATCAGCAAATGACATAATTTCATCCTTTTTTATGGTTGAGTAGAACTCCATTGTGTATATATACCACATTTTCTTTATCCTTTTGTTTTTTAATGTGTACCCACATTGGTTCCATAACTTGGCTATTGTGAATTGCATGGCTATAAACATTGATGTGCATGTATCACTGTAGTATGCTGATTTTAGTTCTCCTGGATAAATGCTGAGAAGTCATATGGTGGGATAGCTGAGTCATATGGTGGTTCCATTCCTAGTCTTTTGAGAAGTCCCTACACTGCTTTCCAAACTGACTGTAACAATTTGTATTTCCATCGACAATGTGTGAGTGTACCTTTCCCCCCACATCTTTACCATCCTTGCTGGCATATTGAAAAGCAATTGACTCTCACCGGTCAGTCTTATATCCTACAATCCTGCTATAATTGCTTATTAGTTCCAGGAAGAGTTTGTTGATTCTTTGGGATTTTCTATATAGATAATCATATATATCACTTGTGAGCAAAATCTGTTTTGTTATTTTTCCTTCTCAATGTGTATACCTTTTATTTCCTTTTCTTACCTTATGGCACTAGCTGGAATTCCCAGTGTAATGTTGAATAGGAATGGTGAGTGAGAATAGCCCAACTTCAGCTTTGCACTGGCATTGTTCTGGTAAGCCCAGGTCATCATTACTATCTCTCATCTATCCTACTGTAACAACCCAATTACTGGTCTTTCTATTTTAGTTTTTGTTCCTATAAAGTCCATTGTCTACATGGTAACTAGAATGAAAATTTAAGAAAGTAAGCCCAACCATCTCACTCCCCAGATTAGTATTCACTACACTGACTCACTACAGCACTTAAAACTTCAGCCTTCCCTAATGCCCAATATGC
>JAJEJO010000446.1:579340-609201 GCA_020662805.1 Glaucomys volans | reverse complement strand
TGGGCCCCTCTATGCCTAATATGCTTGGGCCCCTCTATGCCTGGGTAGCTTCCTCTTGTAGGATTTATCCTCTTGACCTCTGCATGTCAGCCACACTGGCCTTCTTTCTGTCCTTAAATTATATTCTGCTTTTGGGCCAGGAATGCTCTTTCTATTGATAATTGTGGGGCCAGTTCTTTTTGGTTATTCAGCTGAAGTGTTACTTTCTCAGAGTGGCTTCCTCAATAAATGCTCTGTATTCAGTCATTCTTTATCATGTTAATTTATTTTAATTCTCTGCATATCTTTTACTGCTACCTGATATTTCTTTGCTTTTAATTGTCTTATCTCTACTCTCTGTCCCGTCCCAGACCCTCCCACCCACCAGAATATGAGTTCCTTGGGAATAGGATCCTTCCTGTGTTGTTCATTGCTATATTTCCAGTGCCTGGAGCAGCTCTGAACACAGAGTAAGTGCTGATTGGCCTCCTTTGTCTCCATCCTTCTCTTGACCCAAACACCTTGCTCTCTCTGCTCTTCTGTCTCCTCCTTTAGTTCTCTCAGCTCCACACTCTTCCCTGTCTTGGAACCTTTGCATATTCTGTTTTGCATCCTTTTGCCTCAAAACCTCCTATTCTTTCCTTAACTCTCACTTCCATGGAGAAACCTTCTTAAGTTTTTATCATCGCCTCTTTTATGGTTATTTTCATAGTTTTAATTTTATATTCATTTATAAGATTATTTGATGACCTGCCTCCCTTATTATTCTGATAGCCCAAAAGGTAGGGTCTGATTGAGCTCGTCTTTTGTCTCTGCACTCAGGACAGTCAGTGCCTGGTCCCTGGAAGGTGCTCCTAAGTGACTATTGGAGTTCAGGGGTTCATTGAAAAAGAAATACTAGATTACATTGGGTCTAAGATGTAGGCTTAACAACATTTCTGAAATAGGGATGCATCTTGTAGTTGCTGGCATGTGAGAGTGGATAAAAAACTGAATACATTTCAATATTCTATTTTACTAGTAATCAAAGAAATGCAAGTTAAAACAACAGTAGGATACTATTTTTCAGGTATCATGTTGGTGATGGTTTTTCTTCTGGCAATGATTTAAAACAAAACCCCATAGTAATACTGGCAAAGGTGTGAGAAAATAGGTCTTTTACATGCTATAGGTAAGAGTTTATATTGGGACAATCTTTCTGGAGCAATCTGGCAATATGTATTCAAAGCCTTAAAAATATTAATATCCTATGGCTTTTATTTTGAAAAAATGTTCTAAGGAAACAATCTTGGATGTTTAAAAAGATTTTGCCAATATTTTTTATTATATAACATTTTATGATAGTGAAAAAATGACTCGTTAATGGTAATCCAAAGTGGAATACAATCTGGTTATAAATATGTGTATTCTAAAATAATATTTAAGACATGAAAAAATGTTCATTCTATGTTTTTAGTAGACTATACTCCACGAGAGCAGGAACCATGTATATTGTACTTGATATACATCCAGCATCTTGCACAGTCCTGAGACATTGGTATTTTGTTGAATAAGAAAGTAAAAAAGTAGTGTATGATGTGTGGTATGTGTAGGACGATCCAAATTTTAATTCTAGAAAACTATGTGTATGTGCATATGTGTGTGTACACACACAAAAGATCAGAAGCCCATTCAGTAATATATTAGCAGAGATTATCTTTGGAGAAGTTACGTATGGTCTCTGTAATTCTTTGTACTTTTTTATATTTTCTATAATACATATTTGTTTTATAATGAGAAAACTGTTTTCTCATCAATGCTAACTCTGTTGGTGCTATGTGAGTGAAGGTGAGGGTACGGTCACGGTGGGAGGCAGGGTTCATGGGTGAAGGTTTCTTAGAGCCAAGTGAGATGGGCCAGTTGAATATCAGAAGCAGTGACCAACAACATCCATTCCAGCCCGAGCCCTTGACAGGAATCTGGAACCAATAACCCTCCTGGGATGTGCAAAAGCCCTACACTGGGCAGGAGCCCGTCCCTCCACTCTTCTTCCAGACACCCTCGTTTGCCTGCTCTGAGCAGCTGCTATGGCTCTGAGTATCCCCGTCTCCTGGTTCTTCCCTTTGGTTCCATTCCTGCTTCCAGCCCCTTCACTGGCATGACTGTGGACAAATGTCTTGAACTCTGGTGTTCAGCATTCCCTCGTCCCGTCTGTTTTTGTTTTTTGTCACCTGACCCAAGCACCCTAGTTCCCAGCCTCCCTGCAGTGCTTGGAGCCTAGAATGATGCCTGGCACACACTGGGTGCTCAATACATGCTTATTTT
Source organism: Glaucomys volans (assembly GCA_020662805.1). Taxonomy (NCBI): domain Eukaryota; kingdom Metazoa; phylum Chordata; class Mammalia; order Rodentia; family Sciuridae; genus Glaucomys; species Glaucomys volans. The sequence goes on along the minus strand of JAJEJO010000446.1, from coordinate 606,918 downwards.
ATGCATGACTGTGATCTACAGAAAAGTGGGCAAAGAAGAAGGAGGAGAGTCCACGTGTTGCCTTGGCCTCTGGTGGGGCAAAAGAGCAGAGGAGTAACAAGGAATGTGTTTGTGAGAAACAGGTCAGAACCAGACATTTGAAATGCAACAAATGAACCAATGCAGAAATTTAACTAGGGAACCTCTGAAAAGAGGAATCCTAAAAATGGCAACTTGGAAACACCATGTGTTTTTGTTTTTAGTTGTAGATGGGTGTAATACCTTTATTTTATTTACTTATTTTTATGTGGTGCTGAGGATCGAACCCAGTGCCTCACATGTGCTAGGCAAGTGCTATACCACTGAGCCACAACCCCAGCCCAAGACCATGTGTTTAATTGGATCTTTAAGCTAAAAAATTCTATATATTTTCATTTGTGTATGAAGAATAACTTCTTTTCCTCCTTCCCTCTCCAATTTCCTTCTTTTAACATTTTCTTTCTGTTGAAGCCAGCAATTCGAGATAGTTGCAACAGAGGGCAGAATTGTGTAGGAAATATGAACAGGGTTTTACCTGAAAATCCCAGAGAAAAACAATAACAGTACATGGATTGAGCTACATAAATACTCTTGGCCCTTTAGTTTTCAAAATTTATATACCGAGATTATTTAATAGTATTTTCATTATTTTTTATGTTATTGTCTAAAGTACTTGATAATATTTGTCAAGCTTAATAAAAGCAAAGCTCAGATCTCCTGAACAAGAAACTGAACTCAGGATAGTTCTCGTATCAGGATTAAGCCCCAGGTACGGTCTCTTCCTTTCCCGGCGCTCTCGCGGACTATTTACCTCTCGTTCTAGTGCTGGAGTGCACGCTGTTGAAAGTCACTGCCACTGACAAATGCCGACTGATGTTCTGCATCGGGAGTTTTTTGAAGCTTATGGGCAAAGTCAAGGAAGCTAAAGAGTTGTTCCTGAGTATTGAGGACATGTTGATGCAGGTAACAGGCGAAAACCAGAAATCCTTCAGACCTGATTCCTTTTATGTTAGATACATTCACATAGCATTTACTTTGTTCCTTCATAACTTAGTCTATAAACAGAGGAATTAATTGATTTGTTCATCATGAGGAAACTGTGGTTTTAATGCTTGTCCCACGATATACATTAATAACAACAATCACTAAAGAGAATAGGAGTCATTAGAGAATGAGTGAAGGCAGATAGGGTTAGGTCCTTAGCACTGCACACACGCGCGCACGCACACACGCGCGCACGCACACACACACACACACACACACACGGAGAAAAAAAAGAAAAGAAAAGAAAGAGCTGGGCGCGGTGGCGCAGGCCTGTAATCCCAGCGTTTGGGAGGCTGAGGCAGGAGGATCGTGAGTTCAAAACCAGCCTCAGCAACTTAGTGAGGTCCTAAGCAACTCAGTGAGACCCTGACTATAAATAAAATACAAAATAGGGCTGGGGATGTGGCTCAGTGGGGGAGTGCCCTGGGTTCAATCCTCAGTACCAAAAAAAAAAAAAAAAAAAAAAAAAGAAAAGAAAGAGAAGGTATTGGGGAAAGGTAATTGATTTACTTTTTCTAAAAAATGAACTTTTGACTTTATTGAACATAATGAAAGCTTCACTTGTAATTATTTGTTTAAGATGTGTTTAACACATAAGAAATTATGTGTTTAAGATGACAATTATCCTTTTAAAAATTTTATAAAATTTCACTGTTTTCGGTAGAGTTTGTAGACTAAGGGTAGAATAATCCAAAACCAGACTCTGTTTGAAAACCAAGACCTTCACATTTTCATAAGACATTACGCTCACCTCCATCAACACAGGTAGAAGGAAGCTATCTAGTGAGACTGATAAAACTCAAAATTGCAAGACCCTTTATGACAGAAAAAATTCTTATTTATTAGTTTTGTATCTCCATGTTATATTATGACCTGTCAATAAAAAAAATGTAACAAATCAATCAATAAATCCATTCGAATGTGCAAATTCCTTTGTGTCCTTAGAAGTAGTGAATAGAGCACAGGTCATTTTCAGACTGACCCAGACTTAAAACCCAGCTTTGCCACTTCCTGCTTGTATGATCTTGTTAAGAATTTTAGCCTCTGCCCCACTGAGTTCTCATTTGGGGAGATTCTAATATCTCATGGGGCTGTCAACAGGATTAGTAAGGAAGTGCATAAAGTCTTTTCCACAGTGTCTGGTGCATGTGAGATCTTAAGTACTGGGAGCTGGTTTGCTAGTGCTGTTTGGGGTGATAAAGTGACTGTGGCCTAGGTTGGAAGTAAGAGTTGACTGAGGATCTTTTGACTATCTTTTAGGGAGCAGTATAATAGGGATTCTGTGTTTCCCATCATGACTGTGGGGCTTCCCCACACCAATTCTTTCCCCCACTGAAGAGGTGCATGTTTCCTGTTGCTGACAGGTGTCTGTCTGGAAAGCACCAGTTACTCTGCTAGGTGATCACTGAACACCTGTTCGCAGTTTTTCACTTATTCACGCTGTCATTCATTTACTTGCTGACATTCACTCAGGGCCTTGCCTGGCCTGAGTGCTGTGCAGGAGCTGGGGTGACAGCAGCCGGTTTCTGCCCATGCGGAGCTCCTAATTTAGCTGGAAATCACTGCCAGCATCGGCAGCAGCTCAGCGAGGAAGCACGACCTGTGGAATTGTGAAGGGGTGAGGTGGCTTGAGGAGGCATGCCAAAGCCTGCACGTTCCAGGAGACCTGTGGCCTCACAGAGCTCCTGCAGGTGTCCATCCCGTGATTTTATTCTTAATGTTTTGTAGCAGTAAAAATAAAAACAACAGTAAAAATAAAGATATTTTTATTCTCAATATTTTGCAACAGTTGCTTGGGACTGGTCACCACAGAGACTATTAAAAGGAGTTTTTTAGGCTCTGAAGGTACTTCTGAAAGAGAAGTTTTGTAACTATTTTGAGCAGTAACATCTTCTTTGAACTATGTGCCTGACTTTCTTGGGCTGAGAGACCCTGTTATTTGTGCTGTGTGCATTCTGTGCTATATGCTGCTTTTGTAATTCCTTCAGATAAGACAGTTTTAAATTTGAATGCTGTGGTTTTCACCTGGGGGGCAGTTTTGTCCCCTAGGGAACATTTGGCACTGCTGAAGACATTGTTGATTGTCAGCGTAGGGGAGAAGTGCTCCTGGCGTCTGCTAGGTAGAGGAGGGGTGCGGTTCAGCACCCCAGTGCCCATGTCAACCCCACAGCATGGGGTTGTCCTGCCCCAAATGCCAATGTTGGGTTGAGAAACCCTGAATTAGAAGGCTCGTTTGTTGGAAAGTAGGTCCATTTGCCTCCTCCCTGGTATTTCACAGGAGGTGCACCAGGTAGCAAGAAAATTGGAGGATCCACTTGGGAGCGGGCCTCTGTTTCTACATCAGACAGAGGCTGGCTCGTTCAGAGTCATGTTTGGAGTGAAGCAGACCTGGGCTGGACTCCCTTGCTCTCCTCCTGGTTAGCCATGTGGCTGGGATGATTTGTTCCACCTCACTGAGTTTTGGTTTCCCTACCTGTAGAGAGGAGTGATATCCAGGGGGCCCTGCTTCCTCGGGTGATATCTAAGGGGTTGGGCCTGGCAAGAGCTTAGCTCAGACAGTGCTGTGGAGATGGTGGCCAGCACAGACCTGAGACCTGAGAACAAAAGGGCGCTCCCTTCACAGTCACTGCCGTCACCAGCATCTGTGTCCTGAATGCCCATGAAACATGGAGCTCAGTGCTTGGGTCATGGAGTCTCTGCCCTCATGGACAGGCAGTCTGGAGTGGGAAGAGGAGAAGAAAAGCCATGTGTTCCCTCCCGAGGAAGCTGACATGTGAGGCCACATCCAACATGTCCAGTAGCACTAGTGGCAGATGGGCAGTGGGACCTGGAGGTGGGAGGACCACTGTGGCCTGGTGGTGGACTGAGCAGCTGTCACCTCCTATGAAAGGGCTTCTGCCTCACTCTTAGTCTAATTGGAAACACGCCTGTGATGTGCGGAGGAATCAAGGAAACCCCAAGAATTTGAACTTTGTGGAGACAGGAAATCTGAAGACACAGGTTTGGTGAGGAAGATGATGATCTGTAAACATTTTGAATTTGCATCCGAGAGGAGTAGTCAGCCAGCGGAGGGAAATGGAGGATTGGAAATCTGGAGAGAGACAGGGAGACATCTACACAAATGTGAATTCTGAACCACGAGAGGAAATGAGGTCCCTAAGCAATAATGGGAATTGGTGTGGGGGAGCTGCTGATATTTGGAAGGAGAAGAATAAATGAGCCTGTGAGGAAGGCAAAGATTGGAGGAGAGTCAGAGATTAGAGTTCCCCCCAAATCAAGGAGGGTGTGGCTAACAGCATCAGAGGCCTGCCTAGAGGTCGGACAAATAGAACTGAAAGAAGGCCCATCTGGTGCGTGAGGGCCAGTGACAGTCATTAAGAAGGCAGGATATGTAGGAGGAGCAAGATGCAGGGTTTTAGGAGGTGGGGTGGTAATGAAACAGAGAAGATGCACATATGGAGGCTTGTTTGAAAAGTTTGTCAGTAAAAGGAGAAAGTCAAAAAGTGAGGAGAGTGTGAGGTTCAGGTCAAGTTTGATCAGGGTGTGTGTGTTTATGTGGAGCAGGAAATGAACCAGAGAGATGGGCAGATTAGAGATGCTGGCAGAGACTCTGTGAGATGGCTAGAGGGAAGGATACAGAACTCAGGGCCAGGCAGGTCCTTGAGAAGGGGGTTGGGCTTCCTTTCCTCTGAAATAGGTGTGAGAGAAGAAAATGAGTTAAGACATTGCTAATTAGAAATTTAAAAGAAGGGTGAAAGAGGTAATTCCCCAATAGCAAGTCTGCCTTTTGTTCAAGTAAGTAATGTGCCCTTTCAGCAAATGACTGTTCAGAAGAAAACTACATTTCCCACATTCCCTTAGAAACCAAAGTTTTGGCCAATGAGAGGTAAATGGAAGTGAGAAATTTCTGTGAAGCAAAGGTTGCTCCCTGGTTTTCCCCTTGTCTTAGTTGGCTTCTATAACAAAGATACCGTAGTCTGGGTTGCTTAAACAAAGACTTGTTTCTCTTGGTTCTGGGGGATCCAAGATCAAGGTACCAGCAGAGTTTATGTCTGCATCCTGGTTCATGGACAGCCACCTTTTGCACAGAGGAAAGGAATGAGAGAAGTCCCTGGGGCCTCTTTTACGAGGGCATTAATCCCACTTGGGAGGGCTCCACCCTCATGAGCTGATCACTTCACAAACATTCCACCTCCTAATTCCATTGCATTGGGAGTTAGGGTTGCAACATTTGAGTTTTGAAGGGATACATTCAGTCCTTAGTAACCGTCCTTCTTTCTGCTGATGGAATTGTGAATATGATGTGAAGATGGAGCAGCCATTTTAGATCAGGTGCTATCCTTGAGAATGGAAGTCAGTCTAGGGCACAAGATGAGATAAAAATAGCTAGACTCTCTGACTCTGGAAAATGTACAGCCCTGGGCCACCCACTTCCTGACTCTTGCATAAGAGAAATTAAGCTATAGTTAATTTGGAGGTTTTTGTTACTTACAGCCATCCTAATCCTATCAATATTTGAGGGCAGTCTTTCAGCAATATTTGAGCTCAGAAAAGTCAGAATGGAGGCCACCTTTGAAGTGGAGGATTGGGAGGATGAGCAGCAAAGACAAGGTCTAGAATAGTTGCTGAGAAGGGGCACTTTTACATTTATTCCCTAGGGATGTGCAAAAGACCACAGACCCAGGGAATTCTATACCACACCAGACTCCTTCCAAATCTAAGGAAATCAGTATCTCAGAGCAGAGGTAAACTGTTTTCAAGATATCTGTCCAAAAACTCTGCTTCAAAAGGTCAGTGAACATGGAGGGCACTTCAGTATGTGCAGGAGAGTAGAAACACTTATTCTTTCAATTCATAACAGGATCCAGGCTCAGTCCGTACTCCCCTGGGTTAACATTGTGCTACAGTGACATTGCAATGCTGTCCATTCTGTGGTGCTTTATTAGTGACTCAATACATTCATGTATATTCTTGTTAATTAAAAGTTTTCCACTTACAATTGCACTATTAACAGTTAGATAACAGCTGGGCACAGTGGTGCATGCCTGTAATCCCAGCACTTGGGAGGCTGAGGCAGGAGGATCGAGAGTTCAAAGCCAGCCTCAGCAACTTAGCGAGGCCCTAAGCAACTCAGTGAGACCCTGTCTCTAAATAAAATACAAACTAGGGCTGGGGATGTGGGTCAGTGGTGGAATGCCCCTGGGTTCAATCCCCAGTACCAAAAACAACAACAACAACAACAACAAACAGATAACTCTGATTTCTTGGATTAGACATTTAAAAAAACTTTAATCCACTAATATATTCTTATGCATTGGTAAAGTTTGAGAAGTGATTTAAGTTAATGAAGTTGAAATACCCTGAAATAAATATGCTAGACAAGGAAGGAGCATTTAAATTTAAGTCTCCAAGGAAAAACATGTCAGACATAAAGTTAGCAGTTCCCTGGTGGCGTTTGAATTCAAGCAGTATTTCCAGCTATTTATTTGAATCTCGATAGCATCTCCCCTGGAACACTTCATATGTGCAAGACACTGTCAGGTTATTCTTCAAAAATTTTATTACTGCTAACTACCAACCCATGAGAAATTGTCCAAAATGCATTCTTAGTTTGCATTGTCTCCTACTAAATAGTTTATAAGTATCTAAAGTTCCCTGAGAAATGATGTAATGCAGGTTTTTATGACATGAGCCTTTCCTGGGCAGGTGTCCAGCTGCCGTGTCTGTCCTAATGCTTGTTCCTTCAGAAGCTGCTGGTTCTCTTCTTTCCTTTTGTGCAGAGCCAGTCCACAAGAGAACTGCTTCTCAAAACTCAAAATGCCACTGGAGAACTGTGTCTTGAAATCGGCCAGACCCAGGAAGGGTTCAAGTGTTTCCAGAAGGCATGGTCAAATCTGCTGCGTTTTCCATTCAGTGACTTAAAAGACAACCAGAACTTGATGAAGCAGAAAGGTATGTGGACACCTACAGAGGCCATCACCCCTGTGTTCCGAGTTCAACTCCCCCTAGGCCACTCCCACCATAGGAAAGGGGAAATGGACTGTGGACTTCATCGACTTATTTTTTGGAAGGCTTCCAGGTACATGAAGGTTGAACACGAAGTGCTCCCTTTCCTTTTTTTGGGTGGGGTACTGGGGATTGAATTTAGGGGCACTCAACCACTTAGCCACATTCCCAGCCCTTTTTTGTATTTTGTAAATTTAGAGATAGGGTCTCACTGAGTTGCTTAACCCCTCACTGTTGCTGAGGCTGGCTTTGATCTCATGATCCTCCTGCCTCAACCTCCCCAGCTGCTGGGATCACAGGTGTGTGCCACTGCACCCAGTGAAGTTCTCCCTTTCCTGACAGACCACCCTTTTAGAACACTGAGGGCCATTAGGTGTGCCACAAAGAAAGAGGCTTCCATCGGTAAGGGAGGGTCTCAGAGCCAGTCTTTCTTGGTTCAGATTCCACCTCTCTACTTATTGGCTTTGTGCCTTAAGCTTTCGGGGTCACAGCTTTCATGTTTCTAAGGTCTGATACAGACAGCATCTACATTGCATATCACTGTGAGACCAAGAGAGTTCCCGGGAGCCTATAAAGCACCCAGAATGCTGTGTGGCACATGCTGAGGTACTCACTGATAATTTTATTACTGGTATTTGATTCCTGAGGCCACTGTGGTGCCACCGATGTCACAGAGACAAAGAATGTTTACTGAACCAAGCTACGTGGTAAGCATCCATAATCCAAAAATCCAAAATCTCACATGCTGTAACATTGAAAACGTTTTGAGATCAACATGATGCTCAAAAAGTTTTGGACTTTGGAACATGTTGGATTTGGGGTTCAGGATGCTCAACCAAGTCAAGTCTGCAAATTTTCCCAAATCCCAAAATCTGCAAAATCTGAAACTCTCTTGGTCCCAAGCATTTTGATAAGGAATGCTCAATTTACAATCTCGATCACTGAATCACAGTCAGACTGAAGGACTTTCGCCTTGGTCATACTCACATGGCTATATAGTATTTAGCTTTTGTTGCGTAGCAAACCAGCCCAGAACTTGGTGGCTTAAAACACCCTTTAGTTTTGCCCACATGCTGTGGGTCAACCGAGTGATTCTGCTGGTACTGAGTGGGCTTAGCAGATTTTGATTTTGGATCAAAAAATCTCAAATCCCAAATGTTCCAAAATACAATGCTTTTTGAGCAACATATTGATTATAGAGCATTCTGATTTTGGATTATGGATGTTCAACCTGTACCTTGGTTCAGTAAGCATCCTTTGCCTCTTATATCAGTGGCACCACAGTGGCCTCAGGCATCAAATACAGGAGAATGAAACAATCATGCAAGTGTCTGAGATCAACTGGCAGGGCTGATGGGGCTGGCTGAGCTCAGGGGATCTCAGATGTCTGCTGGTTATCTAGCTAGGTGATGGGGGTGACTGGGCAGTTCCTCACCCCCCAGGAGGATTGCCCAGGACTGCTCACTTTGCAGGATTCCAGGAGGAGAAGCAGAAGCCTAGGCCTAGGCTCAGAGCGGGAATAATGTCCCCTTCCACTGCCATTTGCTCAGCCACAGAAGGTCCCCTGGCTTTATTCATTTCTTGATGGGGTTGTGGGGGTAAGCCAACACATGACATGCTTACAGGCTGGCAAATGCAGTAAGAGATGGAGTTGAGCATGGCCCACCTGGAAAAGGTGGCCAAATAGCTTTTGGGGAAGGGGGCAATGAAGCTGGGACTTAATGAACTACAGGAGCCACAGTCCTGGCCGAGGAAGCTGTACGTGCAGAGCCCTGGGGTGGGCGAGGGTGGGCCTGTCCTAGGAATGGAGAGATTCCTCAGTGAGCAAAGCGTGGGAGGCAGCAGGACCCAGATTGTGCAGGGTGTGGGGTGGCATTTGAATTTTATTCTAAGGCAAGGGGAAGTCATTACAGAGAGTTAGAGTAAGAATGACACCTTCTGGTTGGTGGTGTTTTTCTTTTCTTTTTTTCTGTACCAGGGATGGGACCCAGGGCCTCATGCAAGTTAGGCAAGCACTCTACCACTGAATTACGTTTCTGGTTCTGGTTTCTGGTTAATTTTTAATTTATTTTTTGCTTATCGTCAGGCTGTTTTAATTCACTTATCAGAGTACTGTACTGACTACCTTCTGTCGAACTCGGTTACCAAGGGAATGACTGCCTAGTCTACATCCGTATTCTCACTCTACTGCTGACCTGTTATTTGCAAAACAGACTCAGTCTTTGGTTTCAATCTGTTGTCTTAGCTCCTTGGTTCTCTAACTGATGTGCATATACAAATGTCTTTATGAAAACCAGCCCCCATGCTACTTGGGTCAGTAGTTGATTTATCAAGAAAAAACCTGGCTATTGGCACTGATGAGGAAATGATATAAATGCTAGGCCTTTTGGCATCTTAACTCTTCTATGGGGGAAAAAAACCCATAAGCATCAAACTCTTTGCTAATGTAACATGTATTCCCTGCAGTCAGAGTGCTGAACAACCTGGCAAAGTCAGCATCTGAGGAGTTCCTAAAACAAAATCACGTTTTGGAATATGCTATTGAAGTTTCCAAGTTGGTGAACAGCGATCCCCATGATCGAGCTACCATGAAGTACACCGAAGGTGTTCTCATGTAAGCATGCATTTAAATTTTTGTTTTGTTTTGTTTTCTGGATCAATGTTCATTCTTATGATTAATGTACTTAACCCACACCTGTGAATCCATTTCCCACTAACTGATTTGGTTAAGAAATGTCGACTTTTTAGCATGTCCATCTGTTTGCTTAAAATGGTTCCCAACCAGGGAATTATCTGGGCCTCGCCCCCTTCACTCGTGGCACTTGTGGCAATAACCAGAGACATTTCTGGTTGTTGTGAGTGTGAGGGAAGAGGTGTTGGCATCTGGTGGGTTGAGACCAGGGGTGCTGCTAAACATCCTTCAGTGCATAGGACAGCGCCACAACAAGGAGTCATCCAGCTCAGATGTCAGCAGCCCTGAATTTGAAAATAGTTTCTTTATAAAGATATTGCTGGGGATGTAGCTCGGTGGTACAGTACCTCCCCAGCATGCAAGTGTGCACAAGGGCCTGGGTTCAGTCCCCAATACACACACACACACACACATAATCTTCTTATAAATGATGTTGCCATTCCTGAACCTCTACTATTATGAATTGTTCTTTTTTGTATTTTCTAGGATTGATTTTTATATAAAATAAGGGATATTTATGAGATTATTTTTGATAGCACAATGAATCTGGCCAACATTTATCATGCCTAGTAAATCCCACACCTGTATTTTATTTTCAGGTTGGTTGATGGAAACACTTCTCTTGCAAAAACAAAATTTCAAGAGTGCTTAAATATCAGGAGAAGTTTGTTTGGAGAGAAAAACATGCCAGTTGGAGAAATTATGGAATTTTTAGCAGATTTACTATTTTTTTTACTAACAGATAATGAAAAGTAAGTTTCTATGAAATGTTTCAAGAGATGCTTCTCCTGCCCACCCCCACCAAAAAAAAAAAAACAAAAAACAAAACAAACCCACCAGCATCAGGAGCTCTGGGGTCACCCATCGGAATTGTTTCACTTCTTCATCCGTCCTGGGGCTTCATCCTGTCAAGCGTTTTGTCCTCCTGGGTCAGGACACTGAGCATCATGTATTCAAAAGGGGCTCTGGGCCCACAAGTGGGATAGAGGTTTTATTTTTATTTTTTGGGGTACTGGGGATTGAATGCAGGGGCACTCAACCATTGAGCCACATCTCCAGCCCTTTTTAATATTTTATTTAGAGACAGGGTCTTGCTAAATTGCTTAGGGCCTCACTGTGTTGCTGAGGCTGGCTTTGAACTCATGATCCTCCTGCCTCAGCCTCCCAAGCTGCTGGAATTACAGGCTTGCACCACTGTACCCAGCTTGTAGAGGTTTTGATGTAGGGAGAGAACCAAGGAGCTTGATGTTGTCATTGTGAGTGGTTCCCAGTATGACTTGCAGGCCTGTGAGTGAACCGTCCTTACCTCTGTGCAGGCCTCAGCCATGGCCACTCCTCTGGGGCCTCACCCCACTGGTCCATGATTCTGTAAGACCAAGGCCAGCACTTGCGGTGTTTCAGGCTGTGCTCGCTGTGGTCCCTCTTCGCTTGGGGAGTCCTCTTGTTTTTTATGAGGTGGCACTTTCCTAGGCTCCCCACACATCTCAGTTCAAAAGAGGGTGGTGGGGATTACCCTCCAGCTGCGATTAGTGTCAGCATCTGCCAGGTCTGATGGCTTCTCCCAACAGCTTGGTGTCGAGAAGTTTCTTTTTGAAGCCACAGAGAATTGAGCACAGGCTTTGCTCTGCCCAGCACTGCCCTTTCAAAATGGGCAGGGTGCTGGAGGTTAAATGGGGGTGTTGCTAAGCTTTGTTTTGGGGTGCTTCCTTTCTGTTGCCTGGCTTGCTTTCTCATGTCAGTTTTCCACATTCCGAGGTCCTTTTCATCTCACTCCTCACCAACAGGTGACTTTTCCTGGTTTTGCTCCCAGGGAGAATGTGATATTAGTAACCCTAACACCTGAGTGTAAGCTGGCCCTAACCCTTTCTAAAAAGTAGTTAGAAGAGTGGCCCAAATGAGGGAGGCTCAGAGGGTAAAGTAGCAGGTGCTATGTAGTAGTAGGAGGTGGTAGGATGGGACCTGTCGGCCTGGGTTCAAATTTTGTTTCTGCCACTTAGTGACAATGAGAACCTGGACAGGCACTTAAACATCCAGGTGTCTCTTCCACTTCCTCATTGGTAAAATGACAAGGAACAGTATCTTCCTCACAGGATTATTGAGGATTAGGAGATCCCACGGGTAAAGAGCTTTCAGAATTCCTGGCACCCACTGGAAGAGTCAGTACCCTGAGTGATTAGTGTGATTATGTTGCTCCCCAGCAGGTAATAGTTGGGGCACGTGACAACACAGAACCTCCTCTTAGTCATCCCTCCACCAACATGAACCCTAAGTGACCCTTTGTGATGTTTATCTTGTTCTCTTCTCTTCTGTTAGTCACCTTTTCATCTATGACCAAAATACTTGACAAAAACAACTTAGAGAAGGAAAGTTTATTTTGATTCACAGTTCCAGAGGGTTGGTCCATGCTTGACTGAGTCCATTTCTCTGGGCCCAAGTTGAGGCAGAACATCATGGTAGAAGGGCGTGGGGGAGGAGTGCTGCTCTATTCATGGCAGTCAGAAAGCTGAGAGGGAGGGGAAGGGGCCATAGAGAAGATGAACCTGTCTGGGATGTGCTCCTAGTGACCCGACCCCTCCAGTCACACCCCACCTGCCTCCGTTACTACCCAGTGAATCCATTCAAGCTAGGATGGACTGGTTGGGTTACAGCTCTCATAACCTAATCACTGTACCTTGGAATATTTCTGCTTGAACACGGGGACGTTTGGGGACACCATCACACCCTGAAATGTTTGCTCTTCCCCTTCCTGGTTTCCCCCATGGCCATTGTCCTCTGATGATGCTTCTCTGCTGTGTTTGTGGGCTGCCTCTCTCCCTCATGTGCAAATGTCAGCCTTCTCTTCAGCTCCCTTCCGAGGCACTCTGCTTGTTTAGTCTCAGCACCTTAACCTCACCCATGCCGAGGCCTTCAGCCATCAGCCATCACTCCCTGGGGGGATGGCTCGTTATCGCCATCTCTCAGATCTCTGTCATTAGTGGCAGATATGTGCATCCATCTGTAGACTGGATATCTCCATTGGAGTATTCCCTGGGCACTCCAGGATTAGCCTGCTCAGGACTGGACGTGTCCCCCTTGCTCTCCGTTCCTCCTGTCTGCACGAGCACAATGGCATCATCTTAATGAAGTTTGTGTGGTCACTCTTTACATACGTTTTCTCATTCAATCCTCACACCACTCTCATCTCATTTTGAGCATGGGAAGGCCAAGGCTTAGGAGGGCAGGACATTTGCCCAACTTTTAAGAGGTAGTGCCATCATTAGCCCCTGGTAGGGCTGAGTGAAGAGCCTCTGTGCCCAGTCACTGGGACCCATTACCACATCTGCATGACTTCACAGCTCGAACTCTGGTCACTCTGCAGCAGTATAGAAGCCCCCACGCTCCCCGCATACGCACCACCATGTCCATTGCAAACCCAAGACTATGCTTAGCAAGTCTCCCTTTGTATCCATGGCCACTGCTTTAGCCCAGACCTTCAGGGTCCTTCCTCTGGACTAACTGGTCTCATGGCTGTTAACCTCACCTGCTTCAGTTTAGCCTCCACACTCTACCCGGGTAAATTTTCTGAAATGTAAATATAAATGTTTTTTATTTTTTGTCTTTTTACCAGGATTGAACCCATAGGTACTTAATCACACAGCCACATTCTCAGCCATTTTATTTTTTTTATTTTGAGACAGGGTCTTGCTAAGTTGCTGAGGGCCTTGCTAGGTCACTGAGGCTGGCCTCAAACTTTTGATCCTCCTGCCTCAGGCTCCTGAGCCATGGGATTACAAGCATTTGCCACCATGCCTGGCCTACAATGTAAACTCCATCTTATCCTCTTAATGAAAATTCTTCCATGTCAAGTCCCAAAGCCTCAGGGTTGCACTCAAGAGTCTTTCACAAGTGGATCCCTGCTTCACTCTCGAGTCCACCTGCTACCTGGGGAATCTTGGAGGCAAGGACTAGCCTGACTCATCCTAGAACAAGCACTCAGTGAATGGTGAATGCCGAACGAGGGTGTGAATGGGTGCCATGTTACTTCACTGCAAACCTTTAATCCAACTTCTGTTTTCCAGATCCCAAAGGAAGCAAGTAATTGAATATTATAAGCAAGTAATAAAAATAAAGGAAAATGCAGACACTCTGGCCAACTCCTCACTCGTCAGGAAGCAGCTGAGCATCAGCCTCAGTGATACCTTGTGTAAATTAGGTAATTGCTCTATCTCTTTTTTGTATAAGCAGACAGATTTTCCCTTTATTTCATGTGCATACTCTGCTTATTTTAAAAATGTTTTGCTGAGGAATCTCCATACTACTTTCCAGAGAGGCTGCACCAATTTGCAACCCACCAGCAATGTACAAGTGTGCCTTTTTCCCCACTTCCACGCCAACACCTTTATTGCTTGTGTTCTTGATAATAGCCATTCTAATTGGACTAAGATGAAATCTTAGAGTTGTTTTAATTTGCATTTCTCTAATTACTAGAGATGTTGAACACTTTTTCATGTATTTATCGATCTCCTGTACATCTTAAAAATAAATAAATAAATAAAATAAAAATGTTTTGCTGGGTGTGGTGACACGCATCTGTGATCCCAGCACCTGGTGAGGCTGAGGCAGGCACTTTGCAATTTCAAGGTCAGTCTGGGCAATTTAATTAAAAAAAAAAATTAAAATAAAGAGGGCTGAGGATGCAGCTCAGTAGCCCCTGGGTTTAATCCCCTGGGCTGTAATGATGATGATGATAAATAACAATGTCTTCATTTTTGAAGCAGGTCCTGTTCCATATGCTTTCAATGTCTGCTGCTACCTACTTTCCTTCCCTTATCAGGGAAGCGATCTCTTTAAGAATCTTTCCATGCCATTTCTCTTTGTTCTGTGGGCTGAGCATCTTGCCAAACACACCCCTCTTCTATCAGTATAGGTTCCCTTCTTTCTTCAGGTTGTTTTAAGACATGTTTGTCTGTGAATAGCCTTTTCATATTTATGCCTCTGACACTAAAGTAAAATTGACCAGAAATTCAAAAAATGGCTTTTCACAGAGGCCTACTCTCAATTTTAGTTATAAGATGTAGGACTTATGCCTGTGGTCCAGTGGTTTGAAGGAATTTTCTGGTTAAAGATAAAAATTAAAAACATAAAATGAGGCCTGGGGTGTAGCTTTACCAATGAGCTACATCCCACCCTGGTGGGTGTGAGGCCCTGGGCTCTATCCCCAGTACCACAAAACAGAACCAAAACAAACCTAAAATGAAATCGAAGTTAAAAATTGAAATACAAATTTTGGCTTTCCGTCTTACTGTTAGGAGTAAGGGACACTTCCCTGCTAAGCTCAGGGTTCACTGGAATAAGCTGAGCTAGGCCAATGAAATGCGAAAAAGCCATAAACTTCTTAACATGGAACAGGGGGCATCACAGACTGTGAGCGCCCTCTTGTTCAACCCAGTTCAGAAACTTACATACTCTCTTTCCTCTTGGGGAAGGGGAGGAGGGAGAAGGTCACATGTTAGGGGAACAGTCAGTTATTTTTAGGGCAACTCAGTGGGCTTGGAGAACATGACCTGGACAAGGAACCCCAGGCCCTGGGAACAGAAAATGGATTATGAATGCTTCTCAGTGGGACAGAAGCAGAGGACAGTGGTGTGGGATCCAAGTTGGGCCAGTGTGTTGGCAGACTTCAGCCTTCCTTCCTGTGATGTGGGCTCAGTTAAGGAAGGCTCTCAGGCCAGTCAGGACTTGGAGCAGAGAAGCCTGGCCAAGTGCTCGGGGTCGTAAGGGAGAAGCAGGACGAGGCCAGAGGGACCTGGACCCAACCTGCTTTTCATAGTGGCTTTCTTCTTCAGGGGTCCCAGCTCAGGGAAGTGGGGTTTGTTTCCATGTTAAGCCTTCCAGCTTTGCTGTTGAAGGACTCCTGAGAGAGGGACCCTTCCTTTTAGGTCATTGCCAGGGACTGGGGTGCCAGACCTCACCTTTAACTGTCTTGGTTTTTTGACACCGTAGCCTAGGAGCTTGTTTTGCAAATAGTGACCATTCTGTGGCTTCTTTCATTTTGCCTGGAGTGTTGCTGTCAAACCTGGGAGTGAGGAGAGTGGAGAGTTGGTGGGAGATGGCACACACTTCCTGGACAGGGCTGAGACAGGCCTCACCCAGCTGGGAGCAGTGGGTACAGGAGGTGGTCAGGGCTGAGGCCCTCGGGACAGAGCTGCTCATCCTCTGCCCTTGAATGAGTGGGTTACTGTGCGTCCAACAGAGACCGCCCAGCCCTGGGCAGCTGGGCAGGGTGGAGCCCTGGCTTGCTCATCTCCAGCCTTGGGTAGCTTTATTTATTAGAGTATGCTCCCCAGGAAATATCATTTTATGTGAATGCCACAGCTAGAAACATTTTTTTTACATTTTTTAATTGTTTTGTTTGTTTTTCATTTTTACAGACTACATTTTGATTCATTGTACACAAATGGGGTACAATGTTTTGTTTGAAACATTACTGGGGGTCCTGATATCTGGTTGCCACAGTGCACAATTTGTATTTTAACCTGAACTAGCAATTTTCAGATTAGTGGGAATTTTGCCCCAATACAAAAGCCTGGAGAAACTTCCTTTTTGTGACTGGGTAGGGGAGGGAGTGCTACTGTCAGGCAGAGTGGAGGCCTGGGAGGCAGCTGGACATTTCCCAGTGACCTGGACACCCCCACCACAAAATATATCCAGCCCCAAGTATCAGCAGAGCCAGGCTGAGAAACAGTCTAAACCAACCACTTCTCCCAGCCTGAGTGCTCGTCATCTGGTTTGGTTTTGCCCTAGTCACTTGATGAAGAGGTAAAAGGACTAAAATACCTGATATCTGCAGTGAAAGGACATTTTCAGTGCATAGATTTAGGACTATCTGCGCATGCATAGACATGTGCAAACTGTTCTTCCAGGAAGGTTTTCAGGCTGAGCGCGTGAGCATTTTATTTACAAACAGAAAATGTAGAGGCAAAAATAGAGAAAATTTATGGAAAAGGAACTAATTTATTCTGGTTGCTTCATATGCTGTTACGTAACAGTTTTGGTTTCTAGTCTATGATGGAAGTAGAACAATGTTCATTTACTTTCAGAGAAGGAGGCAAATTGCAAAAGTAGCAATTGCAGTGATTTTATGACTTCTTTTAAATAAGTCTTTAGAAAATGTTTCAAGTTTATCAGGTGCAGTGGTGCACACCTGTAGTCCCAACAGTTTGGGAGGCTGAGGAAGGAGGATTACAAATTTGAGGCCAGCCTCTGCAATTTAGCAAGAACTTGTCTCAAAAAAAAAAAAATTCAAATTTGCTGTCAGTTTTCAGTGTGGCTATTTATTTGTTTAGTGATGCTAGGGATTGAACCCAGGGCCTCACATATGCTAGGCAACTGCTCTATCACTGAGCTACATTTCCCAGTCCTGACCAAGCATTTTTCTGTAAGGACTCATTCCTTGCTGCCATTGGCAGTGGTGGTGCCATTGAAATGCTGGTGTTCCTTTCTTGCCGCCTTATCTCCTATTGTTGAAGTTGATTTGTTTGACGTAAGATGCACTCTGACTCACAGGCACACTGTCCAGGACGATTAATCAACATTAGTGTGAGGTTCTTGTGCTTTTGTTTCAGGTAGTGATGGTAAGTTCAGAGTCATATCTTCAGGACATGGTGACAGAGTGTTGGGAGGGAGAGGGGACTGTTTGAATCCTTTGTCCTTCAATATGAGAACCTGTTTTTTGTACTGGGGATTGAACCCACCAAATCCCTAGTCCTTTTTATTTTGACACAATCTGGCCAAGTTGGCGATCCTCTTGCCTCAGCCTCCTGAGTTGCTGGGATTTGGGGTGTGCACCACTATGCCTAGCTATAACAAGCATTTTTAACTTTCCTACCTTTTATGGAGATTTTCTGTCTAAATGGAATTGTGCCTGAGTGAACTCCATAAAAGAAGATGTAAGCCAGAGCCTCCTATAGTTGGGCCTCCTTATCATCCATCATTTTAAAAGAAGTTCTTTAGACCCTGGTAAAAGTGTTCCTGAACATGACTCATCAGAGGAGTACTCTTTGAAGTCAACGGCTGTGCTTGCTTTCAATAAGGGGGTAGGGAACTTCACAATCGGGGGACTGTCGGGTGCTTACGCAGTCAGTATCCAGCAAACCTTTATTTCAAGAGCTTTGTACATTGTAATGCATGACGGAATTATAAGGTTCTATTATTTTATATGACTAGTTTTTGGATTGGGGTACTTTGGGAGAATGATTCACCCCATAAAGAAAAACACACCTCCAAACACGCCCCTCCCTTCCTCCCTGAAGCACAGAGGGAAGCTGCCCACGTGGATGGCAGCTCACTGGCAGATCATTGTTTGCAATGTGACTCTGCATTCTGGAGGGAGGGTTCAGGTACAAAAGTGCTATGTGTTTCCTCTGTATCTTGTCACCCTGTGGGGCAGATCCTTGGGTGCTTTGCAGGGGATCTACCTGTCACTTTTAAAGTGTTCCCTGGGTCCCCCAGTGTGACGTTTATGAATGTCGTGTGGCCTATATTTTAATTCAAATAATCTCAAGCACATCCTCTAAATTTAGTCAAAATTAAAAGACAAAATTAAATTTTGTCTTTTTTGGATGCAGTAACAAACAGATGGATGCTAGGTTCCCCACTCCAAAGTCTGTACCAAGTGTTCTACAGAAGACAACACAAGAGAGAACTCCTGCCTTTGAGCAATTTATCTTTTTGTTAGGAGGCAAGACAGACCTATTATAAAAAATAAAGCACACTAAGGACTTAAATCATTTGGTTGGGGAGGTCAGAAATGGGTTTTGGAGCCAGGTATGGTGGTGCTTGCCTGTAATCCCAGGGATTCAGGAGGCTGAGGCAGGAGGATTGCAAGTTAGAGACCAACCTCAGCAATTTAGCAAGGCCCTAGGTCTTAGAAAGACCCTCTCTCAAAATAAAACATAAAAAAAGGGCGGGGGTATGACTCAGTGGTTAAGTGATCCTGGGGTCAGTCCCTGGTTAAAAAAACAATCAGAAGTATGTTTTGGTTCTAGCTTGGCCATAATCGATCATGTAAACCTCTGGCAAGTCCTAAACTCTCTGCCCAGGGACACCGGTCTCTGGGTCCCAATCTGTAAAATAAGGGTGTTGAGTTATTTAAGTTAATCATTCTTCATCAGAGTAACTATTCTATGCTTAAATATAAAGGAAGACAGTCCTGTCAGAGCCAGGAGGTTTGTCAAGGAAAGTCTCTTGAAGGGGCCCTTAAGGAAGTGGAGGGTGTGAGTTGTCAGAGAAAAGGCAAAACTTGTAGGTGGGGGAACTGCATGGGCAAAGACAGGAATGAACAAGACATGGAGGGGACCCACCCAGAGCTGTTGGGAGGGGCATCGAGGTAGGGGGAGCAGGAGGTGAAGAAGCAGGAGGGCAGGTGGTAGGGGGCGAGTCGAGGCAGCGTGCCATTGAAGTGGCAGGGAGCGGACAGACGTGCGGGGTGGGAACATGAGGTTACAGGTATGATTCTGTAGACAGGGCCTACTGTGTTTACCCCCACATGCTTTCTTTTAAAAGCAATTTAATTGAGGCCACTCTGACCCTGCCTGGCTCCAGTCAATAGGACATGCTGCCTTCCTCAGCGGACAACCTCTATCTGCAGGAGAAATGCCGGTCCAGAGACTCCCCACTGCCCTTAAGAACACAAACCACCCCACAGGTGGCACATCTGTGACCTTTATACAGTCTCCCAAGACTCAGAGAGATAGGATAATAGCAAGTAAAGCACAGTAACCGTAAAATCTGTAAGAGCAAGTTCCAATTAGAACTGGTCAGCATGGGCCAAGATGACCCAAGGTGACCTTGGAACTTCAGTATGTTATTAAAATAGTAAAATCTCCACTCCATGGGGTGAGACCATGCACAGCGGAGACTGGAAAGTCTGATGCAATCCTGCTGTCAAAAGTCAAAACTTGAGAGGTGGACCTGGGCAGACTCTCTGGAAACTTCCCTGGGACCCCCAGTAAAAGTGGAGGTCAGTGGGGAGTGCTGTCTCCTCTCTGGGAGGATCCATTCTCTCCCTCAAGAGTGTCCCTATCCTGCTTTTCCTATCCCTTCTAATAAACTCCTGCTTGCTACTCTGTGTGACTCGCCTGAAGTCCTTCTTTTGAGGTCGCAGGAACTGGTGCCTGAGAACCCTGGTGGCCACTTAAGTTCTGCAAGTAGGTCTTGATCTGCAACAGAAGGAAATCCTGTGGAGAGTGAAGGCTGATGAAGGAGTGGGGTCAGTGATCCTCTCCTGGGTTCCTTTTGTTTAGGATATTGTTTTTGAAACTCTTCAAATTATTTAGAGCTCATCCAGGCTGCCTCGTCTGTCTGCTAGTGCACAGTGAAGAATTCCCTGTCTATCTCAAGCCCCATCTTTGTTACCACCCCCCCCCGCCCCACTTTCTTTCTCTTTCTTTCCCTCCCTCCCTTCCTTCCTTTTTTCTTCTCCTTCTCCTTCTTTTTTTTTGATACTGGGGATTGAAACCAGAGGTAATTTTACCACTGAGCCACATCCCCAGTCCTTCTTATTTTTTCATTTTGAGATGGAGGTCTTGCTTATTGCTTAGGACTTCACTAAACTGCCAAGGCTGGCCTTGAACTTGCAATCCTCCTGCCTCAGCCTCAAGTTGCTGGGATTACAGGCTTGTGTCACTGTGCTTGGTTCCCTACATACCTCCTATTTCCTTATCCAGCTTTATTATTCTCCATAGTACTTCACATAGTAAATTATGACCTAAAATTAGATATTTAGATGATGATGATGATGATTTGCTGATTTATCTTCTCCAGCATGGTGTACTTGACTTTTAGGACAGGAGCTGACACATAGTAGGTGCTTAGTGAACATTTGCTGAGCGAATGAATGAATGATGGAGGAAATGCCTTCACTAATTCTGATTTGTCTTCTCACTTTAGAAAAGCAAATATAATTTTTAAAGGAATTTGAAAGTTAATTTCGTCTTGTATTCTTACAGAATTCACTCAATCATTCAGCAATTCATTCAACAAATATTTGCTGCACCTTTTAGGTGACAATCTATTTTAGTTGCTGTAGAAATGGCAGCAAAAAGGACAGATGGAGAACAACACCGCCTTCATTGGGTTCATGTTGGGGGAGGTGGCTGTCAGACCACTAAATACACAATTGTTTAACTGCAGTTGCAGAAAGCATTACTACGGAGACAATAGTTGGACCACTAAATATACAATGACTTAAGTGCAGCTGGGCTGGTATCTCCATAAGAAAATACAAGGGCTCTCAGGGAACCTTCATGTCTTTGGTGGAGGGGGACAGTAGGGAGATGCTTCTTAGGACGTGCTGCTGAGAAACTGAATCTGCAGGATGAGAGGGCTCGCCAAGTAAAGGTAGGGTGGAGGGAGGAGGCCTCCAGGCAGCAAAACTGGAAGGAGCCAAAAAGGCCCGTGCACCCAGAGCGTGGGAGCAACATGGTGGGGGGCACACGGGGAGGACGAGAGAGGAGTGGGGTGGGTCACAGGCCTCCTGGACCAGGGAAGGATTTGGGCTGTTACCATGGAGCAACTGAAAGCCAGTGCAAGCAGACAGGAACCCAGAGGCCTTCCCCAGCACAGACTTCCCCATTCCAATACGATCCTCCATGGAATCTTGGGAATCCAGAGCCTTTTCTTCCTTCCACGGTGTATGTTTTGACCTTTCCACAGACTGAATTCCCAGGGACGGGTAGGCATCTTATCACTTGTTCTTCGTGTCTCCAGAGCCTCAATGCAGGAAGGCTGGGGCGGCCGGTGAAGCAGGCTTCTTGGGATTTACACCGCTTGCCTTGGGTCGCCCAAGAGAAATGCCGGCTCTGCTCCAGGCTGACAGTACAGAAAGAAGCAGCGCAAATGGTGTTTTAGCCTGGGAAAGCAATGATCTGAGTCGACTTTCCAGATTTCATTTTAGATTGCAGATTAACAATGATAATTATTAGCTTGAATGTCTTGTCACCTTCTCTTAGACTTTTATTGCTGCAGTTGATCAACAGGTAAAATACAGTGTACTTCCACTGAAAATAGTGGGTTTCCAGGAATTTTTGATAACTAAGATTTTAAATTATAGCACAAGATTGTTGTGCAGGGAATTATAATATGTATGTATTGAGCCGGGTGTGGTGGCGCACGCCTGTAATCCCAGTGACTCAGGAGGCTGAGACAGGAGGATCACGAGTTCAAAGCCAGCCTCAGCAACTTAGCGAGGACCTAAGCAACTCAGTGAGACCCTGTCTCTAAATAAAATACAAAATAGGGCTGGGGATGTGGCTCAGTGACCGAGTGCCCCTGAGTTCAATCCCCGGTTCCAAAAAAAAAAAAAAAAGCATGTATTAAGATCATGGTTTGTAAGTGAGTGACAAATTCTAAATGTTGGCATTTATTCTTAAATGAACTTTTTGTTTAGTATACCCCTCAAAGCTCATCCCCTGGCAACTTTGATCCAGTTGCCAGTAGAAACCTTGACACAATAAAATGGTTAATCCTGGAGATTTTAGTAGGAATCCTGACTATGAAAAGAGGGCTTTTGTGATTTATGTTCCATGCCATCTCTGGCACAGAGCAATCTTCCTGCTTTCCTTCTTTGATAAGTGTTTCAAATTTGCCTATTGAGAAGCCATTCTGGGAGAAAAGAACAGGAATGTGGCTTTTCATATTCTGTTTTATCAAGCTGAGTGTTCTGAACAGAATTGTTTATTTTGGATGAAGTATGGTAGATGAACATTGTGTTACTTCCCTCTCCCTGGGATTCTTTTAAAAAAGAAATGCCAACCATCTCAGTCAAGTTTAGAAGGAAGAAATTAAACAAAGGCACCGGTGGGTGACTCTTAGCGGGGTGAGTCAGCCCCTTTTCATCCTTTAATTTAAAAATGCTCAGCTCAGCCAGAACCCTCTTTTCTATAGTAATTGGTCCCTCAATCCAAAAGTAGGTAAGTGATAAAGACAAAACTTAAAATTTAATTTTAACTTAGATGTAAATGCCCATCCCCCTACTTTTAAATGCCAAATTAATTTTCTTTTTTAAGGTGGGTCCTCTGGAATTCGATGCCATCTTTCTCAAAACACATTACCCACAATTTCTAGTTTTGGTTGCTGTAGAGTGAAAGCAATTGTGATGCATCTCTGTGCAGGATCCTTCTAGAATGCTGCTCTATTTCCCCTCAATCTTTTATGGTTGTCTTGCCCACTCATATTTTTTTAAAAATTGTTTTAGCAGCTCATGGCATTGAGTCTTTCCAAAGTACTTAGTTTGATTTTCGCAGAAAACACCTTTTTCACTTCATATCCATATTTTATTAGTATTTTACTTAATTAAATTGCCTAATTAGACTATTGAGCCCAACTGACTCTGGGTCATCTAGAACCTAGCTGTTGGGAACAGGTGTACAAGGAGCAAAGAACCTGATAGCTCCAGGCATTTAGTGTGCCCTGGCCAGGGAGAGTATGTTTTCCAGAGGAAGCAGAGGGCCCTGGTTAATTAAGCAAGCCAGTTGATCCCTGTTAACAGAGCTTCTTTTTTACTTGTTATGTAGGTTCAATCATTTTCAATGGGTTGTAAGTTTGTATATACTATCTATAGCAGAAAAATGTTGAATAGCCCTCAGAAACTTAGATAACTTTTAACACTGGAAGGGACTCTAGAGATCACTGAGCTAATTTGAAGTTGAGGAAATAGCAGATAGATACCATATGACTTACGTCAGTGTATTTGATCAGAGAATTTTTTGAATTTGATATTGTATCACTGAGGCTCACAATGACCAGGTGATATCCTCAAACCTCAAAACTACTAAGTAGGAGACTTAGGACTTGGGATTCAGTCCTCTGACCCCAAATCCCAAGCCTTTACCAACACCTGTGGGCTGTTGAAGTTTGTAGACAGGCACAGAAAGATAGCTGCAATCCAATGGGGTGTGTCTGGTGACAGACACTGGAGAGGGTGTGGGGAAACACATGAAGGTGGCAACCAGGAAGACTTTCTAGAGAAAGTGAGTTGGGCTATGAGTCCTGACTGGTACCTGATGAAGGTCAAGAAGAAGGTTTAACCAAGAAGGGTCAGCATGAACAAAGGCAAGGGAAAGTGAATCAGGGTTACATGAAACTCTGGAATGGGAGGTTTGTGGGGGTGATGTTGGAGGAATCAGGGAAGCTTAGGGCATGGAAAATCTTGTCTACCATGACCAAAGGGTTGGCAGGCAACCTGCTGGAGGAATCTGAGAACAGATTTTCAAGAGAGAGACCATCTCTCCTATTCCCACGTACAACTACAATTTCAGTGGATTTTCTTTTCTTTCAAAAATTTTAAAACTATAGAGAGGTTTTAAGTATGGTTAAACAAACAAAAACTCCACTATATAACCTTCACCTATATTCACCAATTTTTAACATTTTGCAACATCTGCATTCTCTTTTTCACACACACACACACACACACACACACAATTTTCCTGACCACTCTGAAAGTTGCAAGCATAACACTTTTATCTCTACATACTTCAGCATGTCTTCTGAGTACAAAGACATTCCCCTATGTAGCCATGATATAATTATCAAATCCAGGAAATTTAACTACTACATAATGCTTTTGTCTACTCTGTAGTCCATATCCATATTTCTCCTCCCTCCTTCCAAGCCACACCGTCCCTCCATTTTTCTTGGGGAGCTGTCTTGTAGGAATATTACTTTCCATAACCCTTCAATTACAACAGGCAATATTCCAATTCCACCTTTTGTAAATTCTTTGAAATCCTTTTTTAAATTGCAATGCTAGGAGCAATTTTTTTTTCAAAAAAAATTCTAATATTCTTATTTTCATATATCCAGCAGGTCAATTATTGACAAGTGACTCTTGTCATCATGGCATGATTGAGGCAGTAGGCTATTTGTACAGGTCACTTGATTTAAGGGCGACCTACCTGGGATCTTCTCATTCATCGATCCATGGAATCCTGCAGTGAGTTTGTTTCACATCTCAAAAAGAAATATACTTCTGATTATTTGTGTTACATAGGCGACTTCTTGACAACTTTTGATCTTTTGCAGCCTTCTGAGGGAAATTGAGCAGATCTGGGGCAGGAGATGCTGGCCTCAAGGCATGATCCAGCAACATCCTGAGAGTTCTAAGAAGGGTTCCTCATTATGGGAACACTTGCTTAAATTAGACTACCACAGCGCTCAGAGTTCTAACACGGTCAGCTCTGCAATGCGCATGAACGCGGATAAGTTACAGAGGATGAAGAGCTTGAAGTTAGCACCACGTCAGATTTCAGATAAATCAAAGTATGCTTTAAAGAAAAAGATCTCCAGTCCCACTGTTTGCATTTCTGCTGAGAAAAAGACCCAAGAGAAGGCACAGAATAATGTTGAAATATGGAATACCCCAAGAAAGGAAGTATCAAAGAAAAAGAAAGATCATTCCTTAAAGGTTTTATCTTCAGGTCAAAAGAGTGGCTTAGTAAAACTTTCAAAGCAAAGGATTTTATTGAATGAAAGTGCGAGTGGTGAAGGCCAAATCACTACAATTTACCATCATCCCCTACTGGGGCCTTTGAGCACAAATGATTCCTGGCATTCCATATCTGAGCTCATATCAGAAAAGTGGCTTTTTCATAGTCCAGATTACAGCTGGACTCCTCATAAGAGTATTTTGAAGAGAAGATCTCAAACAGAAACAAAGTTGTTGAAGATCTCAACTAATAAGGAATAAAAAACATTGTGGGCTCTTTTGTGTAATTTTTTCCACTTAAGTACTTTTTAATTGTATATTTTATTTTTTTACATTTTTATTTCTATCTTTTATATTTAGTTATACATGACAGTATTTTTCCACATTTTTTTGTATACAAGTGGGGTACAACTTTTCATTTCTATGGTTGTACACAATGTAGAATCACATGATTTATGTAATCTTACCTAAACATAGTTAATACTGCCTACTCTTTCCTTCCCCTACCCCCTCCCATCCCATTTTCCTCTACACCATCAACAGTTCCTCCTTTCTTCTCTTGCCCCCCCCCAATTGTATATTTTCTTCTAAGATACTTAGGACTGGTAATAATCAAGTCCGATAGATTTGACTGTTTTTGCCCCTTAAAATATTTTAACTGAAAGAACAGTTTTTAAGTGATTTGCATCACTTAAACAGTTTTTAAGTGATTTCCCCCCCAGTGCTAGGGATTAAGCCCAGGGCCTTGTGCTTACAAGGCAAGCCCTCTACCAACTGAGCCCAATGATTCACATTTCTATAGTAGGTGAGAGCCATGTTGAGCCCACAGGGGCCCATATCTAAAAAGTCTACATAGAAGCAATATTATTGAAGTTCTAATTATGTTATTTTTACATTGCTATGGTTTACCCATTTTGAATTTATGAATTTTTCATCTAAACAAATTCTTAATTGCTATTACCAAACCTTTTTATTAAATATAAGTAAGAAGAAGTATTCCAGCTTATGCATTAAAAACACATGAGTATAAAGTACTGAGCCCCTGGATTTATCATGTTTGTTTTGAACATTTTTATTGCCTCCATTTTATCAGTGATTTGTAAAACATTACCCAGTGAATTAGCCACCTTCACTCCTACCCAAATAAATCCTGCCTACAGTATTAGGAAGCATCTGGAAGGGGGCTCAGGTGTCTGACTTATTTTACCTCGCTTACCTTCCATTTGATTATTTGTAAAATGAAATTATGCCACCTATCCTTCAAGGTTCCTGAGGGGACTGCACGCCGTAAGGCACAGGACGTCTTCGATTAATAGCAGTTATCAGTCACTAACTCAGATACCACCTTTTCCCATGAAACGTCTCCCCATGCCTTCAGCCCCCGTGTAAGCATACACTAAGGCCTCGGTTTTTCTTTAACTGTGCCCCACCTATTTCACTTACGGCCCTGAGTTCTCCCTGGTAGAGGGCCAGCTTTGAGTTATTTCCCTTCCCCCCAGCCCCTAGCATCTGGCTTAGTGGTCACATGGGTAGCTTGGCAAGTCCTGTTCTGCAGGAGCAGAGTTTGAGTCAGCCCACGTAGAAATGCACCTGGTGGTGGTGGTGGTTACTGTTTATTTGGCTTTTGTGGAACCCCAGGGCACAGAACAGGTGCAGCTAAGCCCAGAAGCAGAGCAAGCATCAGGCTGTGAGGGTGGGCAGTAGGACCCCGATGATGTGCCCAGAGAACCTCTCTAGGTGGAAATCTAGGGTGAGGCTCAGGCCTTCTAGGCTGTGCATCCTCAGGGCAATGGGGTACCCTTCAAACGCAGTGTCTTAAGGAGCTGGAATGTGTGGGCTCTCTGGCCAGCCACCCCTTAAACGGCAGGCCTACATGGATCCAAACTGGGGATCAGGGCTTGTCCCCGACCAGCCTCCAGGATCCAGAGTATGTCTAGACTTCAGAGGCCAAGAATGTGGAGGAAGGTCACCTTCGGGACCCGGGGACGGAGCAGATGGGTGTGGGGCAATACAGTATCCTTAGAGCTAGATTTGGGGGACCGCCACAGAAGGCAGGAGGAAGGTGCAGCGGAGCGCGGCGGGCGGCATTGGGGTCGTCTCGTGGCCCAGGGTCGGCGACGAGTCATCACATTCCGTGTAGCCTCCACACCACCGCACGGCCACCCCCACACGCCGCAGAGTCAGGGAATGTCCGAGGCAGGCTGGGCGCAGAGGCCCAGCAGCCGCGGCCCCGCCCCGCCCCGGACTCCGCCCCCACTCGCCCCGCCCCGCCCGGGTCCCCCCCGCGGCGGCCGGAGGGCGGGGCCGCGCCGCCACGTGCTCCCACGTCGGGAGCCGCCCGCCCGGGGCTGC
>JAJEJO010000446.1:528834-578940 GCA_020662805.1 Glaucomys volans | reverse complement strand
CGGAGCTGCGGCCGGGGGGCGGCCGCGCGCGGGCCCCGCTCGGCCCCTGTGCACCGCGCCCGGGACGGCCCCGGACATGAAGCGCTACCTGTGGGAGCGCTACCAGGAGGCGAAGAGGAGCACGCACGGTGAGTGCGGGCGCCCCGGCCCTGCGGCTCCGGGGTGCCTCCCGCCCGCCGCGAGGAGCGGGCCCCTCGCACGCGTCCCGTCCAGCCGTTGACCGCCAGGGCACCGCACCCCAGCTGCGGGCAGCGTCGCCTCTGCCAGGCGGCTTCGGGAAACGTGGACAAATGCCACTCCGGAAACTTAGCAACTCTTCCCGTTCTGTCGGGAAAGCTGTTTTGTATTTCCTTGGGATTTTTAGCCAGGAATCTGCAGCGGTGGCCCTTTGGCTGCCCGGTGCGTCCACACCGCTAGCTATTGTTATGAACCAGCAGTAACAGGGGTAGCTGCCGGGCGGGTGGCAGGAGCAGGAGGCTGCTGGTCTCTGTCCCCTGGCGCGGGGGACGGCCTGGTCGGTGTTTGACCTGGGAGGGTCCCGTTATCTGCTAACCTCATGGAGGAACCTTCAGGGGAGCGAATGAGCACTTTGTGGCCCCGTGAACGTGGAGTGAGCTTGAGTTGTTACTAAGGGAAACGCGGAGAGAAGGAAAAAGGGGCTAGAGTACCAGGCGTGGAGGTTGAGGTCCCACATCCACCTATTAGATGGGAAAGCCATACTCACGTTTAAGGGACCAGGTCAAGGTGAGGCTTTGACCAAGGGTCTGTCTCAGACCCTAAATGACTGTCCTGTCTTCCTACTCTGTGCTGCTTTCCACTAGCAGTTGGCCATCTGGAAACTGGTGTAAGGGGCCAGTGATAATCCATTGATGTTGCTTTCAGGGAAGATTCAGAATAGAAATTTAAATATTGACTTTTTTGCGGGGGAGGCAGTGGAGATGGCACATAAAGAATATTTGGTAAGAACATTTTGTGGGATCACGTTTTCCATCTTTTGGCCAGAAGTCAGTTTAGTGAAATAAAATCCATTTGGAATAATTTTTCAGTGTGAATTCAAAGTAGTTGATGAAGATTTCTATGAAATAATGACTTATTTTTTTAGTCTCCTTTTGCCAAGAGTTTAATTTTGCTCTGGCTTTTGAAGCTGTGTGTGGTGTGATGGAAAGAGGACTCACTTGGGAGACATTGGGAATTATAACTCTTAGAGATGAAAGAAATATAGAATATCATCCAGCCCAGCTTTGGGACAGGCAGAGTATTTTTTTAATTGAAAATTTTATGGAAATAATATGCAGTTTTAAGAGTTAATACAGAGAGATCTGGCATACCTTTCACCTGGCTTCTTCCAATTGGTAACATTCTACAAAAGGTCAGTAGAGTCCAGCATCATAGGGAGTATATATTGATAGCCCACAGCTTATTCTATTTCTTTTTTTTGGTGTCAGTGATTGAACCCAGGAGTGTTTAACCACACAGAACCGTATCCCAAGGGTTTTTTTGGTTTTTGTTTTTCTTTTTAAAAGTATATTATTTAGAGACAGTGTCTTGCTAAGTTGCTGAGACTGGCCTTGAACTTGTGATCCTCCTGCTTCAGCCTCCTGAGCTGCTGGGGTTACAGGTATGCGCCCCTGCACTCAGCTCCACAGATTATTCTTACTGGTGTGTGTGTGTGTGTGTGTGTGTGTAATAGTGTGTCACAGGTAGGTTTGTGTCTCCACCATCACAGTCAAGGTGCAGAACAGTTCACAAGTATTCTTTCTGTTGTCCTTAAAACTACATCCACCTCCCTCCTGATGCTGCCTTGTCCCCAGCCCCTGGAGCATTATCTGTTCTCCATTTCTGAAGATCTGCCACTTCAAAAATTTCACTTAAATGGAATCATAAAGTATGTCATCTTTTGGGATTGATTTTTCACTGAATGTAATCCTCACAATTTTTTTTTGTTGTTGTTTGTTTGTTTCCGGGGCTTGAACCCAGGGGCTCTTAACCACTGAGCCACATCCCCTGCCCTTTTTAATATTTTATTTAGAGACCTGTTCTCACTGAGTTGCTTAGTGCCTCACTAAATTTCTTTGAACTTGTGATCCTCCTGAGCTGCTGGGATTACCGGTGTGCTCCACTGTGCCTCAGTCCCCTGTTTTATCCCAGTGGTTGTGTGTATTGTGGCAATGGCACGCTCCTTTTTATTGCTGAGTAGTAGTTCGTGCTATGTATGTGTGCGCCACAGTTTAACCATTTGTTCAAGCATAGTGAACTGTTAAAATTATAGTTTGCTTGTCAAAAGGATATCTGGTTTGCCCCAGTCTGTGGCAGTGTAAATAGAGCAGTTGTAAATATCGTGTAGGGATTTTGTGTGAATACGCATATTTCATTTCTCTAAGTGCCCAGGAATACTGGGTTGGATAATAATTGCATCCTTAGTTTTATAAGAACAAGGTTTGCTGCTTTTGCCTGTGAGAACTGAAGAGGTCAGGAAGCTCCAGTTTCTTCATCTGTGGTCGGGTTCTGGTGAGGAACACATTAGTCCATCTGAGAAGGGCGTTCAGAGCAGTGCCTGGTGCATGTGACAGCTGAAGCTTCGGGTGATAAAGATCAGCACTGGACCAGGGTTCGGGCTGTGGTGTGACGATCCACGGGGGTGTTGGAGTGTGACAGCCTGAGGTACTCTCTTCCCTGACATTAGTGTCTTCAGCTGCAATGAGGAGGTAGCAGGTGGGGGTAGCATGGGCTTGGCACCCATCAGGTGCTCAGTGGATAGTCGCTGTTATTATTAAATGATTGTCTGTTATGGACACAGATGGAGGTGGGTAATTTAGTTCAGGTTCTAGTGTTCTTTGGCTTAGGGCAGTGCCATGGCTAGCTGTGACCTTGAATGAGTCACAGCTTAATCTTAATCTCTTTTGGCTTTGGTTTCTCTGTAAAATGAGGCCACTAGACTGAGTACTAAGTTTCTTCAGGTATTACACATGTGCGTTGTACCCCATCCTCTCTTCAGGTCCCCAGCACCTACACACAGGGTTCCTGTCTTACCCCTGAAGACTCAGGGCCTTGAAATTGACTTTCCTTTTTTGCACTGTCTGGGGCTATACCATCCCTACCTTCCGCCAGCTGAAGTCTGCGTGGACATACGTGCTCAGCTTCAGTCCATTCAGCTAGCATTTATTCAGCACTGGGTTTAAAGGCTGTTGATTGACAGATGGGCATGTCAGAGAGGGAGGGGCCCCCAGTGGCTGAGCACTTGCCAAGTGGTAGACTGGTGTTGGATGGTTGGTGAGTCTGTAGTCAGATGAGTGGACAGCCAGGGCTCCAGGGGCTTTGTCACTGAAGCAGATAGCTGCTTCAAGATGCAGGAAATTCTCCCCTGCTTCCCGAAGCTGACCCTTGAGTTGTGTCTTAAAGGAAGAAGAGGTCAGAGGAGTACTGATATTCATGTAGAAATTCATACAGAAATATAACGATCCTTTTTCCCCCCTAGGTTACAAGAGGACAAAACAATTTTATTTTCTCACTTCCTCATCTGACAAAAGAGTTTTATTTTCTCCCTCTCTGGCCAGTCCATCTCTTCCCTTAAGTCACACAATCAGTTCAGGTGTCTTCCTTTGGCAGATTTCCAGGAGGAGGCCTGGGCAGGCAAGGGCTGCTTTTTCCTTTTCGTTTTAACCTCATTCTCTCTCATCTCCTGTTTATCCTTTTTAAAAATTTTTTAAAAATAAATTTATTTTTTAGCTTAGTTCTGGATTTACAGGTGAATTGTGCGGTTTCAGTAAGCCCTCACCCACTTCCCCTGTTGTTATCTCTCACTTTACCGTGGCGTCTATGTCACTGCACCAATATTGATACATTATCCATAGTTTATTCAGATTTTCTATTTTACCTGGTGTCCTTTTTCTGTTCTAGGATCCCATCCAGGACAGCACTCTTCATTTAATTGTCATGTCCCCTTAGGTTCTTTGGACTAGTTAATAATGATCTTGACAGTTTTAAAGAGGATTGGTCACACACTGTAAAAAGTCCCTCAATTGGAATTTCTTTCTGTTTTGACCCTTCCTTCCTTCCTTCCTTCCTTCCTTCCTTCCTTCCTTCCTTCCTTCCTTCCTTCCTTCCTTCTTTTCTTTTCTTCCTTTCTTTCTTTGTACTAGGGATTGAACCCAGCAGCACTCTAGCTCTGAGCTGCGTCCACAGCCCTTTTTATTTTGAGACAAGGGCTCACCAAGCTGCCATGCTGGCCTTGAACTTCTCGTGCCTCAGCTCCCAAGTAACTGGAATTACAGGCATGTGCCACCGTGCCCGGTCCCTGTTTATGTAGTTCAAGGTGTTTATTCATGTTTCAAACTCAGCCCAAACGAAAGGTTCTTTGTATTTTAGGAAAGGAAATTG
Organism: Glaucomys volans; assembly: GCA_020662805.1. NCBI lineage: Eukaryota > Metazoa > Chordata > Mammalia > Rodentia > Sciuridae > Glaucomys > Glaucomys volans. The sequence goes on along the minus strand of JAJEJO010000446.1, from coordinate 574,563 downwards.
CTTTATAGCCTGTAGCAAAAATGGTAGGTACTGCAATGGGACAGTGGTTTTCAGTGGGACCCAGAGGGGACAGTTTTGAGACCTCCCCACCCCAGAGGATATTTGGTGACACCTGGAGACCTTTTAGTTTGTCACAGCTGAGGGAAGGATGTGGTTGCTGCCAGCCTCTGGTGGGTAGAGGTCGGGGGGCCACTGAACATCCGATGTGTGTAGGAGGATGTCCCGTAACAGATTTATCTGGCTGCAGATGTCAACTGCCAAGGTCGAGGACCCCTGTTCTCAAGAGACGACTTCTAAGAAATTGCTGGGTACCTAAAATTTAAAAGTCTAAATATATTTGTGTGTGGTCCGTTATTTTCTCTTGTGCTGTATGTGTGGTCATGGTTGTCTTCTTCCTCCTCTTCTTCCTCCTCCTTCTCCTCCTTTTCCTCTGTAACCACCGCCATCACCACCACTGGGGATTGAACCCATGGGCGCCCACCACTGAGCCACATCACCAGCCCTTTTTATTTGAGACAGAATTTCCCTAAATATCTGAGGGTCTCACTCGGTTGCTGAGCCTGGCCTTAACTGCAGTCCTCCTGCCCTAGCCTCCTGAGTCCCTGGGATTATAGATGTGTGCTGCTGTCCCGGTGGCTATGTAATCCCTGGTTTTACATGTGTGCCCATCAGATAATTAACCTGGCTTCCATATGTACAGGTTGGAACCATTCTGCTCCTCTAAGAAGGACTGCTCCTGCTTTGTATTTGTTTAATCATTTTTTTTTTAATTTTAGAAATAATCTCAGAGACCTGAGCTCTTTAGAACATTTGACTAATTGCCTGAGGCTGTGGCATGTATTTAGCTGTGGAAAAAAGTTTGTCAATTAATGTGGAGTTTTGGCTTTTATAAGGTGTTGAAGGGTTTCAAAGTTCTGAGTTGAGAGTGTTTAATACTCAAGAAAAATTATGTATCTACTGAGGACACAATGATACAAAGTCGTCGTATATAAAATAAACATGAAACACAAGGGTATTGATAATATATAACAAATAATGGTAGTAAGCACAAATTTCTCAAGAACTGCAGTGGGTTAAAGAGGTGCTCTTGGGGTAATTTGAAAATCCAGCCAGTATTTTCACAGACGGTGTTCTGTCATCTTCTGAGAAACATACTTAAAGAAAAGCAGAAATGGTACATTAAAGTTCTGTTATGAGCCGGGCGGGGTGGCGCACGCCTGTAATCCCAGTGACTCGGGAGGCTGAGGCAGGAGGATCGCAAGTTCAAAGCCAGCCTCAGCAACTTAGTGAGGCCCTAAGCAACTCAGTGAGACCCTGTCTCTAAATAAAATACAAAATAGGGCTGGGGATGTGGCTCAGTGGCCGAGTGTCCCTAAGTTCAATCCCCAGTTCAAAAAAAAAAAAACAAAACAAAAGTTCTGTTACGGTTGGTCTTCTCAGCACCACCTTCAGGGTAGTGACTCTTCAAGAGGGGGGTTGTAGATAAATTTAATTGTGGAGCCACTTTTTTGAGGTATTAACTCTGTTTTGAGGTTCTAAAGAATACACCTGGGAAGTTCTAACATATCAACAAGAACGGATGTTAGCAATGCTGAAAGATGCCTAACTGCACAACTAGAAATATGACGCTTCTGCCGCAGGGACACAGGATAATGGAGTCAGCACCCTTTGAAAATCCGGAGAAAGCTGTGTGTTCCATCTCTAGAAGAATAGACGCATTTGCTCTTTCACACATGACACTTTCACGCACACACTTTTGCACATGATTCGGGGGGCTCTGGAGCACTTCTCGTGTGGGCCCTCTGTTATCCTGAGAGTGTGAAGGACTCAGAGGTCGGGCATGCTTGTGCAGGCAGAACTCAGCTGGAGACGGTCTTCTAGATTAGGAATTGCACCTAATACCAAGAAGCCTGCCTGGGCAGAGTATCAGCCCATCTTCAACCTGACTGGCTGCCGAGGGTCACGGTTTTCTGAAATTGCTGTGGAGGTGGCCGGGTGATTACCAGTTGAAATAAGGAATTCATTTTCTTCCTTTCACTGTCCAGGATTATGCCCTAGGGAAAGATGAATCCAAGGGAGGTAGAATGTAAAAATGATAATTTTGTTGTCATCCTTCGAAGAAAAGAATTAAAAAAAAAATCTAATAGTTCTCAGACGTGGTGACACGTTGGGATCATCTGGAGAGCTTGTTTAAAAACGAAGGTTCCAGGGCCCTGACCGTGGAGCTTCTGCTTCATAAGGTTTGGGACAGGACCCAGGAATCTGTGTTTTTACAAACTAGATTTAAAAACCAATCCTTTGTTGAACTCTTAATTTATGTGTGGAAATGTGTCCTCTACCCTTCAAATGTTTTTTTTGGGACTTAGACTTCCAGCAGTTTGGCAAACTAGCTAGTCCAAAAGCCTGTTTAAATGCTGAAAAAAATCCAAAGGACCTCCTTTTAAATGCATAACTGAACTTTGAGATACTGGAGAGAAATTCTAGGGACTAATAATGAAGAGGGGGCTGAAGGCAGAATAGGGGGCAGCGCCTTGGGAGCTGCTGGTCTGGGGGTTGTGTGGGGCTTCCCCTGCTCTGCTGCTGGCAGGGAAGACTCAGCCTTGGGCTCACAATATTGTTTGAGATGCTCTTGAAAATCTGGTGGCCATAAAGTGTTTTCCTTCCATGCAGGGAGACAATAGGGGCCTTTGTCTCTCTTGGCTTTTGCTCTTGATTTTTTTTTTTTTTTTTTTTTCCTGGAGCGATGTTTGTGGAGTCTCCCATGACCTTGTAATCCTAAACTAGTCCTCCCACAGGTTTGAGGTTGAATTTATTGTGCTGGTGTGGTGTTGTAGTTTGGGAATGAGGTGTCCCCCTCGAAATTTCCCGTGTTGATGCAGGCATGTTCTGCGATGAAATAGTTGGATTGCGAGAGCTGTCAATGAATCCTTCCATCCTGGACTAACTGGGCGTGAACTGTGGGCAGTTGGACTGTGGCTGGAGAAGGTGGGTCACTTCTCCACTTGAAGAAGGTGGTGTCTCCTGAAGGATGCCTCTTCCCTGTGTTCCCTTTCCCTTTTCTCTCTCTCTGCTTCCTGACTGCCTTGAGCAGAGCAGGGCACCACGCTTTTCCACCAGGATTACTACCTCATCTCGCCCCAGAGCAATGGAGTCCACTGACTACCATCTGAGACCTCTGAAACTGTTGACCCCAAAATTAAAGTTTCTTCCTCTCAGTTGTTCTTGTCAGGTATTTTGGTCACAGCAACAAAAAACTGGCTTAAACATTTGGTTTAGTAATCCCAAACAGAGAAATTAACTGAAAATGAGTGATAGTGACCTGGGGGGACTCTTAGTAGAAACAAATACAAACTCTCCCTGAATGATAGACCTTAAACTCAGGTGCCCAGGATTCTCAAGATTAGATCAATCAGAAGTGAGCTCACAAAATTTAGAAATGTCCAGATAAACCATCGTAAGTGAGAATCAGGTGGATTAGCAAACAGCAGAATTAGTATGAGTAGATCTTCAAAAATTGGAGTTATTGGGGCTGGGGTTGTGGCTCAGTGGTAGAGCGCTTGCCTGGCATGTGTGAGGCACTGGGTTTGATCCTTAACACCACATATAAATGAATGAATAAAGGTCTATCAACATCTAAAAAAATATTTTGTAAAAAATTGGAGTTATTAGGTAGCGATTATATATAGTGGCGTCTGATAAAGTTTAAAACTATTGGAGAAGTGAAAGGCAAGATTGAAAATGTAAGCAAGGATTATGAGAACTACTAAAATGATCAGGCAGATTTTTAAAAAGAATCCATAGAATCTCTAAAAGTTAAAATTTTAATTTTTGAAATGAAATTCAGTGGAATGATTTTATTGATTGATTGATTGATTGATTGATGGTACTGGGAATTGAACCTGTGGCCTGACACATGCTTGGCAAGTATTCTAACACCGAGCCACTTTCTCAGCCCAGTGGAATGATTTCAACTAGGGGATTAGACAAGGGTGAAGAAAGAATGAGTTGAAAGATAAATCTGAGAAAATTGCCCTGCATATAACAGTCAAAGAGATGGATATTATGAAAGCAGTTTACTGAATAATAGAATGAGAAGAGTAATATGTAATTGGAGTTTCAGCAGGAGGTGGAGAGGAAAATGGGAGAGAGGAATAACTGCTAAGACTTTTCTAGACCTAATGAAAGAATCCTCAGATTTTGGAAACACAACAAATCTCAAGCTGGGTTCATAAGAAGTAATACATTAAAAAAAAAAAAAAAAAAAAAGAAGATCCTAGAAGCATCCAGAAGACAGATCTAAAAGCAAAGTAGTAGACCATGGAGCAAGAATGTTTGGGTTCAAATTCTGACTTCATAGTGTACGAGCTCTGTGACTTCCATGGGCCTTAGTTTCCTTCTATATAAAAAGTGGCCAGGCATGGTGGCACATGCCTATAATCTCAGCACTTGGGAGGCTGAGGCAGGAGAATCGCAAGTTCAAAGCCAGCCTCAGCAACGTAGCGAGGCCCTAAGCAACTCAGTGAGACCCTGTCTCTAAATAAAATACAAAATAGGGCTGGGGATGTCGCTCAGTGGTCAAGTGCCCCTGGGTTCAATCCCCAGTACCAGGAAAAAAAAAAAAAAAAAGTGGACAATAATAATACCTACTTTCCAGGATTGTTAGGTTTAAATGAATCAATAGAGTTCTTTAAATTGCATCTGGCACATAATGAACCCCATGAAAATGTCAGTGGCTGTTTTTACTGCCTCAAAGGAGTAAGAGACTACTGATAGCAGACTTTTGAACAGCTAGAGTGGAAGCTTCAAGACTGTAGAATTATATCTAAGTGCTGAGAGAAGAATGTCAATTTAGAATTGTGTGCCCATCTAAATCATCATTTAAGAATGAGAGTAAGGAAATTTTTAGATAAAAGCCAAGGTTTACCACCAAAAGAACTCAGTAAAGCAACTTTTGAAGGATATACAGGTTGAACATCTCTAACCTGAAAATCCAAAATCATTGAAATGCCACAAAATCTGAAACTTGCTGAGCATAAACATGAAGCCTCAAGTGGAAAATTCCATACCTGACCTCACTGTGATGGGTCACAGTCAAAACTCCTGCACACTAGAAATGATGAATAGAATTGCCTTTAGCCTCTGTGTGTGAGGTATACCTGAAACCCAAGTGGATCTCTGTCTAGGCTTGGGTTCCATCTCCAAGGCACTCATTTTGAAGTATGTGCTTATATTCTAAAATCTGAAAATATTCTGGTCCCAAGCATTTTAGATAAGGGATTCTCAACCTGTATATGTATTGGTGGTGGTGGAGGGAGTTCTCCCCAAATCAGTGTCTAAGATGCAAAAGAAAATGGAGAACAAAGAAATTGGTAGATATGGAATAAATCTAAACAAATGCTGACGACACAGAAATCAGCCCCAAACAGGACAGGGGAGTAGGTCAAAGAAACAACAGAAGCAAGAAGTAGCACAAAATATGTTGGTGAACTAATTCCAAAGATACCAGTAATCATGACAAGCTTAGATGAAGACAGACTGTCAGAGCAGATGCAAGAAACGGAGTCCAGCTGGATGCTGCTTATAAGAAATAGAACAAAGAGGTAGAAAGGTTGGAATTAATAGAAAGGGAAAATACCAAAGAAAACCCTTGAGTTAGTAGTATTGGACAAATATTGAAATGGTATTAAAAAAAAGCTACAGGAAGCTTTGCAAGCTCCAGTTAGTGGGCCAATTCTAGCCTGTTGTCTTTTTTGCATATGCAGCTTTTTTTGAAATGCAGCCCTTTCCTCCCTCTCTCCCTCCCTCTCTCCTTCCCTCCCCCCCCCCCCTCCCCCCCCCCCTCCCTTCCTCCCTTCCTCCCTTCCTCTCTTTCTCTCTTCTTCCTCTCCTTTCTTTCCAGGGGACTCTTTTTCTGCTATGACATCAGAGTTGAGTGTGCAGCGGAAACTGACCTGCGGAACCCACGGTGTTTCCTACCTGGCCCCTTAGGCTGATTTCTGAACTGGAATTGCATTTATACACCGGCAGCAAACAGGGGAGTTGCTGTCTCACAAGAACAATGTCAAGTTGAAAAAACATGGCCGACATATACCAATTATAAAAGGTTTAAAAACACATAAAAATACTGTAAATTACTTGTAGGGATATGTGTGTGCGTTGTAAAACTCTAAGGCAGGAGAGTGGTAAACACCAAAATGAGGGTTGTGGTAAGGTTGGAGGCAGGAGACTGGCTTTTCAAAATTGAGTGATTCAAAATTGAGGGCCAACCCATGAAACCAGAAACATTCCCTAAAAAACTCAGCCTGATCCATCAGCCGCTCTCTCTCTGCACTATCTTAACTATAACATGCACTAAAAAAAGTAGTAAAATATGATCATTTTCTTCTTGGCATTCTTTTGGGGGCTAGGGGGTACTGGGAATTGAACCCAGGGGTGCTCTATCTCAAAGCCACATCCCCAACCCTTTTTATTTTTTGAGACAGGATCTTGCTTAGGGCCTCACTGAGTTGCTGAGGCTGGTCTTGACCTCATGATCCGCCTGCCTCAGCCTCCTAAGTTGTGGGATTATGGGCTTTTGTGCCACCACCCAGAGAGGCACTTTGGGATAATGCGTGACAGGCACCTGCCTGCTGGAGGGAATGGTGCTTTCTTCAGTGCTTCCCGGAGGGTTTTATTTCCTGGCTGGATGGTTTGGGATGTGGGTGTTCTTTGTTCTGTGTTTGCACCTTTCCTTCTGTCTTACAAATAGCATGATGTGTTCTTTAAAAGTGGTCCTTTGTTGAGGCAGATGATGTTCATGATTCTGTGGCCGTAAGGAAAGCCGCAGTAAAACGACTTAAGGGAGGATGGTACCATGTAGCAATTTTCGCATTTTCAGGTAGGAAAGGAATGCCTAAATAGGAGAGAGCCCTAGACTCTGACCAGTGGAGAGGCCCTGGAGGTCATGGAGTCTAGTCCTCTGCTGGAAGAAGGAACCCCTTTGCCCACAGCCCTGGTTAGTGGTCATCTGGGATCTGTGTTTGTCATGTGATCACACGGCTGCCAACTTTATTCATAAGACTGAGTCAGAGTTCTTCGAATTCCCCTTTTATGTCTGTCATGGTTGCTTCAAAGTAAGATGGCAGCCATGTGTCACCTCTGTGACCCTCTGACTTCATTACTGTGGCAGTGCATCTTGGCGGTCGGTCCACATTGTCCACATGGGTCCTGACTGCAGGGAGTCAGTGTGGTCTGACTGGTTCAGAGTGGAGGGAGCCGTGGGCTCTGCCCTGCTGAGCGTCCTCCTCCTGCTAGAACACTCAGGATGTCAGCACTGGGTGAGTTCCTGTCATGGCTGTGGTCAGCTCAACCCTGACACTGTTCCTCAATTGAGAAGATATCTTTGAGAGAAAGGATGACAGAAAAGAAAAATAAAAGGCTTTCCAAAAGTCTATGATTTCCCACATTAAAACCATGCCTCTGACTGGTCGGAGAATAGCAGTGCTTCCTCCAGCGCTGCTCCGTGTGCCCGTCAGGCTTTAGCCAGGGCCTGGGGGGAGGCTGGGCATACTCCAGTTTGCTTCAGAGCCCAGTGTTGCCCAGTTCAGGTAGGGAAGGAGGTGCCTAGCTGATTGATCAGTCTGGGGTTTTTTTTTGTTTGTTTTTGGTACTGGGGATTGAACCCAGGGGCACTTGACCACTGAGCCACATCCCCAGCCCTATTTTGTATTTTATTTAGAGACAGGGTCTTACTGAGTTGTTGAGGGCCTCGCTAAGTTGCTGAGGCTGGCTTTGAATTCACCATCCTTCTGCCTCAGCCTCCCAAGTGCTGGGATTATAGGTGTGCGCCACCACGTCTGGCCAGGCTGGGTTTTATAGAGAATTTTTCTAGTTTAATGAGTTTGTTTTTAACTTTGAAAAACTCATCTCTTTTAGTTTCCTAAATCATGTGCCCCTCCCCAGCCACCCTTGGTACTAGAGATTGAATCCAGGGGTGCTTACCCACTGAGACACATCTCCAACCCTTTTTTTTTTTTTTTTTTTAATTTTGAGACATGGTCTTGCTAAGTTGCTTAGGGCTTTGCTAAATTGCTAAGGTTGGCCTCGAATTTGTGGTCCTCCTTCCTTAGCCTCCTGAGCTGCTGGGATTATAGGCATGTGTCATGCCTGGTTAAACAAATATTTTTGAGTACCATCTGTGTTCTGATTACCTAAGCTAAAATAGCAAGGTAGGCACAGCTAAGGTATCAGTTTTCAATCCTTCTCCCTTATGTCCTTAGTACTTTTTTTAAAAATTCTTTTTTTTAGTTGCAGATGGACACAATACCTTTATGTTATTTATTTTTATGTGGTGCTAGGGGATCAAACCCAGTACCTCATGCATGCTAGGCGAGCACTCTTCCACTGATCCACAAACCCAGCCCCCTCAGTATTTTTCTACACTTCTAAGTCTTAAAGATGCCAGAGTTTTTGTTTATATAGATTACATTGATGACTATATTAAGAAATTAAAACAAATTTAAACAGTATGTACAAATTGATTTATTTAAAATAACAACAATGGGCTGTTACCTCTTAACCATAAGTGGCTTACTTTTTACAAAAGATGACTGTTTTCCAGAATAAAAGAAGTGTAGGTGAATGTCACGTTTTTGCACATTGCTGTGGTGTTTGGATGAGTGGAAGAGAGCGGACGCTCAGGCTGACTCTTCAGTCTGTTGCAGGTCGGCCTCACGCAGCCTCTGCAAGCTCCACTGCATGCTGAGGAGTGAAGGAGATCATGACTTCCGTGTTAAATTCCCATCGCTCTGGTAACAAGTTGCCACAAATTTAGTGACTTCAAACAACACAGATTTATTGGCCTTGAGTTCTGGACGGGTCTCCCTGGGCGTTCCCTTCTGGGGAAGAATGCTGCCTTGCCCTTTTCAGCTTCCAGAGACTTCCAGCGGGCTCTGCAGCCCCTTCCATTTTAACAGCCAGCAGCAGTGGCTGCTCGAGCCGTCCTCGTGTCTCCTGTCTGATCTGAGTCCCTCGTGATTGCAGATGGCCCACCAGGGTAGTCAGGGCGCTGTGTTCAGGGTAAGGTTGCTGATCCACAGCCTCACTTCCCCTTGCTGTTAAGGAAGTCCTGAGTTTTAGGGATAAGGACAGTCAGCACTTGGGAGAGCCATTACTCTGCCCGTGGGTTATGAGAATGGTTTTGACCTCAGAGAGCCCCTGAAAGAGGGGCAGGGTGGGGGGTTCCTGGGTTATGCTGTCCTGCTGATCTAGGAAAGGCACTTGCTGGGTGCATGAATGGGGAGAGGGCCTGAGAAGAAGGGGCTGACATTCCAGAGCACCCAGGTGTGCCAGGTGTCCTGCACGTGGTATAGTTTGGTCGCTGTGTGACTTGGGCCCTGTGTCTTTTCCTCTCAGCCTCATCTCACTCCTCTGCAGAGTGGGGATGGCAGTATTTACTCATGGAGCTCCAGTGGCGTCCGCTGAGGCGATGACCGAGAAGTCCCCCGTGAGGGCCTATGGAGGCACTGACCTTTATTCCTTTTCTGCTTCCTCTCTACTCCAGCGAGGCATTCTCGACAGGTTGCCACGTGCTCGCTCGCCTGACAGGGCTGGGTTTTCTTTCTCTAAGAACATTTTCTCTTGATGCTCAATGGGCCTTTGTTTTGAGCAGATGTTTGTTTTTTTATTAAATGATACAAGATTAGATCGTCTTTAAGTCAGTATTATATTTAATCTTTGAGTGCAGTTGTATGTGGTTTTATTTTTGGAACTTCAGTGTGATGGGTTTCAGGGGAGTAGTGAGAATCACAGGTGTTACTTGCAGGGTAATCAGGTGTAATTTTAACTTCGGGTGGGAGTAGTACAAATGTCATGGGCATTATTAATTTTTCAGATGACTAATTCTGTTTGTCATGATTGCTTTCCCCTGGGGATGATGCAAAATATGAACCCTAACGGAAAAATGAAAGTTTCTTTTTAAATAGTAGAAGCAATAAAAGCAACTTCAGAATCGCCTCGTCCTCCTGGGAAACGGCTGGCCTTTGTGGTACTCTTCCTGTCGGCGTGGTGTTTTTTTGTTGATATCCTCCGCTGCCCATGATATTGCTCATCTCTCAGAGCCTGTGCTTTGTGATTTATTTGTAATCCCCGTATGGAACCCTGTGCAGTGTCTCCTAACAGTGTGTCTGGTAGGTGCTTATTGAAAACACCCTGTGAGTTCAGTAAGTGGGAAAACCAGGTTGCAGAAATACTACATGCTGTATGATCCTATTTATATAAAATTCTAGAAGGTGCAAATAAATCTGATCAAAAGAAGATCAGTAGTGGCCTGGGGATTGGCAGGGGCAGAAGGAAGGAGGACTAAAATTTAAAGGGGTGTGAGAAGATGTCAGGTGGGCTCATTGTCTTACCCTGATGCTGACTTCTCAGGCACGTAGGTATGTATCATACCTCATCAGACTCCTCGGGCATGTGGGTACATATCATACCTCATCACATGGGATGCTTTATGTGCAATTTGTTCCAGGTCATTTGTACTCCAAGAAAGCTATAAAATTAGAACAAATAAGGGAAGGATTCTTGTTTAGCCTGGCTCAAGGCAGGGGCCCAGCCCAGGACGAGGGGCCCTCAGAGGGCTCATCCTGAGTCAGGTGTTTCCCTGGACCAGCAGCTGTGGCTGGTGGGGCAGGTCCCAGGAGAACTGGGAATTGGTGTGCTCAGAGGTGGGAAGGCCATTTTTTGAAAGGGTTGAGGTGTGCCGGCAGGTGGGCCCTGTAAATGAATGTTCACCTTCATTATGAAAAAAAAAATACCTTGGTGCTTTGTTTAATCTTGGCACATATTTGTACATATTTCTGGAGTACAGTATGATATTTTGATTCATGTATACAAAATGTAATGATCAACTCAGAATAGTCAGTATAATCACTTCAAATAATTAATCATTTCTTTGTGATGAGAACATTCAAAATTCTTTCTGCTAGCTATTTTGAAATATCCAAATATTTCAGATCCAGGGCTTGGCACATTCTAGGCAAGTGCTCTCCACTGAGCTGCATCCATCCCCAGTCCTTTGTAAATTTTATTTTGAGATAGGGTCTCACTCAGTTGACTAGGCTGGCCTTAAATCTGCAGTCCTCCTGCCTCAGCCTCCCAGGTAGCTGGGATTACAGGCATGTGCCACTGTGCCCGACTCTCCAGTAAATCATTGTTCACTGTCGTCACCCTGCTCTCCAGTGGAGCGCTAGACATGCCACTTACCCGAGTGTGGTGCTGCACCAGTTCACCCACCTCTCCTTTCCCTCTCCCTAAAAATGATTTATGACCGAAAGGTGATTGGAGAAACTGGAGATACTTGAAAAAGCAGTTGCTGCTAAAAATATTTTTATTTAAATCTCTGAGGTCTGATAGGAGTGCACTCTTATGAACTGTCTGTACGTCAGCCTCGGCCTTCAATGCCACACTTGCTGTTCAACTCTGATTGTCTTATTGTAACTGATCATTAGCAGAAAGGGTATTAAATAGACCCAGCTGTGACCAGTCGCACTGTTGGCACTAGACATAGCACACTGAAGCTCAAACAAACGTGAAAGGCGCATTGTGGTCACGACGTTCCTGACATAACAATGAGCACAAATTCACAGTTTCAGACGAGCATTGACAGCAGAGCTGCCTGCTGCTGCCTGTGCCCAGCCCGGCCTGGCTGAAGGGAGTTAGCTGGAGCAGGTTAGCTTGCTCAGTTTGCTCAGGGAGGTTTTTTTTTTTTTTTTGTATTTTCACTAGCAATTACAGATGCGAAGTTTGAGGTTTTGAACTTTGGGTGTCAGACCTGAGTTCACTCCCGCTGGAGACAGTTCAGGAGGGAGAACTCTGCTTCAGCTCAGGAACCAGGAGGGCCGGTACTCCTTTTCATGTTTCCGTCTGTATACACACTTTGAACGGTCATGTTGAAACCTTGCTGTTTTCAGGAATGCAGGTGATAAAGGACTTTGAAGCCATGTTAAATAAATATGAAATAATAAAATATTTGGAATATTTATGAGTCCTTGTGAAATATGAATGTAGTGAAATACCATCAGAAGTTGAAATTTGGTCAACTCAGGGGGAGTAAATCCAGACAGCCCTTGACTTCTGTTGGTTTGACTTCCTCCTTTTGATTTTAGGATGATGTGAAAGTCATGTACAGGGTAGAAACTGTATTTTGCATTTTGATCTTTTCCCCACTAGCAGTGTGGAGTGTGATGGTCTCAGGATGCTGAGCAGCAGTGGCAACCGCAGCTCCCGGTCGGTCCCCTCTACAGTGTACTGTGACCCCACACACTGTGTTACCATGAAGGCCTCGTGTCAGGGAGTTTGCCCGCCGCTGGCTGACACGAGTGATCTCAGCATGTTCAAGGCAGCCTGGGCAGGTTAGGTGTATGGACATGTTTTCTGCTATGATGTCTTCAGTTTATATGGCCACTATCATATCACAAGTTGAACAGTATCTGTATTTTAAATCTGCTCTTTTGTTATGAACACAGAAACATATTACAAACAAAGAAATCTGACCTTGAGCTGTTCATATCTCCATGTCCTCCTCTGTAAGTTGGGCGCACGATGACTAGTCTCTCCTGTTAAGTGAGGGACAAGCGGTGCCTCTTCTGGCACCTGGTCTGTGTGGTCGAAGACCATGTAATTATGAGCTGCTGGGGTAACTCGCTGGCCTCTCTGTAGATCTGTGGAAAGCTTGGTGTGCCCTATGGGACAATGGAGTCTTCCTTTTGGAATTCTCTGGGGAAAATGTTGTCTGTCTTCCTGTCCACCCTGCTTCTGTTTCTTCTTTCAGGGTCTTCTGGTCTGTATTCTCTTTTTTAGGAAATCAGCTTGAAGTCTGCTTTTACCAAAAGTAGAAATCATAGCTACATAACACAATGCACATATTCATAAAGTTAAATCATAAGTTTAAATGAGGAAAAATGTCACCTTTGCGTATCTGGGATTGTAGTTTGCATTAAAAAAAAAAACGTTGAGCCCAGGGGTTTTCCAGTGCATTTTGGCTTCTGTGTTGGACACATTCTTAACACATTTTGGTTCCTGAGTTTGAACATCTGAGATGAGCTTGTTGCCCCCCAGTTTGCGTTATTAATAACACTGTAAGAAAGTCTTCATCCGCTGGGACCAGCACGGCTAAACTCTCAGTTCCAGTGAGGGGCAAAGGGGAATTAGAAAAATAAAGACTCCCGAACACAGATTTTGAAGATTAAACTGGGATCAGGTAGAGCTCTGCTCTCTGATGGAGATGCAGATCTAAAGAGTTATGCCAGCAATCTCTTTGTATATGTCTCATTGTCAGGTTAAAGACTATGCAAGCCTTATTCTTTGTATTCAGGAAAGTTATGGAAACCAGGACATCTATGTAGCTTTTCTGCAGTTGGAATCCACAGTTGCAAAGGGCAATGTTAGGAGCTTGGTGTAGCTCTCAAGAAAGTCCATTGTTAAAAGTTACTGTGAAGTGGGCAGGAACAGGAGAAGCCGAGCTGGTGAAACATTGTGGTGGTTTAGTGCAAGAATTCCTTCCCAGGAGCTGTGCGCCTGAGATCAAGGTCAGAGCCGATAGGACTCTTGCATAGAGCCTCTCATGGTGGGTGTTGCCACAGCAGCTAAGCATCCTGTGCCCTCGCACAGAAACATCCCCAGGCACCAGGCATGCCACAGCCATGAGGTCATCAGAGGCCCCCAATCTCAGTCACTGCTCTCCCATCCTTGGTTACCACTCTCCACATTTGTCTGTACATCTTTATCCACGTCTCTGGATATTTCCTTAGCATAGATTCTTGGAAGGAGAGTTACTGGGTCAGAGGGCATGGATATTTTTGAGACTCTAGGTGCTTCATGCCAAGCTGCTTTCCAGAAAATGCGCGCTGCCCTGATTTATACCCTTCCTGGCTAGGAGCCAGGCACCCAGATCCTGCATGGTGCCAGTCTGGGTCCTGTCATCAGGAGGAACCCCAAAGGACACAGAGGAACGGGCAATACCGCAACGGCCCCGCATTTAGCCACGGAGGGCACACTGGTTATAGAAAAGTGCACACGAGATAGTGGAGGTGTTTGTGAGCCCACTTTGCAGAGAGAGCTACTGTTAACTGGTTCTGGTTGTCTTAATTTGCTTGATTTTTATTTTTGAAAATAAAAATAGGTTGAACATTTATTAGCTATTTAATTTTTTTTGTATGGATTTTTAAAAATACTATTAGTCCTTTGTTGCTGTTTCTTTTATTTTTTGTCCGATAGATCCCTTTCTCCAAATGTCTGTTTTTGATGTTTTTGGATTCACAGAAGTTTAAAAATTTTATATTGTAGATCTGTCAATACTTTCATGATTTATTCTGTTGCCATTTTTTTTATATTAGAAAGTTATGTTCTGATTAGAGGTAAATAGTAATCTGTATCTTTTTGTACCTTTTTAATGTTACTCTTTTTAACTCTTCCATTCGTGTGGGTTTGTTGTGTAGGACACGGGAGGGAAAATCCCACGTGGCATTCTCTGTGTTGGCCAGTAGTGTTCAGGCACAGAATGTAGGACTTAGGGGTGGGTTTGACCCGAGTTGGTACCAGCGATAGTGTATGTTGAGGACACAGGCCTGTAGAACACCCACCTTGTTGACAATAGGGCATGTGAAGAATTTAGGATCACAGATATGGATAAAAGTTAAGTGGGGAGGGCGTTTGATGCTATATTGTAAAGCTGAAATGTGTAGTCAGGAAGAATTTTGAGGGGCTAAATATTCTTGAAATGAACTTTTACTTAGGACTCCTTTGGCTGCTAGTAATAGAAAACAATTCAAACTGATTTAACTGAGCAAAATAAATTAAAAAAAAAAAAAAAAAAAGACCTAGGCATGGTGGTGTAGGCCTAGAACCTCAGCAACCCGGGAGGCTGAGTCAGGAGGATCACAAATTTGAAGCCTGCTTCAGCAATTTAGGCCTAAGCAACTTGGCAAGACCCTGTCTCAAAATAAAAATAAACAAATAAAAAGGGCTGGAGATGTAGCTCAGTAATAAGCACCCCTGGTTACCCCACATTCCACAGCTAAAAATAAAAAAGAAATTTTGTGGGTTCAGGTTATTGGAAAAATTCAGAAGTGGTGCTCACTCTTAGCATGACTTGATCCTGGAGTTCAGATGATGTCAGGGGTGGTTTCTTTCTGTCTCTTCACCTTTTGGTTGGTGTCTTTTTCAGATTCTTGGTAGTGGCCACTCACAACTCCAGATTTATGTCCTTTTAGGTCCAAGTTTGGAAGAAGAGTATTTCTTCCTTGAAATTCCCTTGTAGAGATCCCTTGTAGATCTTGACTTGATGGATTCTGTCACTTTGGTTGCCAGGAAAGTATGAAGATGATTCCTGCAGGGCTCCTCAACCTGCCCCATGCTAATCAGTGTTGGTAACGGAATGTGAGGCCTGGGCCACCTGCCGTCCTCCTGGAGGCACAAATGGAACCACACTGAGACATACAGTGTTGGGGTGAGGGCATTTCAAAGGAATTTAGGGTACTGATGGAATGGAAGGCGCAGTCAGGTTGGGCTGGTTTATGCTGCAGTGACAAGCAGCACCACATCTTAGTGGCTTACTACAGACAGCTGTAACCAGAGTTCACTTGTCACTCATGCTAAGTCTGCAGGGGGTTCTGGCAACTCTCCAGGGCAGCCAGCCTGCACGGCTTAGCCTTCCAGCTTCTTCATCTTGTAGTTTCCATATCACATGTATTTATGTGCTGCTTAGGAAGCGATGCATGTCACTCATCACTTCAGCCCATGATCTGTTGGCCAGAGCTAGGTGTGGGAAGGTGGGGGGAGGGGGGAGATTAGTCACCCTCCCCATGCTTGGAAAGAGGGGCCAACTGGACGGAGTGAGCCTGAGCAGCCACACTGGGTGGACACAAGCAACCAGGGCCTACAGCTTTGGTTATCAGAGGCAGCCTTGGGGGCCTCAGTTTGTCACCCCCATCCTTCTTACCTTCCTTTGATGCTTCCTGGGACAACGCTGTGAGGAAGTAATGCATCTGGTCAGCTTGAGAGCTCTCCAGGCCGTGTCCCCAAGGGTGAATGAGAGCTGCCCTCTGAAGACACTAGGAATCTCCCTTGTCACGACTCAGGCCCTCGGTTTCTGTTTGGCACTGTCCCCAAACGCTGCTCTGTGACAGATGGTGCTGGGCTTAAGGGAGAGTCATTTAGTATTCCTGAACATTAAGGAGGTTACTGGCAAAAGTTGTACTTCCCAAGCTCAGATCTCTGCACAATTTAAAAGTTTCTTTGAATTGGGGGAAGATGTCTGCCCTCTGTACCTAAGTTCTGAATTCATCCATTTTCTCTTCCTGTCAGTAGTGAAGGTAGAATTCAGGCAGAGAATGGTATCTGAGGTGTCCTTAAAAAGGCAAAACAGAGAAATGGTGTAGTTGCTATGAAAAAACAGTATGGCAGCTCTTCAGAATCATTAAAAATAGAATTACCACGTGATCCAGCAGTTCCACCTCTGGGTAAAGTCCGAAAGGATTGAAGGTGGGTTGTGAGTGGGTACTCGCACACACGTGTTTGTAGCAGCACTGTTCACACGGTAGCCGTGACCCCTGTGTCCACGATGGGTGAATGGATGAGCAAAGCATGGTGGGCACGTGCGGTGGGATGTCATTCAGCCTCAAAGAGGAGGAAATGCCGACACCCCTGCACTGCGGATGAGCCTCAGAGGTGTCGCACAAAGGGACAGACGCCATGTGGCTCCAGGTCTGCTGGGTACTGGGGTAGCTGGGGTCTCAGATGGAAGATGGCTGGTGGTGATGGTGGCACAACACTGAATGTACCTAATGTCACTGAAGGTAACTTAAACATGGTTATAATGGTAAATATGTGTATTTTACCACAAATTAAAAATCCCCCAAGCTCTAATCAAAACAGAGAACATGAGAGCTTTTCCTGTAGACACACGGCCTCCTGCTCAGAGTGGCTCGGGGAGCCGAGTGACCGAGCAGCTCTTGCCATTTCTCTGCACCAGTTACAGAGCCATTGTCACCATCCGTTACATACAAAGGAGTCTGCTTTCTAAATTGGAACGCACTCTGTTTCTACTCTGGCAAGTATGTAGCTGGCCAGCCGGGCGTCTGCTTTCCCTCTCGAGGGTCAGACCGCCTGCGTCTCTTCTTGGAGCCCTTGCACTCTCTCCTTTGCCTTGTCATTATTCACCCTGGCTCTCAGCTCTGTTTTGGTGATGGTTTCAGGCGCGCTGAGCTCAGGTGCCAGCTCCTGATGCTGCTCTTCATGCCTGTCTTGGGGATGGCACACTAGACCCGGTCTTCAGGGGATGCTGTCCGTGTGAGGGATACTGCTTCGGTGTTCCTTGCCAGCTGGGAGTCCCTGTGCAGCCTCCAAGGTGTCCTGGCCATGGGGATTTTCCAGGGTGGCCTTCCCTTGAAACCCTCCTTCACGCAGTCTTTTCAGGTGGTGGGAATGCAGATCCACTTTCTTTTCAACACTGTTTCTCAATATAAATGTTAATTAAAACAGGCTGTTAGAACTCCCCTTGCAGAGGTTGTTCGTGAAAGGGGAGCTTTTGGTCACTCTGTAAGTGATCCTGCGTCACTGAATCCTACTTCATGTGGACGATGCTATGTGGTCACATTCAGAAAATAGCACGTCTGCAGCACCTGGGGATTATGTAGGGCAGCAGCTCTTCAGCGTGACGCTGAGGAGCTCCGGCTGCCGGCGCTCCCCTTCCTGGGGCTAGTTCTGGTGCACTGCCTGCCTTCAGGTCTGTCAGAATGTCAGTCTCTTTGCTTTCTCAGGACTGTGTTCTTTGAAAATGAAACAAAAAACCAAAGCCAAGGTTATTGTCTCATTGCTTTTGACAAAAGAAACTAATGAAGGAGTGGAATTGTTGGTGAATATTGACTGGGTTTTCAGTAGACCCAGTCACATTGTAGATTGTCAGCATGAGTGAAATTAATTTATGCATTTACCTTCTGTGGCCCAGAGATTCTGTGTGGGTATATAAAGCCTTGGCATCAAGTAGGTGTAATGTAGGAACCTAACCGGGGTCAGGAACACACTTCTAGGGACAAAGGCCCTGAAATTTTTGCCCAAATCTTCATTTTTCTAGGGAGAGGTTTTTCAAAGGTATCCTTGTCCCCAGGCTGTTAAGGAGCTGTGTGAAATGCTCAGGATATCTCATTATGGTGGGCCCTTGTCCTGACTGGGGCCTTGGTCCCCTGATTGGAGCTGTCACTGTGAGAGAGTAGTGCACACAGAGTATCCCAGATGGGTCTTTAGAGCAGACCTAGATGCTGTGGCCATTCATAGTCAGGAAGACATGAGCAGAAAGGAAAGGGGAAGCTCAGAACTGATGGGCTGTCATGGGGTGCCGTGGTGCACATCTGTAGTCCCAATGGCTTGGGAGACTGAAGAAGGAGCGTTGCAAGTTCAAGGCCAGCCTGAGCAACTTAGCAAGACCCTGTCTAAAAATAGAAAATAAAAAGGGCTGGGGATGTGGCTCAGTGGTAAGGTGCCCCTGCGTTCAATCCCCAGTATGAAAAGAAACAAACAAAACCCCCAGGAAGATGGGCTAACTCCATTTTGTTTTAGAATTAATGCAGCTTCACAGTGCGGCTGGGTTCCCCGGTGCCTAGGGAGGGAGTGAAGAACGTGGGTTCTGGAGCCAGACATCCCAGGTTCAGATTCCAGGCCTGCTGCTTGGTGGTTGTATATAGTTTACCAAATTCTATCATTTCTGCGTGCCTTCAGTGTGCTCCTATGTAAAAGGAGATTGGGTAGGATTTGCTTGTGACGTTGTTGAACAGGTTGAATGAGGTGGTGAAAGTGTTTGATTGGTTGCCTGTGGTTCACGGTAGGTACCGTTTGAACACCAGCCATCAGCCAGGCACAGGGGTACATGCCTGTGGCTGCAGCTGCTCTGAGGCAGGAGGATCATGTGAGCCAGGAGCTCTGGCCAGCCCGGGCAACATGCTGAGACCCCATCTCAGAAAAGATATCAGCTGTGCTGCGGAGCTGAGGGTTTGTCCTTAGGAATGTAAGGAGTGGGGAAATACAGACTGGTTAGTGTGTGTGTGTGTGTGTGTGTGTGTGAGCCGTTTGGCCCCTGCCTCCAAAAAGGCTCTTGCCTTTACATTTGTTTACTTACGAGCTATTTCTATGATGTGTAAACATCATGAAGGTGAAAGAATGCTATCACATGTCCTTTTAGCAAAATGGAAGTTTTTGTTTTTGTTATGAAATAAACACATATTTCTTCCTCTTAATTGAGTACCTGTTCAGTGATTTCATGGATAAGAATATCATGTTTCCTTTTTTTAAAAAATCTATTGTTCAGTCTTTGATCCTAATTTCACAGAGGATGTGCTCCTGGGAGCCTCACGGTCTGAGATTTCACCTGTGTAGTCAATTTTGCCATCACCCCGGACTCTAGAGAGCCGCTCTCTGCCTCCCTGAAGCCACATGTGACTTTTCTCATAACTGTGAAATGGTTCCTGGCTCAGCCCACTTGCTGCTGCTTTTTAATTTATTTTATTTTCTTGCCATTTTTGTTGGGAAAAATTACAAATTCTGTACTGTGTTTCATGAAAGCTATAAACAAGACTGCAGAGACTTATCTTCAGACCTCTTTACACCCTCTTGAAAATGACTCAGTGAGAGCTGAAGGATGATGTCATGGGGCCGGCTTACCTCACTGTTGCACTGTCTTAGGGGTCACCTGTCATTTTTCTGTTTCTTTTTTTGTGTGTGGGTGCTAGGATCAAACCCAGGGCTAAGCATGTGCTCTACCACCGAGCTGCACCCCATCCTGACATCTTAGGTTTTTAAAAGGGTCCATTGAACTCAGGGAGATAACAAGGTAGGGTGAATTCTTGGAAGATCTCCAAGAAGAAATAAGAGTCATGAAATAGCAATTCCCACAAACAGGCGGAACTGCTACAGAAAGAAACTAATTGGATGCAGTGGACCCTGCTGGTAGTGGGGGTAGTCCAGTACACCAGGGGAAGGGAGTCATCCGAAAGGCAGGGAAAGGTGGGCACTTGCCAGGTTATGATTATTAAGTAGGAAAAAAATAAGTGTGCAACACAGTCCTAGGTCAGTTTGGCACCGCGCGTGCCAAGGTCTCATTGTAGTTCAGAGCTTATGAGAATAGGGTCATGGTGAACTTCAAGTGCAGAGACTATAATACAAACCAGTGTACACAGTGTGAGGTCAGCTGTGTAAAAATATATCCAAATATTGGTAGCAACTGCATAAAGTATTTTTTTCCCCTGGGTGGTGAGATATATAAATTCTCAATGTCATTATCTCTACTTCTATCTTCTGTGGTCTGTCACTAGCATGTGATTTTTAAACAAAGCAAATCTTTTTTGTGATGTTGAAGTAAGTCTTCTTTTTCAGTAATGCTTTTGTTGAGATATAATTGTGACATTGTGTAATTCACCCCTTTTGCTGGGTTTTAATATGTTCCTAAGCGGTATTCTTTGCTTCTAGAATTGGTTCCTTCAATTATGAGCAACTTGCTGAATCCAGATGCGATTTTCTCCAACAATGAAATGAGCCTGTCGGACATTGAGATCTACGGCTTCGATTACGATTACACCCTGGTGTTCTACTCCAAGCACCTCCACACGCTCATCTTTAATGCTGCTCGTGACCTTCTCATCAATGAACACCGGGTGAGGTCCCAGGGACTTCGCAGTCTCCTCTGTCCCTTTACCCTCTTACGTATTTGAAGAGCAAACAGCCTTGAGTGGTCATGTTGCGGGCCCAGCACACATAAGTAATTTAGTTAATTGTGCTGAATGAATGTGTAGCTTGTGTTCCATCCCAGATTTCCAAGTGACCTTATCTAGAAGGAAATTGTGTTTAGAGGGAAAAAAGTTCAGACATCTCTTTGGAACATTGTGCACCAGTGGAGATGTGGCTGTGGATATTTGCACCTTCATTTTTAGCAAGGCAGCAGCATGGTTTTTGCTGGTGCTTCGGACCAGGCAGCCTGTTAAGTTCTGGCTAGGAGGAATTCCTCAAGTGGTGGGCGATGTTTCCTTCATGCTGGTTTGAGTTGCTTTCTTATGTGAAGAATGTCTTCTTATGCACAATCCAGGAATGCTTAACCACTGAGCCACATCCCCAGCCCATTTTTGTTTTTTATTTAGAGACAGGGTCTCACTAAGTGCCTTGCTAAGTTGCAGAGACTGGCTTTGAACTCACAATCCTCCTGCCTCAGCCTCCTGAGCCACTGGGATTACAGGCATGCACTACCGCACCTGGTTTTGAGAGCTTTTCATAAGAAAACACTCATCACCTGACATTCTTCTTCCTGGTCTGGTGTGAGGATGCTTTCGCAGTCAGGATGAGAAGCATCATGGAGCTGGTCAGGGCCAGTTCCCCACGTCCTCTGAGAAGCGTGGCCAGAATCTTCTCAGGCTGGAGCATGAAGCTCCAGGGTTTCCGTCTCATTCTGGCAAGTTCTTCCATGGGTTGAACAAGTCTGCCTTTGTCCAGCTTTTCACCATCTGCCTCTTCTCTTTTCCCTTCCCTTCCCCCTCCCTCCCTCCCTCCCTTCTTTCCTTCCTTCCTTCATACATTCTATAAACCTTTGTTCTGCCTCCTCTGACCAAGCCCTGCTATAGACGCCCAGAGGGTAAAGATGGGTAGGACCCAGCTGGCCCTTGGAGGACCCAAGCAGATGGGGAGTCTGTCACACGTGGATGAGTTGGGAAGCCGTCTGGTGGAGGCCTGTAGACATCTGCACAGAGCCGCGGTGTGGGGAGGATGGGTGGCTTCCTCTGTCTGAGGGAGTGGAGACAGAAACAGAGGCTGGTGCTGCAGCCCTTTCGCAGCAGAGGTGGGCGGGCATGGGTGGCCTACAGACACGAGAACGGGTGTTCACGTAGACCAGCACAAGAGGACGCACGGTGTCCTGGGTGTGACGGAGACCAGCCATGAACCCACCAAGACTTCACTCCTTTCTGCTTCTAGCCCTGGTCTGTGGGTGTGACTGGCACGGTAGGGTGAGTGTGGAGCCGAGGGAGACCACCACCTCCTTGCTTCTGATGCCGTGCTTGTGCTAATGCAGCCAGGTTCCCTTTAGTTCTGGATCCTGACCATTCGATCTGTGTATTTTGGGTATCAGTGGATTTAAGCAACTCACTTTGTCTTAATCCCAACTGCAGAAATGGCATTTGGCAAAAGTAACCTTTCCTTTTGGTATTAAGCCAGCTGCCACTTTCTTTCATTCTGGCCACTTTGACAACTGTTTCTCCATTGGTTCAGGAGCCTCTCTTCCATCTGAACTGTGGTCCTCTCCCAGGACCTCGAGGATAGAAGCAGAAAAACCAGGTGGTTCGGTCCTGGTTTCCGGTTGCACCCTCCACCACCTGTCCACTACCCTGGGAGGTGGAGCTGAAGGGCACTGCATGGGTGCTGGCATCTAGTTGACTTTGGTGCCACTTGTGAAATGCAGGTCGTTATCCTGACAGTTCTGTTCCTGGATTGTCTGCTAAGGGCCAGAAGTGTCCAGGTTCCTGAGTGTGACTGCTGGCTGCATATCCTGCTGTCTTCACTTCCTGCATCGTCTTGATCAGCTCATCCAGGTTCTCCGGGCTTAGTTTCCTCCTATGTAAAATAGGCCCAGTAACAGTGCTTTCCCCACAGTGCTACTGTGATAATTAAATGAGTTAATCACAGAAAAGATTCAGGAAATGCCAGCTGTTACTGATAAGATTATTTTGATGCTGTGAGACAACCCTGTACAAACAGGTTGTCTCTCTCCCACATTTGAGAAAACTACAGCTCAGGGTTGAGCTACTCTCTAAGACTATAGGTCAGTGGGAGCAGAACCAGGATTCAAACTCTAGTCTGTCTGTTTCCAAGGGACTTCTGTTCTCTCTGCTTTGTTGCCTCTCAAAGGGTTAATGACACCTTTCTACCCCGTGGGTTTTCGTTCAGATGAAACTAAAATATTCATGAAAATAAAAAATTTATGAACATAAAACATTTATGCAATTTGGGGGGAAGAGAGATGAAATAGAGGGATACAATAAAAGGTGGCGTCAGGATTGAAAAGCCTCTAGATTGAACATCACTGACATCTCATTCTCGCTATGTCTGTTTGTTGCTTTGATAAAAAAGAATGTTATAATACTAATTATATCAGGCATATTAATAGAGCCAATTATGCTCATGCAGATTTGGTCTTGCTCTGATTAAGCACGATGATTCTTCCAGGACACAGCGAGCTGGTGCCACCCTCCACTGGCACCGATGCATGTCCTGTGCCTGCCGAGCCGGAGACATCTGCTTTTGAGGCACGCGGTGATAGAACAGTAAATTTGCAATTTAGCATCTTTCCAAGAAGCAAATGTAAAAAAGTTCCAGCTCCTTTGTAATTATCCTTTTTTCTTTGTTTTGGGAACAAGAACAAATTTTTATTAAAAAATTGGGTGATAACTGTATCTGTATTTTCATTTCCTACGTCCTCCAAGGAACCGGGTTGTGAGAGGGCCTCTTGATTTTGCCCCCATGCACACCTGCTCAGCATTGTCTTCCCATTAGTGGGCACCTGTGGTCACCTGACTGTTCCCATCCGGAGCTTGGCGTCACTTCTGGGTCCTTGTGTTCTGTGTTCCTTGTCAGATCTCTCAGCAAGTGCCATGGGCCTCTGTCTTTAAAATAAACGGTTAGCCTTAGGATAGTCCTTGGCTTATGGAGAAGTGGTAAAGGTAAGACTGATTCCTGTGCGTATGCCCCACAGTGCCTAGGCTCCCCGAGGCCACCATCTTTCCTTACCATGGTACGTCTCCCTACTGAAGAATGTTGATTAGCATAGCTGAAGTCTGTCCTTTATTCACATTTCCTTAGTTTTTACCCAGTGTCCTTTTCCTGTCCCAGAATCCCATCAGGACCCCACGTTGCTGTGAGCCATCTTCCTAGGCTCCCCTTGGCTCTGAAGTTCCTCTGATTCCCTTTGCGTTTAGATGACTTGGCAGTTGTGAAGTCGGTGTTCTGGGGTGTCCTCTCTTGGAAATTGTCCCGTGTTTTGCTCATGATGAAACTGGGCTGTGGTTTGGGAGGAAGCCTGCGGGGTGCGGTGCTGTGTTCCCCAGGTGCTGTTGGCGTGGGTGATGTGGACCTTGAGCCCCTACTGAGGTGCATCCGGCAGCCATGTTACAGTTGCTCCCATTTTTCATCCCTTTTGATACCGCACCGCGTGGGCGGAAGTCACTGCACATCATTTGTGAGATACTTACTCAGATGTGTCCTGACTCTGCTCCTGACCTCCTGCTGCCCTGGCGCGGCGGCCTCCTGACTGGCTTCTCTGCCTGGGTTCTCGCCTCTGCTCCACAGCCGGGGGAGCCTTCAGACGCTGGTCTGCCACTCCTGCCGTCCCTCACACTGGGCCCTGCCCTCACCCTGCTCCGCCACACCAGCCTCATACTCCCACCTGTGGGCTTTCTACTTGCTCTTTCCTCTGCCCCCAAATGCCGGTCCTGCCCCCTGACAGCCTGAGGCTGGCTCCTCATTCCCCCCAGGTCTGTGACCCTCATACTGCATTTTCTTTTTAGTAGGAATCACTGTGAGGCATTGTGCGTGTGTGTGTGCGCGCGCACTGTGACCTGCCTCCCCACGGTAGGGTGGACTTTCTCAGGGCCAGAGGCTGTCATGTTGTTGGCCACAGCATTCCCAGGCTCTGGCACAGTGCTCGGCACATGTATTTGCTCAATAAATATTTGACATCCACATCCCTGAATTCCACAGGTGGTGGGAATGCTGTGCTGTGTGTGGGGCCAGCACACCCGTGACATCCTTCTACCCTCACGTCCTCTTCTGTGTGGATTCTAGAGAACTTTGTTTTTGTGCCTTTCTGCCCTGCCTCTCATTAGACTGAGGCTGCTTTAAATAGCAAACTCAGAGCTCTAGAAAATGAATGTATTCATAGGCACCTGGACCTCAGAAACTCCCAAGCGGTGTTGTAAGGTTGCTAGCCATATCCAGAGATCTGTAATGAGCCGCAGAGGAGGAGCGCAGCCGGGCGGCTGGACTGTAGGAGTTCAGCAGGCACCTGGAGCTCCTGGGCTCTCTGCTGCATTGGGTATTGACTTCATGACGCGTGGGGGCGTTTCTGGAGCACCTTCAGAGGGACTTTGCTCCCTTTCATCAGCACTTGCCTGCCTAGGTAGAGTGGGGTTGGAACAGATCTGGTCCTGAGGACTCCTGATGGGGCCTCGCTTAGAATTTTAATAAGAATCCCAGGCAAAGGTCTTCTCACGTTTGTATTTCTTACCGCTTTGGGGACACCAGCTATTTCCACAGCGCTCACATTGGATGAGTCTTGTTTTGCTGAGTGGTGAAGTCCTGAAGGTCTATCCACAGAGGGCTGCAGCCTTCAGGCTGTGGTTTCCTGGGCTTGATGTTACTGTTTACTGTTGTTCCCAGGAATGTTGTGTGTGTGTGCGCGCGAGCGCGTGCATGCGCCTATGCACATGTATTAGAAGGAGCCTCGTCGTGAGGATATTTTTGACTTGACCATTGTTGTATGAGGCAATCATAACACAGAAGCCTGAGAGGAGCCTAGACCCCCCCCCCCCCCCCCTCAAGCCGTTCTGTTTCGCAGTTGCAGCGAAGGGAGGACTCACCTAAAGGGCCGCTGGAGAGCAGCAGAGGCCGGAGAGTGGACCTGTCCCCCGCCTCCCAGCCATAGCCCGCAGAGGAGGCTCGGTTTTCCTGGGCACATGCTTTGTGCCAGGCGCTGCCCTGACTCCCCACAGGCCTTTCTGCATGTGAGCCTCTGCACTTCCACAGCTTTTGCTCTGTAGGTGAGAAAACCAGGGCTCCAGGAACAGAGGACCTTGCCCAAGGTCACCCACTACCACATGGTGGGCCCACGATTTGGTGCTGCTTCTCAGCCCATATTCCTCAGGAAGATCTTGCCCCGCTAGGGCTCCTTCAGCTGCTTCTGCCTTTCTCAAGTCACTGACAGTTACTGTCTTTGGACCATTTGAAAAACAGTCCGCTGGGAGTGGTGGGAGTGGCTCCCCAAGAATAATCCCACGGGAGGTGGGGCAGCAGGAGTGTGTGAGGGGCCATGCCCAGCTGGGGAGCCTAGAGAAGCCTCGTTCAGCACCTGTGTGTGTCCTGGCTCAGCTCAGAGGGTCTGCTCTCACCAGGAGGTGATGAGTGTCAGTGGAGAAGCCTGATTTGGTTCAGGATTGATTATGTGGTGGTCAGGGGTGGACTTGGGTGTGACTTGGACCCAGGTGGCTGTGTGGCCCCGGACGAGTTCCTTGAGTCTGATCCTCAGATTATTCCCCAGTAAGTCAGGCAGGGGTGTCTGCTTCCTGCACACTGGTGCAGCGAGAAGTATAGTCAGAAGCTGTCTCGCCTGGTGTGCGGCACAGATGCTTAGCTTCGGCTTGTCTTCCATGACATTTTAAATACAGCCTTCCTGTCTGACCTTTCTCCTTCATCACTCCCCAGTTTAAAAGGAGGTTTCAGAGGTGCTGAGGTCCCTTGGCTTCCCTTTGGTAAGCAGAACTGTGTCACCACGGCTGGGTTCAGCGTGGGCCATGTCAAGTGTGTCCATAATGGTGCAGATACGTGCATGGTGTTCAGAGTTCTTGGAAACGCCCACGGGTGGAAATATCAGTTTGGTGATTTCTTGGCACCCACGGCAGGTGTTAGATAAATGAGCCCAAATGTGACATTTGAGTCAGTGCTTCTTGCAGCTTGACTTAAAAATATGCTGCATGCATTCAGCCTGGTGATACCAGGAAATGTTCTCATACACATGTGACCTGGCCATGACAGGTGGCAGTGTGGCCACAGCGAGGTTTCCCGGGTTTCTGATGGTTGTCAGGTTTTCACTTCTGCAGTTTACATCCAGATGGAAAAGCATGGTGATTTCTCAGTGCCCCTCAGGCACAGGGGCAAGGGGAGAGGTGGCAGCGGCTGAACCTGACTCCCTGCCCTGCTGCCCCAGCTGGGTGGCTCTGGGCTGGGTTTCATGGTGCCTCTGATGTTCCCTCTGTAAGAAGGAATGGCAGTGTCCACTGTGGGGGCAGCAGCAGACACAGGGCCTGGGTCTGTTTCTCACTGGGTGGCTGGTGTTCCATTTCTGTGATCTGCAAAAGGATTGGGATGGCCGGTGCAGCAGGGGAGGGCGGGCCACTTCCCATGGTGTGAGGAATCCTTTCACAACTGAGAGATTCAGGGGAACAGGCTGCTTTCGGAAGTCCTGTGTGTTCTGAGGCAGCAGTGGAGCCAGAGCCGCATGCTCCCTGGTGCGAGTGCAGGGGGGCTGTGCTCTGGGTTCTCCAGCCAGGGAGGGTAGCAGCAGCTGGCTGTCCAGAGGAGAGCCATGGAGGCTGAGAGAAGGGCCTCTTGGAAAGGTCTCACCCGTGTCTCTGCCTCAAACCTGGTGATGGGCCTTGAGGTTTCATGGTGTCAGGAGCTGAACGGAGGTGCATGATGTGTTTGGGGGAAGTTGTGACTCTAGTACTTGGGGGGACATTCAGGTTCTCCCATCTCACTAGCCATACAAGCAAGGGGAGGAGGTGGTGGAGCAGGGAGAAGCAGAGGAGTTTTGGGGCCTTAGGGATGTGAGAGCTGGTGGCAGAGGGCAGTGTCTTAGTCAGCTTTTTTGCTGCTGTGACTAAAAGATCTGACCAGAACAATTTTAAGGAGGAAAAGTTTATTTGAGGGCTCACAGTTTCAGAGGTCTCAGTCCATAGAAGGCCAGCTCCATTCCTCGGGGCTCGAGGTGAGACAGAACATCATGGCAGACGAGCGTGGCAGAGGGAAGCAGCTCACATCATCAGGAAGCAGAGACAGAGGTCTGCACTGGCCAGATACAAATATATACCCCAAAGCCGCACCCCAGTTCCGACCTCCTCTAGCCACACCCCACCACTTCAGTTACCAATCAGTTAACCCCATCAGGGATGAATTCACTGATTGGGTTAAGACTCTCACAACCCAATCATTTCTCTCTGAATCTTATAGCATTGTCTCACATGTGAGCTTTTGGGGGACACCTCATATCCAACCGGTAACAGGCAGGGATGGCAGTGGGGACAGAGTTCAAGTGGGAGAAGATGGAGGAGGGGATGAAGCTTGACCTCTGCTTGGACAGATGAATGGGGTGCCTGGCAGGACCCAGGGCTCTGTGGCCAGGGGGCATGGAGGAACAAGCCTGATTGGTCCCTCTGACCCCGCCTTTCTGCCCAAGTGCTTCGGCTCCCACGGTCTCTGTACACGGACCTGATATGGACGTGATCCTGAACACGATGCCTTTTTAGCTAAAGCCAGTTCCTTCCTCCTCTCGCAGTATCCTGTGGAAATCAGGAAGTACGAGTACGACCCCAACTTTGCCATCCGTGGACTGCACTACGACGTCCAGCGGGTAGGTGTCATTCTCCTGCTTTCCTGCAGTTTCGTGGTCTTTGAAAAGAGAATGGTCCTTACTGGTCTTGCTGAACATGTAAATCAGCTTTAAATCATGTTCCCTGAGGCTGCAGAACCAGGTTATTTGGGTAAAACCTTCCTGAAACGACTGCATTTGAGACGCGTGAGCACCATCCCTGTTTGGGCACGTGGCTTGTTCCATTCGTCATTTTGGGTGTTTGGCGGAGGAGCCAGTTGCCATATTTCTTTTTCTTTTTTCTTTTTGCTGATAGACCATTTCCTTAGAAAGCACTTTATTTATATTTAAAATTTTTTTAGTCGTAGATGGACATAATACATTTATTTTATTTATTTTTATGTGGTGCTGAGGATGGAACCCAGTGCCTCACACATGCTAGGCAAGCGCTGTACCACTGAGTCACAAACCCAGCCCTAGAAAGCACTTTAAATAACAAGAAAGACTTTCAGAAACGGCTCCCTTGCGGGCATCATCCTGATGTGGGGAGGATTCATCACGACAGCTGGGCTGTCATTCCACGTGCAGATTGGTGCACATTATTTACATGTGCGTATGTTTGTGTTTTTAAAGGCAGTGTTGATGAAGATTGACGCTTTTCATTACATCCAGCTGGGAACTGTCTACAGGTAAGAGCATGAGGAGATCAGTGTCATTCCCCACAGTGGCCAAGAGGTTTGGGTTTCAGGACCCCCTGATGGTGCGGTGACAAGAGAGCTGCTGGGGGTGTGTTAAGACTCATTCGTTCACTGTGTTCAAGAAAATTTATCGAGGCTCCCCTGCCCCATGCTGAGGGTTTGGCCCGCAGGCTGCTCTCCAGGAGCTGGGAGTGTGGATGGAACCCGTGAGTGAACCACTCAGCCCAGAGTGCGGGTGGCTGGTGGCTACTAGGGAGCCCGATGGGGGCTCTGCAGGAGGAGCGGCTTTAGAGGCAGAGGCCGGGAGCTGAGTGAGGGTCCTGGTGAGGGGTTTGGAGGGAGTGGGTTGTTGGGGTGAGGGAGTAGTGTTTGTGGAACCGTGGTTTGGTACTCAGACCCCATCACCACTGTTCCGTAGAACTTGCAGAAGGACTTTGCTGAGCAGGAAGGTAAAACATGCATGTGGATTGAAGCATTAGAGCCTGGTAGGGGACAGTGGCAGCCCATGTCCTCCCCGCCCCACTCAGGCACTCCAGACACCTCAGACTTTTTTCTGGTGTTTTCCCTCACCATTTGTGTATAACTTACGAGCTGTGGACGTTGCCTGTGTGGCATTAGGGGAGGACCTAGCTCCCCAGCACCCCGCCGTCTCCTATCCAGCTCTTGCACTTTTCTGCAGAGCAGTACTTTCCATACCAGCTGTTCTTTATATAGTTGCTCATTTAACCTTCTCGGTATTGCCGGAAGGTAGTCACTGTCCAGGAGGTAGCCACTGTCGTTCCCATTTACAGAATGAAGACAGTGAGCCCCAAAGAGAGTAAATGACTTGTCCATTAATTCCCCTGAGATAGTCATCCTTAGTGAGCAGGATGGTCTTATGGGATTAAGAAATTGGGAATTAAAAATTAGATCAGTCTCCATGACTGAATTAACACCCCAGGAGCCAGGAGGTTGGCTGGTCACCTTGGTCTTCAAAGACTTGGTGGTCACAGAGATACCGAGAGGCCAGAGCCAGGAAAAGCAGTCATTAAAACCACACCCACTGAGGCAAGGCCGTGATCTTTCCTGTTCCAAAACCAATTAGGAAGTTTCCCAGATGAAGAAGAGCAGGTTCCAGGTGGTAAGAGGCAAACGTGTGTAGAGTGGTCCCTGGCACTTCACCAGAATACCCTGCGGCAACTCTGCTGTGTCAGCACGATGACAGTTGCAGCCCTGAGCGGGGACCTGCCTCATGGGGAGGGAAAAGCTCAGGTGCCGCTGCAACTCTGCCTCTGAGTGCAGTGCCACCCGGAGGACCTGGCCCTGCCGGCCTGCGATGCTGTGGACCTGCTCGCCTTCTGCCTTGGAGTCAGCATGAGGTTCTGTACCTGCCTGCTGCCTCCTCATGCCGTGTCACCGTGCCCTGTCTGAGTCTTCACCTGTGGAGTCGGTGACACCCTTGGGGTTTGGGGAGCTGGGATTTGCACCCCAGGCAGATGTGTTCACATCTGTGCTCTTGACAGCCACGCTCCTCATCTCCTGGCTGCGCCTGGGTGAAGTGCTTTTCTTTTTGATTTCACTGGTTTAGGCTGCAGGGCTCCAGCATGGCCACGTGGTCCCCATGCTCAGACTGGTTCAGTGGGCTCTCAGCCTGCAGGGGCAGCTCCCCAGGGGTTCAGCTCACTGTAGCCCACAATTTACCACTTCTTAGTTGACCTGTGGTCCCTTGGACTTCAAGGATGCCGCCCCCATGGCCACACACCTGTGCGAGCATCTTGTTGGTTTCGAGGACCGGGCTGGGCCTGCATCTGGGTGCAGGCATTTGCTTGCACCCAGCGGAGTCCCTTTCCTTTCCAAGGTTGGAGCCACAGCAGCTGGACACCTGCCTGCTGCTCCTTCAAGGTCACTGTCTAGAATGATCCAGTCGGCACAAGGTCTTTCCTGATTTCTGGAGCAGAGCTCAGAGGAGCACAGTGCTGCTCTTGTTTTCGTAGGCCGGTCGTTGGAGCAGGTCAGTCAGGATCAGAGGCAAAGTGTGAGTGAAGCCACGCGTGAGCACTTCAGCCAGGGCAGGCTGTTTCCATCAGTGTTGCTGGTCAGGCCAGAAGCTGTGCCAAGTACGCGTCTTGGTGTTGGCCAGGTGGTGCTGCGTGCCAAACAGCCTGTTGGTGTTAGCGATGAGATTCTCCGGCGTTGCTCGGCCCTCGCGGTGTAGGGGCTCTGCTGTCTGGGTTCCTGAGGATCCAGGTGTATTTCTCAGGAGAAGGGTAGAGGAGCAGGTGTTCCCCTCATGTCACTCCAGGTGGCAGGCCCAGCTGGGCAGGTGGCACCTGCTCTAACCCCCAGTGGCAGAGCCGAGGTGAAACCCAGGCCCTGGCTCCAGAACTCGTTTCCTTCCCTGGCAGGAACTGGGTTCACGTGCCGATGCCAGAGGCAAGCAGGGGCGGGTCTTCGTCTCTCCCAGCTGAGGAAACTGGCCTTCCAAGGCACATGTCACTGGGTCCTTCCCTCTGCTGAGGTGTCACCAAGCGTCCTCCCTCCTGTGTCTGACGTCTTCCACTTCAGGGAAGAGTGTCAGGGTGGGAGGATGGCGGTGATGGAGGGAGAAGCCAGCCTTCCTGTGCCCTGATGTGTTAAAACAGTAAAAAGGACAGGCCCAGAGGTTCAGGAACCTGGGCCCTGGAGCCACAGAAACGTGTCCTGACCACCACTTTCTACTTTGGACAAAGTACGTGACCTTTCTTTGCCTCAGTTGCCCCACCCGGAAGCTGGGATGGTAACAGGGCGTCCCTCCTAGGGTGGCTGGGGAACACGGGACCGTCCAGGCGCCTCCGCCCTGGTGCATCATGGGCCAGGAAGCGCCAGCTGCTGGTGCCCTGCTGTACTGCGGCAGAACCTGAGAGCCTGCTGTTGGTGGCACTGACCGTGGGACATCTCCCTGTCGGCGCCAGCAGTCTCCCACCCTGGAGGGAAGGCCCGGCGGTGGGCAGAGGTCTGAAAGTTGCGGCTTTCCGCTGGCTCTCTAACGGCACCGTCTGCTTTTCCCAGAGGCCTCAGTGTGGTCCCTGATGAAGAAGTCATTGAAATGTACGAGGGGTCCCACGTGCCCCTGGAGCAGATGAGCGACTTTTACGGAAAGGTAAGGGCACCGCCTCTGTGGAGCAGCTCTTTCCTCCTGGGCCGTGGCCTCCATGAGCATGGGCCTTACCGCGGCTCCCCTGCTCCCGGGGAGCCCACGGGGCGGCTGAGGGTGTGTTGCAGTCTGTGGGGCTGAGAGGCTCGCGGTGGAAGTCACCCTGGCTTCCTCCGTGGTGCTCCTTAACCCCTCTCCCTGCCTAGGGGGGGTTCTCCATCCCTTTAGCCCACCCGTCTGCCCCCAGCTCCAGGCATGTCCCCGCTTTCTGGCGTGAATGGTGGGACTGCCAGGGTAGCAGTGGTGGCCACCCGTGTGGCCAGGCTGCTCCTGTCACATGGCTGGCTGCCCACCGCACTTCCCTGATGGGAACCCTCTGGCCCTGTGACTTCTGCGGTCCTCTGGCTTTCCTGAGTGGAGCAGGAAGTTGGACTGGGCGCGTGGGAGGCTGGGGAGGGAAGGGTGGTTGGACTGGGGAGAACCAGCCACTTCCATGAACGTCCTCGTCGTGCCCAGCGTGAGACATCAGCAGACACTCTGATTGCTGGGACCTCCCTCTGTGTGGTGAGGGCTCTCAGGTGGACATGGGAGCTGTCACCCAGGAGCCCTGCCGAGGTGGCCCACCCCTAACACGTCCTCCCCTGCAGAGCTCCCACGGCAACACCATGAAGCAGTTCATGGACATCTTCTCCCTGCCGGAGATGACCCTGCTGTCCTGTGTGAATGAGCACTTTCTGAAGAACAACATCGACTACGAGCCCGTGCACCTGTACAAGGACGTCAAGGTGTGTGGAGAAGCCACGCTTTCAGCCTCAGGAGGCACAGGCTGTGGCCCTCTGTCTGGGGTGTGACTTGATCTCGTTGCTGGGGTTGCCTTTACAAGTCGTCAAGAAAGACCTGCTGCGTCACGAGAAGTGGAAACCAGGTTTTGTTAAAGCCAGATGGGGCTCACTCCGATGTCTAGATTTCTGGTCCTTTCTGACCAAAACGCCAGGGTACCCAGCCACAGGGGCAGCCTGGACCTGCCTCGCCCTGGGCCTGGACCCCAAAGACCTGTCATTCACACCCCCTACTGGGTCTGGGCTGCTGAAGTGGTGGGGGCATTTTAAAGTTTCATTCTTTTTTTTTTTTTGCAGTTATAGATATAGTTATAAAGTACAGCAAGCCTGTATTTTATTTTTATGTGGTGCTATGGATCGAACCCAGTGCCTCACAAGAGCTAGGCAAGCACTCTGCCACTGAGTTACAGCCCCAGCCCTAAAGTTTTGTTGATAGTTAAATTGATAGTTTATATTTGTATATATTTGTGGGGTGCACACTGTACACAGTTATGGGGGTGGGAAGAGATTGGATAACAGGGTGTCTTTTGCTCACCAAAGTTCCATATGGCTGTCTAAGGCTCTCCTGAAGCCCTGCAGGAATCCAGTGGAGAGGGATGTAGACAAACAAGAATCTTTACATGCATACATACACATTATTTATAAATTTATAAATTACATATTTCAGTTTGTGTTTATAATTACATTTATACACATTAAGTCATATGAACTTTATCAATACTTAAAATGTTTAATATTTGATATGCATTTATACATTTATAATATATAAGATTTATAAATATGTATATGCAGATACATATGCATATAGATGTGTTTTATTAATCAGTTAATTTTGAGATAGGGTCTCACTGTGTTGCCCAGATGGGTCTCAAACTCCTAGTCTTAAGTGATCCTCTCCCCTCAGCTTCCCAAGTAGCTGGGACTACAGATGCACACCACCATACTGGCCTAAGATACTTGTATTTTAAAAGATACATACTTACACACTAAAATATTTTTATTCTAGTTTAAACTAGTCATAAACACATTTTGAAACTTTATTTGGAATTGCACAGATTGCCTTTTTCAAACAAACCTTTGGAAAATTGCATTGGAAACTGCTTCTGTCATGGCCAAAACTTCATTTTTCCCCAAGGGACCACCTAAAATAAATGCACTAGTGTAGGTTTTATTTAGTGCCAGATTGCTGGGCTTAGAAAGGCAGAAGTTAATTCCAGTGCTGAAACACTTGGACTGTCGCCCTAGCTATCCCAGTCCCACTTTCACTGATTAAAAATGTGTCTTTGGACAGGATTCAATTCGGGATGTCCACATCAAGGGGATAATGTACAGAGCAATTGAAGCAGACATCGGTATGTACTCGACAGTACCTGTAGGATGTGCTACTGGGCAGGGGCTGAGCGGGGCTGCATGTACCTGAGTGCCAGGTGAGGACCCAACCCGCAACTTGACACCATTCTCACTCAAAAGGAAAGGAGCTGGCAGCTGCAGCCATGGGAGGAGGGTCTTGTCACTAATGCAGAGGGCGCCCATACCCCACCCTGAAGCAGGCTTCCTTAAGACTTTTATTCCCCTGGTGTCTAGGGCGGTCCTGGCCCACGTGCCCCATTTACTGAGCGTTAGGAGATAGACTGATTTCATGCTGAATCTGTGTGAATTTTTCTCTTGCTCTTAGAAAAGTACATTTGCTACGCTGAGCAGACCCGTGCAGTGTTGGCCAAACTGGCTGATCATGGCAAGAAGATGTTTCTCATCACTAACAGCCCTAGCAGCTTCGTGTAAGTCATTCTGTGTCCTCCCTTGCTTCTGGCTCACTTCTTATATGCCATTTATTTTAGTAGTTGGAAAGAAATAGTTGCAAAAGTAGTTCATCCTTTGATGTTCAACTAACCTGGCTGACTTATTCTTTTAGGGACAAAGGGATGAGGTATATTGTTGGGAAAGACTGGAGGGATCTGTTCGATGTGGTCATAGTTCAGGCTGAGAAGCCAAACTTCTTCAATGATAAGCGGAGGTGAGTGTGTCTTCCCAGTGCCCTCAATTGTATTCCTTTGCTGCTGTAAATTCATGTGTACTGGCAAAATCCTGAGCTTTAGCTTGTTCTGTAGCCCTTTCAGCAAGTGATTGCAGGGGGGTGGGAGTAGCACCCACCCACAGCAGGCTGCTTGTGTGTGTTGACATGGGTCCTGTTCAGCTTGGGCTGACGTCAGGGCTGGGAATCCAGCTTTAAGAAAATGATTAACTGATGAAAAATCAAAACTTGATGTCACATAGTAAATAAGATCTTTGGGTGCAAATGCATTGTGAAGAAAATGGGGGGCAGGGATCCTTTTATTTTTATTTTTATTTTTTTGTGGTGCTGGGGATTGAATCCAGGGCAGGCAAGCACTCTACCAACTGAGCTATATCCCCAGCCCAGGGATCCTTTTAAACAGAGCTTCAATTGGTGCGTTTGACATTGTGGTTGGATTTTACAAAACTGCTGTACCACGGGCTTTATATCAAGTGGAGTAAATCTCTACCACGTCTTAGGTAGTGCCTTCCTGCCACAGCAGCCTTAGATGTGGGGGAGTAGGGATGTGTTGGGTTGTGACAGTGACTGGGGAGTGCTGTTGGTATTTAGTGGGGGGAGGTCAGGAGTATTAAAACACCTTTTAACCAGACTAGTAGCCCCCGTAAATGTCCATGTTGTTGGGAATTCCTACTTTAGGGTTCTAAAAACAATCCTAATGTGTTTGTATGATGACCTCATTTTGAAACACTTTACTACATCTGTGTAGTCTGTGGTTGGTGACCAGTAGCCTTTGCCAGGTGGTCACAGCGTCCTCACACAGGGACCTGTTAGTGCTGGATGCACTGCATTCCTCTGGTGATGCCAAAGTCCAGGTTTTTGAGTGTCACAGTGACTCCCAGAGGAAGAGGAAAAAACCCAAAACCACATGTAGAGACTGAGAACTGCAGGGCAGGAGTCAAGAGAAGGAGTGTGACCAGACATAGTCAGGAACGTGGGCTTGCTGCTTGGCCACTGATAAAGTGCTGTCACAGGGCCTGGGCATGGCTGCAGCTCAGTGGGAGCACTTACCTGGCCTGCACGAAGCCCTGGGTTTGTTTCACAAAAACAAGAAGAAAAACACACAGGCATTTCTCCCTGGATCCTTCTATGGTCAGGAGAAGCACGTCTCCCTTGGCCACAGGAACTTCCTCTCCTCCCTGGTGCTCATTCAGTGGAGGGCTGGGGGCCCGGGCTGTACCTGGAGGTGGGGGGTGACTGTAGAGTACTCCCCTGCCTTCAGTGCACCATTTCTTTTGCCTTTGTTTTGAATGCCTGCAATAAATACTGAGTGACCCTCTATCTGAGTCCATCCTTCTTTCATTACGTTGAGAAGTCAGAAACATCCTGGAGTTCCAGTTAGGTCAGAGCATCCAAGTGAGGGGGTGTTAGGCAGCCATTAAAAATGATGTATTTGGAGATAGGCATGGTGGTGTGTACCTGTAGTCCCAGTAACTGGGGAGGCCGAAGCAGGAGGATTGCAGGTAGAAGGCCAGCCTGGGCAACATACAAAGACCTGTCCCCCAAACACACAAAGAAATAACTTGGGAAAAGAAAGAAGTGGGCATGTTTTACTACTGTAAAAAATGATGTACTTAAGAATATGTCATCATGTGAGAAATTGCTCATAATATTAGAGAAAAAGAGATGTAAATCAGTGTGCACAAAGTGGTCTTGATCTAATGTTTCCCTATTTTATGTTCACAAAAATAGGAAAAACAGTCAGGTGTGGTGGTACATGCCAGTAAGCCCATCTACTCAGGAGGCCGAGGCAGGAGGATTGCAAGTTTGAGGTCATCCTGGGCAACTTAGTGAGACCCTGTCTTGAAATGAAAAGGGCTGGGGATGTAGCTCAGTGGTAGAGTGCTTCACTCACATATATAAGGCCCTGGGTTCAATCTCCAGGACTACCAGAAAGAAAAAAAGAAAGGGAAACTGATTTTATGTAAAGACTGAGACATACTGATAGATTGACGTGTTAAGTGTTTCTACCTGGGTACTGGAATTGGGGTCACTTCCCTTTTCTGAATTTTCCAGATTTTCTGTAGTGAGTGTATATTTTTTTAATTGGAAAAATAATCCCAATAAGTGTTAGTTAAAAAAAGAAAGGCAGACGGGCACTCTGAGTCCTGGGGGGCCAGCCCCGGGAAGGAGGCCCTATCTCTGCGGTCCATTTTCCATCATAAAGAGTACTTATGTCCTTCGACTTGCTTTATATCCAGAGTGACTGAATTTAGTGGATAAATGTACTCAGGCAATATGTCCACAAACTTTTTCCTGAAACAGATTTTCTGAATGACCAAATACATTTGGGAAATCTTTAGAAAGTGTATTTAGAGCAGGACTCGTTTTTAAGAGGGCCATAGGCAGTGTGTGGTGTTGCCTAGATTTATCTGACCTGGAGTTCTGTTTTGTTTTTTCTTTCATGAATCACCTGCAGATGGTGGTTTGCATGCTCTGGGATGAATTGCACAGGTCAGGGAATGTGGTGGAGTTGGGGCTCAGGGATGTGTTGGGTGCACCCAGGGAGCTGCTTCCTGTCGTCAGGGAGCATCTGAAGTGTCTCCCGGAGCATGCGGCCTGTACTGTCACCACATGTAACGTTTCCCATTTCTGTTGTTAGACCTTTCCGAAAGGTGAATGAGAAAGGTGTCTTACTCTGGGATAAAATCCACAAGTTGCAGAAAGGCCAGATTTACAAGCAGGTATCTCTTGACCAGTTCGTCCTCTGTGTTGCTTTGCTTCGTGGCCAGCGGTCATGATAATCCATGGCTGTGTGCCTGGCACAGTTCGACCCCTTGAATTGACTGCTTATAACTCGGTGGTAAAACTTAGGCTGAAGTCAGTATATTTTCAAAATGCTAGTATCTAAATTAACTCAATTGAATTGTTTTTAAAAACAAACTTTAAAGCATTACCTTCATGGCACATAAAATTTAAGATGCCAATGGAAAACCTTGGAGAATTCTTGTTCAGGAGCATTAATCATGGCGTATCACTCATCCAAATTGATAATTATTTCCTGCTGAGATACATTTCTGTACAGTCTCAACGTATTTTGCTGACATATAAGGCTTTCAAGGGTTTGAATGAATGATTGACTCGCTGACCTAATATTATCATGTTACTGAAGTTGTTTTTTTTCCCTTACATACTGATATTTTCTTGGTGGGTATATAACAACCTGCCAGATTTGGCAATAAGTATATTTTCCAGGCCTTGTAAAAATTAGATTTGGTATAGCCATTTCACTTCTAGGAAGTTAGCCTAAGAAAATTAAGATGCATCCAATGAAACTTTGCTGTAAGAATGTTTATCATGAAGTCACTTACAAAATACATAATGGTGTAAACAGTCAACATCAGGGCACTTGAAAAAGGAATCATGGTACTTCACAGGTATTACACTGAGATTAATATTTACTGATTTGGAAAGTTGACCATAGCATGTTAAAAGTAGTTACAGGGCTGAGGATATGGCTTACCTGTAGAGTGGTTGCCGTGCATGTGTGAGGCCCTGGGTTTGATTCTCAGTACTGAGAAAAGAAAAAGAAAGATAGTTACAAAGTGATATTTACATTATGAAGACTTTTTGAAAAGTACTTATAATATAGAAGAAAAGTCCAAAAGATTTCCTGTGAAGGTGCTTTTATATTTTGATATTTCGAATAAACTGTAAGAGCAAAACCAATTTTTTAGAAATTAAAAAAATACTTTGGGCCATCTCTTTCATGATGTAATATCTGTTTTTCTCTTGCTGCAGGGCAATCTGTATGAATTTTTGAAGCTTACTGGGTGGAGAGGCTCCAGAGTGCTGTATTTCGGGGACCACATTTACAGTGACCTCGCGGTGAGCAGTGCCTTTTCTCCTCAATTTGTTGGGGGACAGATGTGTTAGTCCCATTTATTAAGAAATGTCTTTTTTGTTTAAAAGGCCATTTTAATCCTTTCCTAAGAATTTGGAGTAGGCTACATTTTTAAATGTCTCCTTTTTTAAAAATTAAAAAAAAAATTTTCTTTTGGTCAGTGGACTTTTATTTTATTTATTTATATGTGGTGCTGAAAATTGAACCCAGTGCCTCACACATGCTAGGCAAGCGCTCTACCACTGAGCCACAACCCCAGCCCTAAAAATCTCCTTTTTACAGAACAGGATAGTTTAGAAATGTGAAAAAGATAAATTCTTTTGAAAATGATGGCAGTTGAAAATTTATTCAAAGAGTTGATCAGGAAAATGATTCCATTGGAGTAATGGTAGGAAGTGAATGCCCTTGTTGACTTTTTTTTAATCAGTGCTTCATAAAACACAAAGATGGAGCATAAAAGCTTGAAAGCCTCAGTCCAGCTCTGGCCAGCTGGTCACTTCCAGGAAACAGCCACCATGAGGCACTGAGGCTTTTGTGCCCCTCGGTGTCTGGGGGGCTGGTATTGGTTGCCGCCCTTGGCTCCTTGTGGAACAAGGTTTTCTTTGTGGAGTGATCGCCGATCTCTCCTTGCAGGATTCCCAGAGCCGGAAGACAGGTAGGTAAGGAGGGTCATGTCCCCTGCCACCTCCGTTGTTGCTGTGCCTGGATGCTTTGGCCCTTAGGTTGAGCTGCTCCCTGACCACGTGGGTGTTTTCCCCCACAGCCCGAGGTTAATGAGTCCACTCCCTGTGTTTCTGCAGGAGCTGTGATTCACGGCAATTATTTCCAGAACAGAAACTTTCTTAGGGTGGAATGGTCAAAGCTTGGGGCCAAATTGGTTTTAATTAAGTGTAATTCATTGAATTCAGCGTGGTTAATAACTAACCACTGTAATTAAAAAGTAATTTAAATGAATGCTTCTTGTGTCTGGGAAAGCGAATGAAATGTTTGGGCTCCGTTGAGACTGATGTTTCCTCTCTGTGATCAGGATTTGACCCTGAAGCATGGCTGGCGGACTGGTGCAATCATCCCCGAGTTAAGGTCGGAGCTCAAAATCATGAACACGGAGCAGTACATTCAGACCATGACCTGGCTGCAGACCTTGACTGGCTTGTTGGAGCAGATGCAGGTTGGGGGATTTTGTACCCCCCCCCCCCCTTATTTTTCCTTTAAGCTTTTAGCTTGTGTGCGGGTCCAGGTTTTTTCATGTATTTTCTGTTTAATTATAGTTATAAAGTATAAGGTTTGAGTTGTCCTCAGCAGACTGTAGACAACTTCTGGGATTGTTTTGCTGCTGAGGCAGTTTTGTCATTTTCCCTAAAGAGAGCTTTAAAAAATGTCCCGTCATTTGGAGAGTGTTTACAGAACCTGCATAAATGCAGCTATTTATGGTCGCCTGTCAGTGGAAATGGGGCCTAAGTCACCCCGGGGGTGTCCTGCCGGCTGATAGATCCCAGAAGCTCTGCCCTGAGCCTGCTGTGGGGCTTCTCTGTCCTGGGCCTCAGTTCCCTGTCTGTAAGATGAAGGGTCCTGTGGAATGTGCGCTTCAGCCTGAGCCTCCTGGAAAGTGTCACAAAGCAAGAGTCAGGATCTCTGTGTCCAGCCTCAATCTTATTTTGAGGAAAATATCTGTGATTTGTTGACTTTCCGGGGCTTGGTGACAGTTACTTCTTTCTGTAAATTATATGGCCAGTTTGGGACAATTAGAAAAGAATGTCCTTTTAATTGGTCATGTCCTGGCCTGTGAGAGCCGCCCCTCTGTTGCAACTGGGAGCCCCTTCTCTGGGCCGGTCCCCCTCCTGGACTCCCAGGTGCCTCGCTTTCTCCCTGGCCCAGCTCCTCATGGCAGGGCAGATGCAGCCGGCATCTGTGCGTGTGCCCCAGAGTACACTAGTGGTTGCTGTGTGTGCCAGCCGTGGTGCCGAGAGCTCGCACTGTGCTCGGTGCTGACTCTGAGATGAAGGGGCACAGGCGCCTGCTCTCTTGGCTGACACCTGAGGCTCTGGTACAGCCTGTTCGGCCCATCAGTGGCTCTGGAAATGGGCCAGGAAATGCCTCACTGCCCTAACTGGCAGCCCGTGTTGAGGCTGCTGGGCACTGGGCTCAGCGAGGAGCTGTGGGAAGGCAGGCCAGGGCCTCTCCCAGGCCACGTTCCAGAGCGTGGGCCCCTGCACGTCCGCCAGGCTAGTTTTCAGTGTTCTCCGACCGTCCTGCTCCTTGGCTCCTCTCTGGTGAGGTTTTGTCTTGCTGCTTCTACTGCGCTTGCCTGGGAGGTGGATTCTGGGTTAATGTAGCCCTGAGTCTGCGCGTCACCCAGCAGCAGCCCTTCCTGTCGTGTGCCAGCATTGTGTGCTGAGCGTTGCCTCGTGTGCCAGCGTGCGCTGAGCGTTGCCTCGCATGTGATGCTGTTACTAAGTAATAGTCGCAGCTGTCCCGCCAGATAGGTGCAGTTTTTCCATTTCAGAATAGGAAACCTGGGTTTTGAGAGGTTAGTAATGACTCTGAGGTCATAAGTGACAGAGCAAGCCTTGACCCCAGACCTTGGAGTGGCCACATCCGGGCTTTTGAGCACTACCCTAGAGAGCTTGCTGGTTGAGAGGTCTCAGGTGGAGCCAGAGACTTTACATTGTCTTATTTGCAGTTTTAGTTTGACTGTAGTCAGCCTTGGTTCTGAAAATAGTAAATGGAGAATTCCAGAAATAATTCATAAATTTAAAAATAATTTTTATTACATTGCTGTAATTCTTCTAGTATTAATAATTATTATTTTTTTCAATTTTTTTAGTTGTAGATGGACACAGTACTTTTATTTTATTAATTTATCTTTATGTAGTGCTGAGGATTGAACTCAAGGCCTCACATGTGCTAGGCAAGCACTCTACCACCAAGGGACAACCCCAGCCCTCTATTATTAACTTTTATCGTTAATCTCTTACTAATTCTGTAAGATAAACTGTATCATAGGTGTGTACACAGAGGAAAAATAGCAAACTGGCTTGGTGTTACCTCGGTTGCAGGCATCCCCCGGGCGTCCTGGAGTATATCCAGAGGAGGGGGGTGACTGTTGGAGTCTGTGACAGCAGCCGCTGGTCGGATATGCAGACGTAACCTGCATGTAGATGACGTTCCTATTTTTGCTTTGGGAACAGTCTTGTTTT
This sequence comes from Glaucomys volans, assembly GCA_020662805.1. NCBI lineage: Eukaryota > Metazoa > Chordata > Mammalia > Rodentia > Sciuridae > Glaucomys > Glaucomys volans. The sequence goes on along the minus strand of JAJEJO010000446.1, from coordinate 532,442 downwards.
GTTTTCCTCTCTGACCCGTGAACAGTTTGACAGTTAAGGGGTGACTTAGAGAAAGGGAGTGTTGGCGATGTTCTGTGACTTAGAGAATCAGTTGCACAAGGCGTAGGGTTAGGAAGTAAGAAAAGGGAGCTTTCCAGCGCATTCCCGTTTTATAGGAGAGGAAGCTGATCACAGAGTCGGTGGTTGGCAGTCGGGCGCTGCAGAGCGCAGCAGGCCTTCCTCCGCTCTGGGCACTGGGGACTCCTGTTCCTTTCACCCTCTCGACTCTCCAAAGTACTGAGAGCCTCACTCACATTTTGCAGATGAAGAATCTGAGCACAGAGAAAAAGTAGCTTGCTCAAGCCTGAGGTGGTGCTGGGCTGGGGCCCGGGCATCCTGGCCTCAAGTCTCCATCCCTGTGCTGCACCGCCTCGGGCTGGCTGTTGGTCAGAGGCACCAGGTGTAGAGGGGTGTGGCTGATGATTGTAAAATATCCCAAAGAGTGTCATCCTAACTGTCCTCCCTGTCCCCCTGCTGCCCCCTCTCCCTCAGGGTTCACCTGGAAAGGTGAACATTTTTCCATTGATCCTGTGGCACGTTTCTAGAACTCTCCCTTGGAAGTTATTGTCAGAGCACACAGAAAATTATCTGTGGGGAGGGAAATTTTGTCCTCTGAGATCGGGTTTAATTTTGGGGTGGGGGGCAACAGTATCATTTAGAGCCAGGACCATAAATTAAATAGAAGCATAAAATTTTTGCATCTTAAAAAGTGACTTAAAGGCTCGTGTTACTAGCTAGCCTTGAAGTGTGCCCCACAGTGGCGACGGTTAGTGGCGGTGAGGCTGGTGAGGCTTAGCAAGCTTGTGCAGAGGGCCAGATGGTGAATGTCATAGGCCGTGTGGGCCGCGGACTCTGTCACAGCCACTCCACTCTCCTAACACAGAAGCAGCAGTGGACGGTGTGTGATGGGCGGTTGCAGCTTGTCCTACTGAACTCTGGTGGACGCTGAAATACGAATTTCAGGTGTCATGAAATTGTTCTTCTTTTGTCTTTTTCTCACAACCCATTTGTAGGCTCGTGAGTGAGCACAGACCCTCAGAGCCAGGTGTCCCCTGCTGTGCTGTTGCTTCCCTGGCCGCCTCTGCATTTCCCTTCAGCAGCCTTGCAGCGGAGGCTGCTGGAGAGGATCCATTGCCATCCTTGGGCACCCTCCAGATTCAGGTCCATAGAGACCCAGGGTGTGCGTCAGAGTGGGGTGCACATAAAACCCTGCTCTGTTGCTGAGAGAGCTGGGCTGGAGAGTGTGCTTGAACTTGGGAGGCTGGAGTTGGCTCTTCATGTCTGCAGAGCCTCCTCTGGTGGGTCCATCTGAGGGTCAGGAGTGGAGAGAACTCACCTGGCCACTAAGCAGTAGCTTGAAGAAAGAGAGCAAGTAGATTGATTTAGGTAATTGTCATCATCACCCGCAGTGAATTCTCCCCTTCTGCAAGTGTGCCACTCTCTTAGTCCACGGTGACCGTACTGTAGACTCATGGCTTAAACAAGAAGCATTCATTTCCCACAGTTCTGGAGACTGGGAATCTAAGGTGAAGGTGCCAACAGATTCTTGTCTGGTGGAGGCCCAGCGTTGCGTGGCAGCCTTGTGTGGCGGGAAGATGGCTGGAGAGCTCTCTGGGGTTGTCCTTATTAAGGCACTAATTCCATGCAAGGTTCAACTCTCCAGGTTGCATCACCTCCCAAGTCCCCCCTCCTAATGCCGTCACACTGGAGACGGGGACTTCTACTTAGGAACGTTAGAGGGGTGCGAACACCCAGTCCATCCTGTGCAGAGTGAGGGGCTGGAAGCTCCTTCCTGCTCACGTGAGCACGCGGGCGCCTAATTCATGGGACAGGAAGTGGGTGTGGGCAGAGGAGAGGTGGAGATGCCCTCTATTCTCTATGGCATCAAGTTGTTTTGGCGTGGTCTGCCTCCTGTAGGGCCTCCATTCTTGTCCTCTTGTGTCTTCAGCCTCCAGCACAGTTATGCTTAGCTGTAGGTGCACAGTGAACTCATCACACACACACACACACACACACACACACAAGATGGTACATCTATGGACATTCCTCATGGTATCCTGCAGATTTGACGTCTTCTGATTTCTTCTAAATTCTATATGTTCTAGAGCCTCAATCCTGTAGTAAGTAGCTCGTTGATTTAAAATGTGGAAGCTAATTAAAAATGAATTGACAGAACCTCTTCAAAACTCCCAGCGAGGTTAGGTCAACAGCCGGGTGCTCCTGGCTCACAGCCAGTGGCTTTTCAATGGTAGCTGCTTCCAGTGGTGTAGCCATTGGTATTAGCAAGAAGCCCAGACTTCAAGCCCAGTTGAGACAGTTCTGTGTGAGTCCAGACTCTGCCTGGCCGCTGTGCGTGGTCACACTGGGGGCCGGGCAGATGTGATAAGCAGAGGCTTTGGCTCCCACGTGAGAAGCAGCCATTGGTCCATTTGGCCTTTCCCTCCGAGCTCTTAGGTTACCCTGTGGTCTCGAATCGAGGGAGCTCCACCTGTCCCCTGTGATCAAATGTGCCTCTGACTCTGGCCTCGCTGTTTCTGTTTAGTCACAAGAACCTGGAGGGAGACGGGTGAGATTCCACTGTGAGGTGGTGGACAGCTGTCACTTCTTTTTGTCTTACGTCTTGGCCCACCAGAAAGTTCCTGCTGTTCCTTTGCATCAAGATGTGTCGCCTTCTTGCCTTTTGCCTCTTTAGATGTTAAACATCTGAAAAGATGATGTAATGTTAAAGAAAAACATCAGAACCATTTATGGTCCTCCTACCTTAGCACAAGTTTTAAAAAATTCTGTGTTAATTCCTAACTGTAGCACATGTCTTCACTTGCTTGCAATTAGGGGGGATGTACCGTTTTAAAAAAGCACACTGTTTTCACTTAGCTGCCGTGATGTTGATCCACGTGCATGTAATGTATGTAGAAGGTTGGACATGGGAAGTGTGTGTTAATGTATGTAATAAATAGAAGTAATGGACAGTCACACGTGAGGGTCTGCACATGTGTTTTACATGGATCTACATGCATTATTTATACAAGCCTTTAATTACAGTTGAAGATATATAATATCCAAACTTAATTTGCTAAACCAGGTTTCTCATGATGGATATTTAAAGCTCTATGTGTGTGTTTATTTATTTTATAAGTGAAGAAAGCAGGATTTCAGTTGGGGAATCTGAACATGTATTACTTTACACAAGTACCTGCCTCTTAAAGAAATATAATTCTTCCAAGAGCCGTCCATCAAAAAATTGTCATTGCTAATGAGTTTGTTTGAAATCCAAACTGTCACAATAACCAGCTTGTGTCCCGTAGGTTCACAGAGATGCTGAGTCCCAGCTGGTCTTGCAGGAGTGGAAAAAGGAGAGAAAGGAGATGAGGTGAGAGTGGCTTATTTTTTTATTTTTTAATTTTATTGGTTCTTTGTAATTATACAGGACAGTAGAACCCATTTTGATATAATTATACAGCAGGGAATATATCTTTTTTTTTTTCACATAACATATACATAGGGTAATACTGTCTGTCTCAGTCTACTATCTTTCCTTCCCCCATCCCATTTTCTTCTACAGCATCCAT
>JAJEJO010000446.1:509891-528434 GCA_020662805.1 Glaucomys volans | reverse complement strand
CCCCCCCCCCCCCCCCCGTTATGTATCAGCATCCACTGATCAGAGAAAACATTTGGCCTTTGGTGTTTTGGGCTTGGCTTATTTCACTTAGCATGATATTCTCCAACTCCACCCATTTACCAGCAAATGCCATAGTTTTATTCTTCTTTATGGCTGAGTAATATTCCATTGTGTATATATACCACAGTTTCTTTATCCATTCTTCAATTGAAGGGCATCTAGGTTGGTTCTACAATCTAGCGATTGTGAATTGAGCAGCTATGAACATAGATGTGGCTGCATCCCTGTACTTTTCTGAGTTTAAGATCTTTGGGTATAAACCAAGGAGTGGGATAGCTGGGTCAAATGGTGGGTTCATTCCAAGTTTTTTGAGGGAGAGAGGCTTATTTTGAATACGGTGATGCCACCCCCTGTTCTGGGGGTGCTCAGCCCACATATTCTCCCAGGGCCAGTCTGAGGCATAATTGTGAACCATCCGTGGTGTGCTCCCAGGTTGGGTATGGCTTCCCTGGTATCCAGGATCAGCTCTCTGCAGCTGGTGACAGTGACATTCCCTCTAGGCCAGCCATGACCTCCACCTTTCCCCTGCTCTGGCCATTGGAGGGCCATGGGAGAAGGGAGCTCTTTCTCCTTCCTCTTCCCTGCCTCCTTGACTGCCCATCTGGGCCACTGGTGGCCCTGTTGTTGCTAATGCTGACAGCATGTGGCTGTTGGGGCTGCGATGGGGGGCTCCCAGCCCTCAGTGAGTTCTTAGGGCTCCCCCACCATGGTGTGCATTTGTGCCCAGGGCTGTTCAGGAATGTGCATGTAGTCTGTGTGTCCTAGGGGCATTTCCAGAGGGGCCTGTTGACAGTCGTGCCTCCCTGTGAAGGAGCGTAAGTGGACGCTCTTTGCAGGTGGGTGCTCTTTGCAGGAACACTGAAGAACGTGGCCCCCTTAGGCCCTGAGCACAGTCTCTCTAAGGTTTGGGAACTGTGGTGCCGCCTGGATTCTGGCCTCTGAGCAGTGGACAGCCTGGCTTGAGAAGGAGTCTGTGAGCACAGGGAAGAGGCGTGGAGAGGGACCAGTGTCCATGCCTGGGCTCTGGGGGAGCTGTGGGCTCTGCATGTTGTCCCTCCTCCTCCTCAGGCTGTTGGCTGGCCGGGGCTTGCTCTGAGGATTTCCTTCAGCATCGAGTGTCCGGTGAGAGGAAGACACAGGGGGAGGCAGGTAGCGGAGACTTCAGGTCTCTTGCCTTGAAGGCCAGATGTGGGTTGTGCTCCATGGGGTGTCACTTCTAGGAACCTCGGATTACTAGATAAAGGGGCGGTTGATTTTGAGTCTCTGTTATCCACGCGTTTCATGAGATTCTTCAGTAAGCTTCTACAGACCACGCGTGTCCTTCAGAGACCTCGTTGAGTTCTCTTAATGTTCTGCGGTTCGGTGGTTGATGCATCTGTCATAGCCAAGTGATGGCAGACAGCTGCCACCCCTGGTGGCTTCCATCACACAGTGTGTAAACAGTTACACTGTTTGCTGTATTTAACTGATTTATCAACAGTTCCATTTTTCTGAAATATTCTGTAGGGTTCCCAGCCACGTGGTGGTGTGCGTGTCCTTTGTATGTGTGTGGGATGTTGATTTAGACACGAAGGCGTGGAGGGGCCACTGTAGGAAGTTAGGGCCTTGCATGGGGCTGTGACCCTGACCTTGCAAACTACTGCGGGCGGGGCTGGGAGGAGGCCAGGAGGTTGACCCCGGTGGTGGCAGTCAACGTAATAACCCTAATTCCCCAGGCCCTGGCTGCTGCGGGGTTCACAGCACGCCTGTGTTTCTCTCCCTCTCGGTTCTCACAGTGGCCTTGTGAGAAGGAGGCCTTGTGAGAAGGAGGCCTTGTGAGAAGGAGGCTGTGGTCCCGTGCCTGGGGCAGGGAGGTTTCCTGCCAGGAGGAGAACTTTGTTACCTGCATCCTGTGTGTGTTCAGAGCAGCTCCACCGCCTCGTGATGCGTGGGAGGCATGGCGTGTCTGTTGGGGCTCGCCCTTCAAGCTGAGGCCGAGGAGCCGTGTTCTGTGGCTGCAGAAATTGGGAAACGTGATCAGAGTCATCTTGAGAGATGCGGGATGGAGGGTTGGTTTCCTTGAATGGAAGTCAGCGTTGCTCTAACTTCAAGTCCTATGTTTTTGTTTTGTTTTGTTTTGTTTTTAAAGAGATTTTGATTTTAGTAGTTGAAAAACAAACCTTTAGAAACCTTTTCTGTTGCTCTGTTTTCATTTTTATTTTTTCCTTGCTTTAGAGAGATGACCAAGAGCTTCTTCAATGCCCAGTTTGGAAGCCTGTTCCGCACAGACCAGAACCCCACCTACTTCCTGAGGCGCCTGTCGAGGTTCGCGGACATCTACATGGCATCTCTGAGCTGCCTCTTGAACTACGACGTCAGCCACACCTTCTACCCCAGGCGGACTCCACTGCAGCACGAGCTGCCCGCGTGGTCCGAGGCCGCCACCTCCAGGGTGCCCCTCCTACAGGAGGCCCAGGCCAAGTAACCCTGGCCCCCTGGGGAAAGTGCCAGAAGCAGCCCTGGCCATGGCAATTGGATGGGGTTGACTCTGGGCGGGTCCGACTGTCGCCTTCTGAAGAGGCACAGAGAGGCCTTTGACGTGTGTTTTGTACTTTACGGAGAGGACTCCCCAGTCTCAGGGGAGCTCGCGGCCCACTGGTGGGCCTCCCTCCTCTCGGGGGCTGGGGCAGCTTGGTACTGAAAGTCCCACGGCCTTGTTCTCCAGGTCCTGGAGCTGACAGATGTTCTGGGCTAGTTGAGACAGAGTCCCCTGGGTGCCAGCTCCGTGTTCAGCAGGTCCTGTGTAAAGTGCTCCTGACTCCTTTCACTGTTTACCGTGGGGGCTGCAGAGAGGTCCCTGTGGGCCGCAGGCAGGTGCTTCAGTGAGCTGCTCATGGCAGGTGCTGCTCAGAGTGCAGAGGATCCCTGAGTGGCAGGAGGCCCCAGTCTTTGGGTCCCGAGGCGCTGGTGGGCCTTCCTGTGGAGTATCACATCCCAGAGAACCCAGCCTCCCAGAAGGACTTGCATGAGAAGGGACAAGAATGCTGTCCTCATCGTGTGCTGCTGTGACCCACCCCAGGCTGGGCAGGGACAGTGGGTACAATAGGTGGTGGCAGGTGCCCTCCTCTGCCCAGGGAAGGAGGGCCAGAGGGCACTGCTCTGGTGAGGATCACCTTCCAGCTGGTGGCACGTCTACTGTCGAAGAGGCTGTGAGACATCAGTGGGGCGGAAGAACACAGCCTGTGGGAGGTCCCCAGAAATGCCACCCAGCAATGGTGTCTCGCACTCATCAGAGGAAAGAACATGGAACAAGAAAAGACCTTGTCATGAACTGCCACAGCCCAGCGGGCGCCCACTGGCTAATTGAATCTTGTCAAAACACCTTACCAGAAACCGTCCTTGTGTGGTGGAGAGAGACAAGGTGCCTCCCTCTCATCAGTCAGCCCCACGGCAGAGGGGCCACCCCCAGCCACCTCGAGCCCTTTCTCAGCTTGGGTTCTGCCCTGTGTGAGTGGCTTCGGGAGTTGGGGTGGTTTCCTTTGGTTCGTAAGGTGGGACAAGAGGAGGGATGTGGAAGTTAATAGGAGGACCTGGGCACTGAGCGGTTCTTATTTCTAAGAGCGAAGGGAGTGGCTCGTATTCTCCTTACTCCTCCCTCTGGAGGGAGGAACGCTCAGCACCTTCCTCTGGACCGCGGACTGCAGAGGTGGTGTCCTCAGGGCGGGTGTGCGTGCGTGCTTCTGGCCAGGCGGCCGGTCTAGTCTTGCCAGAACTCGTCTTGGGGAGAATGGCAGGAGCCTGCGGGGCTTGGGAGGTGCCCGCTTGCACAGCACGGTTACTGTGAAGGTCGCCCCAGCTGTGGAAGGCCAGCCGGGCAGCGCACAGGCGTCCTGCCAATGTGCCGGAGTTGAGTGGGTTCCGTGGCATCCGCTGTGGCCCTGCTTGTCATGGCGGGGTTTGACTGGTGGTGGTTTCCAGGTTCCCTGTCACGGTGAAGGTGACCCCCGAGACCCAGGAGGCTCCTCTTTTCCGTCTGTGTTGTATGGTGAACGCCATAGGGCACGGCAGGCTGGTCCTTTTCCATGACAGTGGGCATTTTGTTGTTGTGTCACCCTGGTGTTCAGCCACCAGTGTTTTGGAGGCTGGCTTTTATGCAGCAGGCGATACTCAGAACGGCTCGTGTTGGGTCCCGAAAGGGTGCACTGGTGCTCTCTCGTGGCGCGGAACTGCTGCTCTGGAGGAGCAGAGGGTGCAGGCGTTGTTGAACCGCGTCCCTGGTGTGTGTTTACCCAGTGTCTGCGGCGTGCACACTTGGTGCCAGTTACGGGGTGTGTGTTTACTCAAGAGTGAAGTAGAACTCGGTTAGGAACCTGCTTTCTTGAATGTCTGGGTTAGGTGACCTTGAGGCAGGGGACATTTTTTGGGTATGAAAAATGAATTTTACAAATTATTCCCGGGTTGGGGGGAGAGTTCCATTACAGGGCCACGAGCCTGGCCGCCCAGAGATCTGCCGGGTAGCCGGGGCCTGGCACGTGCTGCACTTGGGCACCAAATGTGGGCCTGGCAGCCTGTGGCCGAGCGGGCTCAAGGGAGCACCTCCCCAGAGGGACGCGTTCCCGTTCCTGTGTCCTGTCCAGCTCAGTCAGGGCAGGCTTCAGCTGTCACCGGCAGGACCGGCTGGGACCCGCCCCTGCACCCGCATCCTGTTCTCGCCGTTCTTTGTGTGCGTGTGGATGGAGGCACGTGGGCAGCAGGAGGAGGGGCTGTTTTCTACCACTTAAAAAAATCAATTTGTAAGGCAAACAATAGATCAGTCTGAACATTTGGGCAGTCAGTGTTTTTAACCTTGCCTAGACTGGCTTCCTCAGGATCATGTGAACAGGAATTGACAGTCCGGGGCCATCCCCGCCCGCTGGGGCCGTCCCGCGAGGCTGTGGCACCGCAGCAGGTGCCTGGGGAAGGGGCAGCCTGGGGGTTTTCTCCAGAGCTGCTTTTGTAGAGGAAACCTGGCTTCAGAGCGTCGTAGGTCTTTGGCTAAAGCTCCCTCTTTCCTCCTCACACATTCCTTCATTCATATTCTCTCGCCCTCCCTCCCTCTCTCCCCCCCGCCCTTTCTCCCCCCCTTGCCTTCCCCCCCCCGCTTCCTCCCCATCATAGTTTACTCTTGAGCTCTGTTTTCTGCTCTCACCATTAATTCCACCTGACATCCACTACCTGTTGCGGATTCCGGTGTTTCAGACTCAACCCCTGGTTGCTCTGAGCACGTCAGCCCTCCTAATTGTTGCAAAGGAGAAGTGAGAAGCACCTCGCCTCCTCCTGATTTAGCTTGGGTGAACTCAGTGGCTTCTCCTCTCCTCCCTCAGTAGGACTTCTGAGCAGCAGAGTGCTGAATACTGGCACTGAGTTCTCCTCAGCCCAGTGCTCATTGGCTGCCAGAGACCCAGACGGGCACCCCTTATCTAGAACATCTAGAACACTCTAAGACTAAATTTGGCCAGATGGGGGGTTCTCTGATTATTCCACTGCCTGTGTTTCCCTCTTACTAATCTCCATGTCCTTTTGTACCACCTTTTGTGTGTGTGTGTGTGTGTGTGTGTGTGTATGTGTGATTATTTGGGAGCTGGGTTCAAAGTTGAGCTAAACTTTGACCCCACTGTTGGCTTGAGGGAAGGGGGGGCGGGAGGGAGTGAAGTTCCTCAGTAAGGGTCAGAGAACTTTCCCTTAAAGGGCCAGACAGGTGCTGCTTTCAGCCTTGCTCCTGTAGCAGGGACATGGCAGCTCTCCATTGTGACTTGGATTTGGCCCTGGGCTGTGGTTTGCTGGCCCCCACTCTAATGGCTTGTGCTGGTTTCAGGGGTGAGATTCCCCTTTTGAGAGGTGCAGACGAGTAACCTGATTGGATGCAGATCTAGAAAGTTCTCTGGGTAGGTGTGTCACAGTTCCTTCCCAGCTGCTTTCCAGGCATGTCTCCTTGTTGACCGGTGGTCAGACTCCACGTGTCCGACGCCACGTGTCCAGCGCACGTCAAGATTGCATCATGGTATGCACTTGAGCTACCTCTCATCATTTGTTCCTGTGCTTGTTGGGTGCTGGGCTCTGCTGCCCAGATGACCTTTCTGGACTGAAGGACTTAGTTCCCCTACTGCAGCGTGTGCTGTTGGCCGACTGTTCGCAGCTGTCAGACCTCCGGGAATTTCCCTTGCCTCGCCCCAGACCATGTCCGCCTCTTGGGGGCGTCTGGACTGCTGCATGTGGAGGCACAGAGGCTTGGCCTCCCCAACCCGGGATGGCCCTGTAGAGCCCTCCAGCTCCAGCGCTCTCTGTGGGGTCAGTGAGGCCGGCATCGAGGCCACCCACCTCCTTCCCTTCCTGCAGATCCTGCAGCACTTCCCTGTGAACCTTCCCGCATGCCGCGCCGCCTCCAGGGAGCCCACCTGGGACGTGCTTCTCTGTTTTTCTAGTGGTACAAGCTTCAACTTCAACTCCAACTTAGGAGACTTTTCTAATCGTTTAGTGGAATGACAAACTGCCTGTACAATAACAGGCTTGAAAATGCAAATTAGGTGACTATTTATTCTGAACGTGAATTTGCTATTTATTCTAAATGTCGATTTTATGTGTTAAGTGATATTGAACCAAAGCCAAATAAAAGTTTGAATTGTATCGCCTGGTTTGTGGTCAAGTCATCTGTCTTCTGTTGGCAAAGCCTCATTAAATTCTGGTGAATCCACAGTGTTGTTTTCTGAACATGCCTTTTGTATGAGACAATTTCTGGTAAAAGAAATAGAAGAATTTTTGTAGTTAAGAAACAAATATTCTTAGGCTAGGAATGTTCCATCCCCAGCACCAGACACACAGACACACACACCCCTAATGGATCCCTGCAGGGCTATCCTGAGACACGGGATCAAACTTGCCTTATACCTCTGGAGTTGAAGACGTTCATACAGACAGACGGGTGGGAGTGCAGCCTGGGGTGGGGCAGGAGGCTCCACTTTTGGCCCCCATGGAGCTCCTTCTTGGAGAAGGAGCAGGAGCTGGGCGTCCACATGCTTGTTTGTAGTCAGAATACTAGGAAAGTGAGGAGGTTTTCAGGAAAGGAGGGAGTAGCAGTTCACTTCTGCACTTTGGGTGAAATTGTAAACACTTTGGAAGACCTTATTTTTATGTTTTTTAAATGTGTACCTATGTGTGAGTTTAACATCTTAAAATTCTTGATCAACTGTCCCTCTGCTTGACCTGGGACTTTCCTTTCCTGGAGTTGGGAGGGGACTCTGGGGCTTCCAGAGCTTGGGACTTGGCTCAGCAGAAACCCCAGTGATGTGGAATGAAGTCACTTGGGTTACTGATCCACCTGCCTTTCCCTCCATGCCCAGCTGTGATTCTCCACCTGTGTCCACCTGGCACCTGGCACCGTGTCCCAGGGACGATTTGGGGATGTGTGGTGAGTGGGTTGGAGGGTGCTTGGTTGTCGTAGTGATGGGAGGGCATTCTGGCTTTTCAGGGGTGACCAGGCATTTTGAGTTTCCCTAAACTTCACCTGTGGCATCAAGAGCCCAGTACACTGAAGTGCCCCTGCCCCCACCTTCTGGAAAGTGCTGCCGACATTCATGCACAGGGAAGCCTGTCTGTTCCTGAGCTTAGACCCTAATTCTGTTTGACCTGTAACCAGGAAGAATTTTTTGACATGACTTTAATATACTGAATTTTCTAGGAATGCAGCTATTTATAAATCACGTAAGGATTTTAGCTTTGCCCTGTTCAGAACTTTGGGAAGAATTGTGCACCATTTCAGAAAGCCCCTCTTGGACATCAGTGCCACTCCTGAATGGATAGTTAACACACACCGGTCAGCCTGCGTTCGTGGTCGTCATTTTAATGAGATCTGCAGATGTACATCTGTGAGAGCACACTTACTCTCTTAGTCCATTCAAGCTGCTGTGATGAAATACCACAGGCCTATGAACCAATGTGTTCCTCACAGTTGCAGGGACTTGGAAGTCAAGATGGAGGTGCTGGCAGATTTGGTGTTTGGTGAGGCCTATCTCCTGGTTAATAGATGGTGGAGGGCCGAGGGAGCTCTCTGGGGCGGCTTTTATAAAAGCCATTCGTGAGGATTCACCCTCCCCACTTAATCACCTCCCAAGGGCCTATTTCCCATCACCTTGGGGATTAAGATGTCAAAATGTGAATTTTGGGGAGACGAAGCATCCAGATCATTGCACTTAATTAACCCCTATTTAAAAATGCCGGTTGTAAAAATGTTCTTATTTGGTGGAATAATGTCTTCTCTAAAATCTGAGCTTAATTTAAGCAATTATAATATCTTCATTATGTTTTTTGGTGGGATTGTACCTGAGATGAGAACTTACCAATCAAGTATTGATGATTTTATTATAAATTACTTTGGGGACATTATATTAATTAAAGGAACATTGTGTATGGTGACAGGCAGTGTTCCCTGGGTCCGGGTGCATGTTACCAAGGGAGAAGGTGCTGTGGGTCAGAACCGCAGGTTTGGAGAACTGGCTTCTGAGTGTGCAAGAGGCCAGCCCGACAAGGATTCCCGAGGGCTTTGATGAGGCTGAGCCACCAAATTCCCTGCATTCTCCTCCAAAGCAGAGCCACCCAGGGCATAGGAAGTAGAGGCAAATTGTCACCTCTAGTCATACCTCTTTTCCTCCAAGGTATTAACAGTGATTCATAAAGCCACCAGATTCATAGTGAATGTGCAGAGTTTCTCTGTAAGTGGTTGGGTGAGGTTATTTTTCCCTTGCTGCCACTAAAACCAGAAGAGATTTTGGGTAGAGGCTCCCAGGCCATATCCCTGCCCTGATAGTTACCTGGACATCAGCTCCAGCACCTGGGGAGACCATTGGCTGCAGTTTTGTTATGCCCACCCACCAGCCCGGCTCTAGCAAGGCGAGGCTTGTCCTCGAGAGCAGTATTTGCCCTGTCGCATCCTTGGCGTGGGTCCCAGTGATCTCTCGCTCCTCCAAGCTCCATCCGCTGTGCAGATCTTTCCCAAGAACTAGCTCTGTGCCTACCACTATCCTGGGACTGGACGCAGCAGGTGAAGACCCCACTCCATGGAGGGCATATTTGGAACTGAATGATCTATTGACATCTGGCCCAGGACTCCAGAGTGGAACAACAGGTTGGAGACATCGGTGGACTCTTCCCCATCCAGAGGCCTGATTCCCTAATTGGACAGATGGCTATGTAGTGGAATTTATGCCCCATGAGCTTTGGGAGCACTGAAGAGGGAGCAGTCAGCTTCAGAAGGAACAGACCCAGAGGCCTCTCTGGGCTAAGCGAACCTGGGCGACCCCATCCCTGCCTGTGCCAGTTGCCCATGTCCTTTCCTGACCCCAGGGGGGAGCTCGTGTGTGGGTGAAGGGCAGTTCTGGGAAGGAGAAGTTCCTGTCTTCTGAGCCACCTCCTGTGAGCAGGTGGCTTTCCTGAGTGGGTGTGATGAGGCCGATAAGGCCAGTTGATCCCCTTGATCAGCATGATCCGCCCACTCAGAAGGCACAGTGGGAAGCCGCTGGTCTTCAGTGATGTCAGTGATCCCTGAATGGAACCCACCCTGAAGCCCCGTCCTCTGAACCTTCCAGTTACACAAACCAATACACCACTTGCCGTTGAGGCTGGAGTTGTGTTTGAGTCCCCACTCCGTGCTGGGTGGTGTCTGCAAACGGCTGGCATTTGATCTCAACACTCTAGCAAGGTTGATTTAACTGAGGGAGCTTACAGATAAACCTATTTCTTCTTTTTTTAAAGTTTTTTTATTCTTTTTAGTTACATATGATAGTAGAATGTATTAACCCTATTTCTTCTGATTTTAAATCTCAGATATCTCTAAGAAAATATACCACGTGTGTGTGTGTGCATGCGGACACGTACACACACACACACACACACACACACACACACACAATCTCTTATGCACCCCTCTGGGCTAGAATTCCAGTAAATGGTACTACTGACTAAGAAAGGGGCACAGATAATAGGAACTTGGGACAATAACAAGAAAATAAGTAGCTCTGGACAACATGAATAAGAGGTCTTGTGGGGGCTCTCTTTGTAAGCCCGTGGCTGGCTGCATGCCGATGTCATTTGCTTTATATAACGATGCAGCCTGATGCTAAAATCCCATTCGTTTTCCGTTGCTGTGACAAGATACCCGGGCATGTCACCTTAATGGAAGGAAGGGTTGGTCTTAGCTACCGTTTCAGAGGTTCAGTCTGTGGATGCACGTGGCAGAGGAGGCCTGTTCGCCTCATGGTGGCCAGGGAGCAATGAGAGGGTGGGTTCCTCCTTCAAGGGCACGCCCCCAGTGACCTAGCTTCCTTCCACCAGGGCCACCTCTTAAAGCTGCCACCACTTCCCTGTAGTGCCCCAGGCTGGCAACTGAGCCTTCCAACCGGAGTCTTTGAGGGACATCCAGATCCCAACAGCTCCTAAGCCGTTCTCCTCGTCCTCTCAGTTGCCCTGACCTGTCTGCCATTCCCCATGAGGTGCACATTTGGGACAGTGGCTTGGGCTCTGCTTCCCTCCAGGGCTCAGGTCAGAAGGACCTGGAGTTTATTCTATATATTATAAATGAAGCAAGTTGTTTCCAGTAGGGGACTTCATCCCTCAGGAGTGTAGGAGAAAGGTGCTCAGGAAGTTGGGTTGAAGTTTGGTATTCCGAGTTTCAATAAAACAATGCAGGCTGGATAAGGCCTTAGATGGTAAGAATGCAGGCTGATGAAAGTGATAAAAACACGGTGAGGTTCCGTGAGGTCTTCCCTGGGGGTGGGGAGAAACGACCCAACCGTCACACGCGTTGAGATCTAGAGCCAATCTCCATGGATCCGAGCTCTGTGGACACTGGGCCAGGGGCTGTGGGAGGAAGGAGCGCCCTAAGCTTAGGGAGAAGGGCCCCAGTTTTTCCCCCTCTTCCAGGTAGTGCTGTTACCTGCAGCAGCTCACTGATTTCTCTGGTCCTCAACTGCTCATCTACAGAGGTGTATGGTTTGATTGGTGGTTTCCACCCTACCCCCCATTCCTGGACCTTTACCCACCCCCTAATAATCTCAAAAAGAAACCTGGCATGATGTCAGGTTCATCCATGTTGTGTGTCGTGACTTCATTTCCTTTTAGGGCTGTGTAGTATTCCATCATGTGGATGTACCACAATTTGGTCATCCATCATCAGATGATAGACATCTGGGTTGTTTTCACTTTGGGGCTGTTATGAATAATGCTGCCATGAAGGTGTATATATGTTTGTTTGTTTGTTTGTACCAGGGATTGAACTCACTGTGTGGATCTGCTTTCATTTGTCAGGTATATACACAGGAAAGGGATTTCTGGGTCCTACGGTAACCCAATGTTTAACTCTCTGAGAAAACGTCCAGCTGTTTTCCACAGGGGCTCTGGTTGTATCTGCCACCAGCAGCGCCTGGGGGTTCCAGTTTCTCTACATCCTTGCCAACACTTGTTGTTTTCTGACTTTTGGGGTGTCGCCCTCCTAGTGGGTGTGAAGTGGGGTCTCACTGTGGTTTTCCACCTTCCTGAGGTGATCACGCCAATGACACTGAGTTCAGAAAGGATTCCTGAGGCAGTTACTTCCTGACTGAAAAGCTCCAGGAACTGGGTTGCCTCCAGAGTCTGGCCCCTCCTGTGGCCGCATTTCTGTTTCTCCAAACACGAGTTTGTTCCCTTGCCTCTGTTTGTGTTCCACAAATGTTTATTGAGCATATTTCAGGAGCCGGACTGTGCTGGGTGCTGGGGTACAAAGACGAGGGGTGAGTCCCTGCCCTCGGGAGCTCCATCTAACGGAAATGAGATCACGGTCACCTGGGATGCAGGGCAGAATAGGAGGAGCGACATCCGCAAGGAACAGAGGAGGCTCAGAGGAGGGAAGGAGCCCCCCGGGTGGACTCAGTAACATGGAACCAAGTGACCCCAGATTGACTAAAGAGGCGAGGTCCAGCTTCTGAGAGCTTCACAGCCCACAAGGCCAGGGAGCCCTGGGTTCCCTCAAAGCGTCCGGTTCTCAGGATTCACAGTCGAGAGGCTGGGTGAGGCTGTGGGCCCCCCGGGGCGGGGGCTGCTGGCTGGTGCTCACCTCAGGCCCTTACAGTGCCCCCAGGGGGTCACTGCTGTCCAGCTGCTGCTCGCCAGAGTCCTGGAAAAGAGGGGCCATGAAACACAGGGTGTGGTGTGGATCGTCCTGCTGTGGGGTCCTTCCAGGGGGAACGTTTCTTTTGGCCTCTGATCTGAGGCCTAAAACCTGATTCTCTTCGTGAACACATGGCAGGAGCGTCTGTCCGTCTGTTCATGTTACTGCCTCATGTCAGGAGGTGGGGTTGCCTGGTGGTTAGGGCCACCCATTCTGGGGCCTGAGGTCGCTGTGTGCCCTTGACAAATATCCTCACTCTGCCGTCATTTCCTCATCTCTAAAGGGTCTTAGTGATAGTTACCTCCCAGGGAGGTGTGAGGATCGGACAGGACATGTAACAAGGTGTAGGCACCCACCAAAGGCGGCCCTTGATGTGATAAGAAAAAATTCCCCTCAGGTTGAAAACTCATCCCCAATCAGGGTGGCTCCTGAGCTCCTGGAAGAGGTGACTGGAGGCCACATTCAGAGGTGGCCACGCCATGCTTTCCACTGTCTTCAGCCTCTGCTTTGCTAGGAAGCCTAGTGCACATTAGCACAGGTTTCCTGTGGGTGCAGTTGGTCTGATTACAAATGTTGTACACTCTTCAGTATAAAAGGCAGGAGAACCTAGCATGTCACTTTGGGGCTGGTGTCCTAGGCTTGGGTTTCCTGTGACTGGAGCATTTTTGGTCACCAGGTCTCTATAGCAGGTGTAGCTAAATCCTGCTTCTAGGATCCTCTCTCTCCTGCTTCAGAGCTGAAGGAGCCTGTGAAGACGGCCAGACACTTGGGGAGATGTGCGTGCACATAGGTGTGACTGTCCTCTGCTTTTAAAATAATGTTGACATCAATATCACAACGTAAAGGCGTTCACAGAACTAAACTCCGACCAGTCAGTAAGTGCAGCTTAGCTAAACTCAACCTTGAAATTTTATATGGTTAGATTAAAAACCAAACTAAGGTTTGTGTACTGGTTATTTTCCAATCTATTGTAAAGATCCGCTACCCCAGGCACTGAGAGCCACAAGAAGAATGATAACATCTATTGCACTATGTAAGCTTAAAAAATGTTGCAAGAAAATGTTATTTGGAAAGTCTCAGTGCTAACTTACAAAAGATCAATAACTAAATGTGCTTGGGGGGAAATCACACAGGTGTGTGTGCTGACCAATGACAGCAGCTGCCTGGCCTTGGTTAACACTGCAGGAGGGTCGTGGACTCACACAAGCCAAGTCTCAAGAATTTCCTTGGACCCGGGGAACGCCGCCAGCTCAGTCTGGACATTCAGGACACTGGCTGTCAGTGGTTGTGATTGTTACATAAGAGGAAACAACTAAGTCTTTTCCCTAGCTTCTCAGTCCAGAACTGGTAATAAATCACAGGCCAGCGTGCCTTCTGCATTTGGGACCCTGGGACTCCATTCCCGGCCGCGGAGTCCCCTGGGCTGCAGTTAGAGGAGGCCCCATAATAAGCTCAGCTGTCACTAACTCTAGAAGTAAATGGTCCCTTCTTAGAAGACCAGAGGGAACCACCCATCCAGATAAAGGCCTCATTAAAGAAAAGTAGCTCCTAAAGCAAGAAGCAGTTCTGACAACAGGCAGAAAAATCAACGTAAATGTAAGTTTAAAGGATAGCCAAAGGAAAACTCCATTTTCTAAGGCCTGATGTCTTATTTTGTACCTGCTGCCTCAAAAATGTTTGGAGCAGACCTCAGTCCAAGACCAAAGGTGTCCCACCTGGTCGTGGGGCTTGGACATCTTTTCTCCTCTACTCTGACCGAGGCCCCACCGCCTGCCCAGCAGAAGCTGGAACTCTGATCAGCCACGATGCTGCCAGCAGCTTGTGTGACTGGCCTTCGGGAGCGCAGCCCAGGGCACATTCTAGAAGGGAGCTCTCCTTTGTGTGTAGCTGTCCACCAAGATTTGCTGAAACCCGGCTGAACCCACTCCAAGATCAAAGTGCAAACTCACAGCAAAGGTGTGGGAAGGCTCTGGGGGCGCTGAGGTCGCACTCTCGTACATGGGGTTTGAGATGTTCTCGGGCTTGCCGAAGGCGGCCACGTTGATGTCCTCTTCTGACTGTTCAGAAAGACAAGCACAGGGCTGAGAGCCAGGACTGTCCCCAAGACAGGTGCACCTCACTTCACTTGGCAGGTGCAGCCAGCTACCCTCTGCCTCTGGGGACTTTTTCCTTTGAATAGTACTTTGTTCAGATATGATTGACCTATGATAAAATGCACCAATCTCAAGTGTTCAGCTCAGTGACATTGTACACACACCTGCCCAGGAGTGACCACAATCCAAATCAGCACAGCAGGCATTCACATCCTCCCAGGAAGGCTCCCGTGCTCCATGCCTGATAGGACTCCCTCTCACTACCCAGCGTAACCACCCCCACCTGGGTGCTGCAGCCTGACCTTGAGCTTGCTATCAAGGAGTCATGCAACATGGACACCTTTGCTAAAAATGATGTTTGAATGTCCTACCCAAAACTCACGTTGGAATGTAATCCCCACCGTGAGGTATTAAGGGGTATAAACTTAATTCAACTATGATATTAGGAGGTGGGACCTGTGTGGGGCATTCAAGGATAAAGGAGGCTATCAGGGTGGGGCTTTCTCCAATGGGAGTGAAGCTTCATAAGAAGAGGAGGCTCTCTGGGTACAGTGGTGCAGGCCTGTAGTCCCAGCTACTTAGGAGGCTAAGACAGGAGGCTCGCAGGTTCAAGGCTAGCCTCAGTACCTTATTGAGGCCCTAACTAACAGCAAGACCAAGACTCTGTCTCAAAATAATAAGAAGGGCTGGGGATGTGACTCACTGGCCGAGTGACCCTGGGTGAGGCTCTGGCTCACCAAGTGATACACTGTTCTGCCTCAGGACTCTGCAGAGAGTCCCCACTAGCAAGCAGGCCCTTGCCAGATGTGACCTTCTGACCTGGATCTCAGCCTTCAGAATCATACGCTAAATAGACCTCTGTTCTTTATAAATTTCCTAGTTGGTGGCATTCAGTTACAGCACTGCAAAATGAGCTAAGAAGCTTTTGAGATTTGCCCCTGTTCTTATAAATAAGTAAGCTTGGGCTGGGAATGTGGCTCAGAGGTAGAGCTCTAGCCCAGCAGGCTCAAGCCCTGGGTTCAATGTGTACCACTGCAAAACAGGAAAAGGAAAGAAGAGAAAAGAAAGAAAAGAAATCTACAAGTTATTTTCTGAAAGCAGGAAGCTGCTGCCAGGGGGCTCTGCACAGCCTTCACCAGGCATGTTTTGAGGAGAGCAGGGGCCGGAGAGGAGGGGAAGAGTCCACCAGGAAGGCGGCTTGACGCTGGCTGCTGCCCAACCCCGCTCCCCTGAAGGACTGTGTGTTGAAGGCTTGGTCCTCAGTCCGTGGCATGAGTAGGAGGTGGTGGGACTTCTGAGAGCTGAGGTCTGGGGGAGGGAAGCTGAGTCATTGGGGGTGTGCCCTTCAGGGGGATATTAGGACCCCTCCTCTTCCTCTCTCTCTTTGCTTCCTGGCTGCCAGGAGCTCAGCAGCTTCCTCTGCCACACGCTCCTGCCATCGCGTACCGTATTGCCACAGGACAAAGGCCAAGGGGCCAAGCACTCATGAACTGAAACCTCTGAAATCATGAGTTGAAACAAAACTTTCCTCCTCATAGCCTGATTATCTCAGGTATTTTGTGATAGTAACGGAAATCTGACTGACACATAGGGTCATTACGTGATAAGTCCAGGAGCTTGCTGCCGACCTGATGTGGCTCAACTGTTCAAATAGGGGGACAAGAGTTTTGCTGGCTGCAATGTGAGGCCTCTGGCTATGTAGGTCCCTGACCTGTTCTGAGGCCCAAGCACTGTCTAGTGAATCCTCCCAGGTATACCCCTGGTGAATTCTCCTCAAGCCAATCCCCTGGCATGGAGGCTGGAGGGTTTATGCAGCCCCTGGTGGCCCCTCGTGTTCCTCCTCATACCCTGCGTCAGCCAGGAAGAGGGCTTGGAGCTGCCGCTGCGGGTCCTCCTAGGGACAGAGACCAACCAGGAGGCAGGAAGCATGGGGTGGCGTGGCTGCCCCTGCTGCTGCCTGCTCCTGGCTGGGGCCTCTGGAGCAGCTGGACAGCTGGAAGAGCTGAGATCCAGGAGCTCGAACTTGGAGAGGACCCTGCTATGGTCTGTCCCCTCCAAATCTCATTTTGAAACTGAATTGCCACTTTGCTGCGAGGTGAGACCTTTCAGAGGTGATGAGCTTGTTAAGAGGGACTGCAGGACTAATTAGTCACCAGGTGGTGACGCCAGCTTGTTCTGAAGTGAGGCTGGCCCTTGTGCTTTGCTTCCACACACCTGCTTGCGACACAGCTTCCCACCATGAGCGGAAGCAGCACGAGGCCCTCACCAGAAGCTGAGCGGGCACTGGCACCGTGCTCTTGAGCTTCCCAGACCCAAGTCCATGAACCTGAATAAAGCTCTATTCTTTATTTATTGTTGGTACTGGGGATTCAACTCAGGGGCACTTAACCACTAACTCACATCCCCAGCCCTTTTTGTTTTTGAGATAGGTTCTAAGTTGCTTAAGATCTTGTTAAGTTGCTGAGGCTGGCCTCAAACTTGCTATCCTCCTGCCTCAGCCTCCCAAAGAGCTGGGATTACAGGCATGTATACCCTCTATTCTTTAAGAACTGCCCAGTGGCTAGTATTCTGTGATAGCAATAAAAAATGAGCTGAGGTAACCCCCACCACTAGGTCCCCAGTTTTTTTTTTTTTCCTTACCTCAAAACGTTGGAAGCCAATTATTCTCCGGTTTAGCCGGTAGTAAGAATAGGCAGCTGAAGCAATTGATCCAATGACCAGGATGATGGCAAAGAATATCCCTGTTCCCAGGCCAGTGTGGGTTGATGTCTGAACATAGAAAGGAGAAGATCCCCCCAGAGGTACACTTACTTAAGTTTACCCTGTCCTCAGGCATCTTGGAGGAATTGAGATAAATATAAGGATAAGTTGACATCTAATAGCTCTTACTATTGCTAGGGTCTGTTCCCAGCCTCTTATATAAAAGAACCAATTTAAGTGTTACACTAACCCAAAGAAATGAGGACAGTTATCATTGTCCCCATTTTTTAGATGAGGAAACTGAAGCAGTGAGAGGTTAAGCAGTTGCCTAGAATCTCATAGCTTGCTAGCTTGCTGGGCCTTGAGCTTCAGTGCCTAACCACTCTGTTGTAGAACATTCCAGTAGTTAGCAGTTCACCCTTCCCTCATGCCTTGGGGAAAAAAAGTTAGAATGCTAACATCAATTATAAGCTCCTACATAGCCTGTACCATGTAGTCTAAGAATTTTACATTTTTAACTCAGCCTTCTCCAAAATCCTGGGAGGGAGGCATTACGACCAGCCCTCCACTTTGTAGATGAGATAACTCAGGCTCAGGGATTCTACAGAGTGAGGGGACCAAACTGGGCTCAGGATTTCTCCCTCCCCTCCACTGGTGCATCCCTCCCTTTCACACGAGGACTACAGATGCTGGAGGGCGCTGCGTTGCAGTGTTGGGAGTGGGAACTGGCCCAGCTGGGGCTGGCGTCCCACAAGCAACTGACTTGGAGGTGGGAGCTTCGTCATGGCTCCTCAGGAGGAAGGTGGTGGACAGGCTTGCTGCACTGATTGGCCCATGGGGAGTGGACACTGGCTCTCACCTCACCAGGAACCCTGAACACTCACCATGGGCGTGGGGGGCGCCTTTAAAGGCCTGGAAATGACGTGAATGATTCCATTGGAGGCAAAGATGTCCCACTGCAGAATGGCTCTTCCATCCACAAACCTGGTCTCCTTCTAGGGACATGAGAAGAGGGTGATGGAAATTGGCGACCAACTGACCTTCCTGACCCTGCCCATGTGGGCCACTTCTGTGACCCTGGAGCCTCAGTTTCGATCTGACCCCTCTTCTTGCTCACTGTCTGCACAGCACAGAAGACACTTGCTGTCCTCCTATCAGCAAGATGATCTAAGGGCTGCAGAGACCCCTGGGGGCCATTTCTCCAACCCACTTGAATGACGGATGGGTTATCAGAAGGAAAATGGCTGGTTGTAGATCCCCAGGAGGTAAGTGGTAAACCCATGCTCTGGACTCAGGTCCCTACTCTGGACATCACATGGCTGAAAAGGAACTTCTGAGTGTTCTAATCCCAGAGTGATCCACTAACTTGTGGTGTGGGCAAAACAGGGCCCACTTCCCTTTGCTGAACCACAGTCTACATTTTAACAAATATCTAGGTGATTCAAGTGCTCACTGAAATGTAAGAAGCACTCGTCAATTACTGATTTCCAACAACAGAAGTAGTTTATCAGGTAAAAATGAAAAAATTAGACTCATTTA
>JAJEJO010000446.1:496825-509881 GCA_020662805.1 Glaucomys volans | reverse complement strand
ATCACCATCATCATTATGATCACCATCATGATCATCAGCACCATCCTTGTCACTATCACCATCACCATCATCATCACCATCACCATCCTCATCCTCCTCCTCATCATCACTATCACCATCACCATCATCATTGCCATCACCATTGTTACGATCACCATCATCATCATCACCATCATCATTATGATTACCATCGCCATCACCATCATCTCCACCATCACTATATCACCATCATCATCACCATCCCCATCCTTATCATCATCATCATTACCATCACCCTCATCAATATAATCACCATCAGCATCAGGACCACCAATACCACCATCATCACGTGCCACCTCCAAACATGCCAGTTGAGCATAGCGAAGTCATTTGAGTTAATGGCATTGAGGAAGAGCAGATGCAGGGAGAGCTCCCTGAGCACCCCTTTCTATATAATAACCATCATAAAACTTCCTATGAGGAAGAAGCCCTCCTGGACCAGGAGGAAAAGAACATTCTTATCACAAAGGCTGGGGTCAACACCAAAATGGACCTGTCCACAAACCTACTAAAACAACCCTTACCTTCCTTTCATTTCCCCTATCAATTCCTTGTTACAGTGCCACAATTTATTGCTCTCAGCCCATACTCCTTCCTTTTATCGCTTGTCCACCAATGTGTTCTTGAAAAAGCACATATACTTTCATCTTTGGTGGGTCATCATTTTCCTTAGGAATACTCCCTTGTGCACATAAAATGTTAAGTAACACTCGAAGGCTTTTCTCCTGTGAATTTGTCTTATGCCAATGATTCTCAGGCCCAGTCACAGATTCTAAGAGGATAGAAGAAAGATCTTCTTGCCCTACATCACCATTATCAAAATAATTGCTGCCATACCTCTAACACCACCCACACTGTCTCCAGCATCTGTTTTATCAGACAAGGAAACTGAGGCACAGAGAAATTGGATAACCTAAGCTGTTACGGTGAGCAAGTGGCAGAACTGGGATTCATCCACACCAGGGTCATTTGACTTTGAAGCTCACATTAATGCCCAAGATAGGACTGACATTCAGATAGAAACAAGGGTAGAGAATCAAGCAACTTTAAAATGGCTTCATTTCCATCCCTCATTAGCAGCTTCTGATGATGGTCCATATCCCAAGGGCTGGGGCTGCCTGTCAATATGATGTGTGATGGTGTGCGCTTTATACCACCCCCTATCTGTAGGTTAAGAGTTTACTTTCACCTTGTAATAGTTGCCATCTTCGAACGCCTACTGCATGTCATGAATTGTGTATGCATTATATTCAGTATTCCCAATAAGCCCAGAAGGCTTTTCATACCATTTGGAGCTTGTCGTGGCTGGAAGTGATGAGTAGCTGGCTTCCCAGCCTTGTTTGCACGGTGGTACCATTGACAAGATCATTGTAAAAAAAGATGCTGACATTGGTGAAGTGGTGCTCGATGTCCCGCCCAGACAGGGTCTGAGAGGAAAGAGAAAAAGGCTGAGCATTTGGAGGTTTTCCTCAGGTGTTTGGTTTCCTGGGCTCTGCCAGAGGCTCACCTATGGCTAGGATATGGGGTTGAAAGCCATCTTTATTGTCTAACACAGAGCTTCCCAGTGGTGTCCTGGGAAGAGTAGGTCTGGAGTGGTAACAGGTGGGCAGAGGTGCTGCTCCTCCAGGCCCTCGGGTGGCTGGGGCTACAGCCTGCAGGGAAGCCCTCTGCTGTGGTTGAATAAAATTTACCAATTTCTCTGTGTCTTCATATCACGAAGAAGGTGGATGTGGTAGACTGATTGCATCAAGACCCTTGTTGTTCACCCTTCCTGTATCCTTGCCCTTGGCCATGTAACTTTGCTTTGTACTCTGACTTGGGGCCCAACCATGTGACATGTCAGCAAACATGACCAGAGGCTTGGAAAGCACTGGTGGGACTGGGTGTTCATTTGCCAGTCTTGCTCCCTGCACTGCCTTGAGAGCATGCCTGGGCTAGCCTGCTGGAGCATGAGAGCCCTGTGGAGCAGAGCCGCTCACCCTCCAACCTGGGGCAGCCAAGTTGGGGCTGGCCTTAGACCACATGCTTGGCAGAGCATGCCAAGACCACAGCACCTCTGCCCACTTGTTACCACTCCAGACCACTGCAGATATGTGGGCTAAATAACAGTATAGTTGCTGAGAAAGGGTTCCTTGTGACACAGCATTTTCTGGTGACCGATAACTCGCTTTAGTCTAAAGCGTAGGCATCAGGGACCCGACTTACCACATTTTCCCCCAGCCCACTGTTCTGTGGCACAAAGAGGGTGCCGCGGATTGACAGGTCAGTCAGGTGTTTCAGAAATGCCTGGCCTCTGGCTGAGCTGTTGGAGTAGGCCAGGACTTCCTGGGGGAGGAAGGACAGCATCAGTTGGTCAGCCCTGGTGTGCAAGGCCTGGATGACTGCAGAGGGTGGCAGGACCTGACATCAGCCCTGAGTCGGGCTGGCACTCCTTTGCTGTTTCTTCTCACTGTCCCTTGGAAGAGTTGAGCACTTATCCATTCCTTAACTGCTCATGAAATGGTAGTTATTATCATCATGAGCATTATTCACAACTTAGTTCTTTGATCAGTTAATACCAAATCCTCCAAACTGGGGCTTGCTCTTTGTTGGATAGAGCTTGTGAAATGCTGATGTGACTTTAAGTGCTGTGTGAGATGCAAACTGACTTCATGCTCATCTGGCCCACTGGCTGATCACCAGGCAGGCTTAGGTAACTGTCCATGAAGACAAAAGAGTGTCTCATCCCTACAGAACCAAGTCTTCACCTGCTGCAGATGCACAGAGGCAATAACACCAGATCTACCATCATGCAGAATTTCCATGGGCTGACCACAGGCCTAAGTGTCTGACAAACATCAACTCATTGAAAGGTCACAGTGATCCCATGAGGCTAGTGCTCTTAGCACCTCCATTTTACAGGTGAGAAAGCTGAGGTTCAGAGGGGAAAGGAACCTGTTTAGAGTGATACAAAGCCCAGACTCAGATTCAGACAAGGTGGTCCAGCACCCTTGCTCCTAACCATCCATCACTAGGAGACTTTGGCTGTCTCAGGAACTTGCCCCTCTTAGAGCTGCTTCAAGGCGACACTCCCAGCCCAAAGTGGAACCAAGCAGGCGTGGTACATACCGTCAGGAAGTTTGTGAGCGAGGGGAAGGACATCAGGACCTGCAGCATGTTCCCGCTGCACGAGAAGCCGTCACCCACGTAGCCCGCCTTGCAGGTGCAGTTCACATCTGGAGAGCAGAGGCACAGTGAGGCAGGGGCCTGGGCTGCCCTGCTCACCCTTGGAACCTGGCTGGCCAGCTGAGGACTGTCCAGCAGCGACGTGGCCCGGGCCCACGTAGGTGGGGCAGTTACCTTTCATGCGATAGCAGAACACGTCCCACATCTCACTCTTGTTGTTTCTGGGCCCATAGTCAACGATCCCAACAACACCAGAGCCACAGTTCTTGGAGGCGAAGGCTGTGGGGTAGGCAACCCGCCCGCCGTCCAGCCAGCCAGCAGAACAGAGGTGGTACCTAGCCTGCAGGGACATGGACCAGATCAGTGACCCCCTGCAAGTTCACATTCATTGTGGCATCATTTGGTTCATTTCTGATTCCCCCATCAGACCATAAATGCCACAGAGCTAGTTCCGTTTTGTCAGTTGTCCTCTTGTGCCTGAAACGCAGGAGGCGGTCCCTACATTTTCGTTGAGCAACGCACAGGTGGAATGCAAGTGGCCTCTTTCTGGCAGGTGGCCAAGTCTTTCAAACTCAGTGTGGTTCTCTCTGCTCTTGAGAAAGAATTTGCTGCCAGCCAGTTACCCCTGCTGCAAGTTCTCCAGCTTGTTGGTGACAGAACTCAAATATTCTTTATTTTTTAAAATATTTTTAGTTATGGACGGAGACAATGCCTTTATTTATTTATGTGGTGCTGAGAATCGAACCCAGTGCTTTGCACATGCAAGGCAAGTGCTCTACCACTGAGCTGCAACCCCAGCCCCAGAACTCAAATATTCATCATCACTGTCATCCCCAAGTCCATCATCACCATCGTCATCATGACACTGACAGCGCTTAGCAGGGCAAGGTTCTCTTGCAAGGGCTTTTCATGTGGCCACCCCTTCTACCCTCATATCAGTCCTGGGAGGTAGGAACTTTTAAAATCCTCTCATCTAGTTGAGATAACTGAGGCAAAGAGAAGTTAAGAAATGTACTCAAAGGCAAGTAGCAGATTCCACCGTGAGCAGTCTATTTCAGATCTCCTAATAAAGGTAAAAACTGAGCTCCCGTGGCATGCCACGTTACCTTTAGTTACACAAATGTGCCAGGTAGGACAGAGGTGTCAGTGGTTTGGCCATGGCCAAAAAACAACCAAGGAGAGCAAAGATGCAGACCCTCCAGATGCGGGCCCTGGCATCAGAGCCTTTGCTCCTTGGTACAGACATCCCAGGTCTGAAGGCAGGTGGACCGCTTTGGTAGTTGTGGGGGATGGAGGAAAGGTCCTAATGTCACAGCACGTAGGCAGCCACTTCCTCTGTTCCCAGTGAGAAACTCCAAGGGGCTGACTTTTCCAAATGGGCAGGGCTTCTGCTTTGCAGGGTAAGAGTAGCCCTGATCAGAGAGCCTCCCTGCTGGGTCCAGGAGCTGGGGCAACCCCCACTGCTTTGTGGGTTCAGGGAGATCCTACTGAGGCTTGTGGTTATTGATTCTTCTGGTCTCCAGCTGCGAGGGATGCATTTTGAGTCTCTGCCTCTGCTTTGATAGTTGGAAGTTATGGTTGAGAATAGATTTTTTGGAGTCAGGGCTGCTTGTGAACACTGGACCTACCATCTCCTGGCTGGGTGGCATTGGACATTTTACTTAACCTTCCCAAGCCTCAGTTTCCCTATGTGTAAAATGGGAATAGTGAAGTTGGGTGCAGTGGCACACGCCTGTATTCCCAGCGACTGGAGAGGCAGAGGCAGGAGGATTGCAAGTTCAAAACCAGCCGCAGCAACTTAGCATAAGACCCTAGGTAACTTAGCAAAACCCTGTCTCAAAATAAAAAATCAAAAGGGCTGGGGAGCTGGGGATGTGGCTCAGTGGTTAAGCAGTCCTGGGTTCAATCCCTGGTAAAAAGAAAAAAAAAATTTCACCTACCTCCAGGGATGGTATAGGATGGATAATAACATCAGTGGAAGACCCTCCGCAGTGCTTGACACATAGCAGATGTCTGGCATTGGATGTGGTGGCTTATTATTGCCCCCAGAAGCTTCTGTGCTCACTTCCAACAAGGCAACACCTGTCACCCCATTTGAAGAGGATGCTGCATGCGCACCCTCCCCTGTAGATGTTGCCCTCACAGTGCACTCACTGGGACCCACCTTCTGGGCGTAAGACAGCTGGTTGTAGGTGGCCATGGTGGCAGCTTGGTTGGCACAGGCCTCTCTGGCTTTGTCAAAGGTCAGTTTGTACTGGCCCAGTGGGGAGCGGAGATGGAACACCCCAACAGTGGTATCTAGAAGAGGAAGGAGAGGAACCAGCCGGTCAGCCCACCTGGTTGGTGGGTTTCCAGCAAAGGACTTTGGAGGACTTTCAAAGTAGAAGACCAGCTGTACCCCAGGATGTCTTCAGAACCACTTCCATTTATGCCAAAGCCCATCATATAAAGTGTTCATTTCTTAAGCCAATTCCCAAATCCCAAAGGCCAAATGTTTTCTCTAATATGTGGATGGGATCCATAATGGTGGGGGGTGCTAGGGAAGAATGGAGGGACTTTGGATTGAGCAGAGGGGAGTAGGGGGAGGAGTCAAGGGGTGGGAAAGATGGAATGAGATGGACGTCATTACCCTAGGTACGCGTGATTGCATGAATGGTGTGATTCTACATCATGTGCAACCAGAGAAATGAAAAGTTGTGCTCCATTTGCGTACAATGAATTGAAATGCGTTCTTCTGTCATGTCTAACTAATTAGAACAAATAAAAATAAAAAATTAAGATAAAGATAACTCAAAGCACCAGATAATGAGTGATTAAGAAATGAGTCAATAATTTTCTCATTTTTTTTCTAGTCTTCTGTCAGAAGTATTAAAACAACAACTAGAAGTCTCCACGTTCTTTGAATCCTCCTTTATATGCTGAGTTATATCTTGATGATTCAATAGCAAGACAATAAATCAGGCTGGGAAAAAATAAAATATTCATTTCTTTTCTAATTATGAAAATAGCACATATTTAATGAAATAGCCCCTTACCCAATTAGAACGGCTATTATCAAAAAGACAAAGAATAGCAAATTTGGTGTGGATGTAGAGAAAGGAGAACTCTGTTGGTGGGAATGCAAATTAGTATGACCATTGTATGCAGGTTTCTTAAAGAATTAAAAATAGAATTACGATATGATCCAACCGCCCCCCTCCCCCAACACACCCCAAGGAATTGAAACAGTGTGTCAAAGAAATATCTGCATGGCTGTGCTTCCTGCAGCATTGAATATGCAAGATTTGAAATCAACCTAAGTGTCCACCAACAGATGAATGGATAAAGAAAACGTCATACACACACACACACACACACACACTCCCCCCACCACACACACATGCTGTGGAAACTAATCAGCCATAAACAGAATGAAATTCTGCCATTTGTAGCAACATGGGTGAACCTGCAGGACATTATATAAATGGAAACACCAGATACCATAGGCTCTCACTCATACATGGAATCAAAGAAGTTGATCTTAGACAATTAGGGAGGAGAATAGTGGGTTCCAGAGGATGATGGGTAGGTAGAGGGGAGGTGTATAGGGAGCAACCGGTCCACAGATATAACATTACCCGTAGGAGAATAAGTTCTGGTGTCTCTTGCTCAATACGTTGACTATGGTTAATAGAACTGTATTGAGCAGGGTGCGGTGGTGTATGCCTGTAATCCCAGTGGCTCAGGAGGCTGAGGCAGGAGGATTGCAAGTTCAAAGCCAGCCTCAGCAATTTAGCAAGGCCCTAAGCAACTCAGTGAGACCCTGTCTCTAAATAAAATACAACATATGGCTGGGGATGTGGCTCAGTGGTTGAGTGCTTGTGAGTTCAATCCCCAGTACCAAAACCAAAACCAAAACCAAAAGACTATTGAATATTTCAAAATAGCTAGAAGAGAGGATTTTGAATGTTCTCACCACAAAGAAATGATAAAACATGTGAGGTACAGATATGCTAAATACCCTGATTTAACTATTAGACAATGTAGACATGTGTGGAAACATCACACTATGTTCCAAAAATATGTACCAATCATATGTATCAATTAAAATAAAAAGAACATTTTCATCAGAGAAATTGGGGCAATGCAGAAAAGTAGAAAAAGAAATAATATTTACCTACAATCCTACTTAGTGGAAATAATCCTTGCTCCCGGCTAACATTTCAGTGTACTTCATTCTAGATTTTTACAATTTGGGGTAAACTTTTAAGTCTGATATAATTCCACATTTTGTTCCTATTCATTTATATGCTACATTTATTATAAATGTGGTAGCAAACTGCAGTTTTCTGAAGTCTTTTTAAACTTAACATTGAATCATGATTATTTGCCAATAATAATAATAATAATAATAATAATAATAATATGATCTTTTCCCTCTCATATGTTTTTTTCTGCAGCGCTGGGGGTTGGATCCAGGGCCTTGCAATGCTAGGCAAGTGCTCTACCACTGAGCTACATCCCCAGCCCTTTTGCAATTTGAGATGGTGTCTCACTGACTTGCCCAGACTGGCCTTGAACTTGTTATCCTCCTACCTCAGTCAGCTTCAGCAACTTAGCGAGGGCCTAAGCAACTTAGCAATACCCTGTCTCTAAACAAAATATAAAAAGGGCTGGAGATGTGGTTCAGTGTTTAAATGCCTGTGGGTTCAATTCCTGGAACCAACCAACCAACCAACCAACAGAACTTCAACTATGCTGGGAATCTTCTTGAAAGAACAGACAGCATCTCATGTGTCCTGTGTATTTTCTCTGCTTATACTTCCTCTGCCTCTCAGAAGGATTTTTAGTCTCAGGATTTGGTATATGACAGATGTTGATTCCATAGCTGTTACTGAGATATGTAACACCTGCCTTATTAAAATGACCATATCTGAAAAACAAAGCCAAATCCACTCAGAGAGTTCCAAGAAGTACTGATCGGCCAAAATGTGAGTGCCCTGTTGGAAACCACTGACGCCCGTTTGCCCTGGCTCAGAGCCATAGCTGTGGGTCCTTTGTGGATTTCCTCCACTGGATTTCAGATGCCCTGTCACCCAGGCCTCTGCACTTGCATGTGCTTTTTCTTGCTCGTGTTTTCTTAGTTTTCTTGTACCTGTGAGTCTGTTATTTGTTGTTCAAATCATGCTTGGAAGTGCATGGGGTAAGTGCCAATCAACCATTAAGCAACTTGCATCTGCAATATGTCTTTGCTTCCTAACACCCTGAGCTGTGCTTCTTGGATCAGTTGCCATCAACAGTTGGAGGGGTTACTGAGCGATGGGGGGAAAGTCAGACAGCCTTGGAGCTCCATCCTGCTTCCCGTGGCTCAGGGGCCCATCAGGAGTTTCCTCTGCCCCTCTGCTGCCCACGTTGGAGCAGGGCAATGCAAGGACTCTTTGGTGTGTTTAAATTATGCTTTGTTTCTCTTTCTCCTCTTGTGCAGGGCCCCTCCCCAAGACTGAGCAGAAGGTGCTGTGGCCGTGCTGGCCAGCTGTACTGACCCTGGAAGTGGAGGTCGGTGCAGTCGGCGTCCGCATGACACTGTCCGTTGTCCTGTAAGCAGCGGTCCAGGGGCAGCTGCTCTGGCTCACAGTCCATGCCATCCCCCACGTAGTGACTCTTACATTCACACTTGTGCCTGCCCTGTGGGAAGAGAGTGGGTCAAGATGAAAAAGCCTCTGTAGGACCCCAGGATCCCAGGACCCCAAGTCCTGGGACCCCCATCCAGCACAGGAGGTGTTGGAAGGACCAAACGAAGGCACCTCTCTGTCCAGTGGGGTGGGTAATGGCCATGTCTTGCTTTTGTACAGGCTTCCGATGAAACCTCAGCACCCATTTCATCTCTGCATACATGCTGCTTCCTCACAGAGCCGCTGAGCACCCGGCACGAGTAGCTCTCCAGCACTTTCTAGCACGTTGGCCTGGTCTGGGCACTTCCTGGTGCTCTGAAAGGAGCTCAGGTACCAAGCCTGGCCTGCTCCTACTGCTGTGCAGGCTCCAGGGGTTCAGGGCCCTGTCTGTTTCCAGTGCTGTATCTCTGGTCCCTGCCCATAGCAGGTGCTTGGGGACTGCTGGTTGAACCAGTGAGTCATCTCTTCTAATCCCCACATCAACCCTGTGATGTCTGGGTGACCATTAGGCCCATTTTACAAAGGAGGAGGCTGAGGCTCAGAGCCATTAAGTAGCCAGGCCCAGGCCATGCAGTGTGTAAGTTGAGGAGCTAAAGTCTCACAGGCTGTCTGATTCTTGGACCAGCAATGGGCATTATCTCCCACCCTCTGCTTCTCCCACCAGAGAAACAGGGTGCTGATTCCATCCCCAAAAGATTGAATGAATGGCACTTATTACTCCACTGCTTCCCAACTCTTTGTTTTTGATACTGGGGATTGAACTCAAGGGCACTTGACCACAGAGCCACATCCACAGGCCTATTTTGTATTTTATTTAGAGACAGGGTCTTACTGAGTTGCTTAGTGCCTTGTTTTTGCTGAGGCTGGCTTTGAAATTGCAATCCTCCTGCCTCAGCCTCCCGAGCTGCTGGGATAACAGGCATGGCCACCGTGCCTAGCTTTGAACTCTTTTAATACACCTGCAACTTTGAATAATTTTAGATTCATAGGAAAGGTACAAAGGTAGCAGAGAAAGCTGCCCTCTGCAGCCCACCAGGTCTCCCCTAGTGCCATCATCTTATCTGACCAGAGTCCCCTTGTCAAAACTATGAAATTCATGTTATTTTCTTACTAAACCATAGACTTTGCTTGGGTT
This sequence comes from Glaucomys volans, assembly GCA_020662805.1. Classification (NCBI taxonomy): domain Eukaryota; kingdom Metazoa; phylum Chordata; class Mammalia; order Rodentia; family Sciuridae; genus Glaucomys; species Glaucomys volans. The sequence continues at coordinate 499,891 of JAJEJO010000446.1, read as the reverse complement.
TTGTCGGTTTTCTCACTCCTGTTCACTCTGTTGAGGATAACGCCTTACGCTTATTCCACTTTTAACAAGAAACAGACCCAAGGGGGCAGAAAGCTGGGGAAGAGGCCAAAGGGAGCAGAGGCCGGGCCTGCGGAGGAGGAAGGGCGGCTCACCGGGCCAGTCATCCTGCAGGTGGCGTGCTCGTGACAGCCGCCGTTGAGGCCGTCTGCACAGGGGTCTATCTCAGTGCAGCTGTGGCCGTCTCCCTGGTAGCCCTTCTGGCAGCTGCAAGAGACTGTGGTGCCCGTCTGGGAGCACCTGGCGACCTTGGCACAGCCCCCGTTGTTCTGTTTGCAGAAGTCCACAACTGGAAGAGCAGGGGAGGGAGGCTCGGTGACCACCAGCTGGCACTGGGGATTCAGGCCAGGGCGGCCGGTTACCCTGCACCAGCCAGCAGGCTCGGGAGGAAACTGACCCCAACCTGTGCCTCTGAGGCCCGCGCACGATGGTCTCTCTCGGAGCCTTTGCAACAGTTATCCCCTGTGAAACCCTCATGGGCCAGTCCTGTTGACCTCTGCCCACCTCCCACACTCCGCTCCCACCCCCAGGTTACATACCTCTAGGCTCACTCTAGTAGATTCCAGAACAAGTTTGGGTTTTTAAAGTGAGAATAAAGGGGTGTGTGTGTGTGTGTGTGTGTGTGTGTGAGTGGTTAGTGTAATATGGACCACTTGGTGAGACAGATATTGTTGAACCCACTCTATAGATGAGCAAACTGAGGCCCAGAGAGCTTAACTCACCTGGCAGAGGTAAAACAGCTAGGATGTGACAGGGCTGGGATTTGAACCCAGGCTGGTTTGGCCCCATGGTGTGGTGCTGGCTCTTAGGACCTTGGTTTTCACAATCCCCCCAACAGGCTAGCTACTGCCTCAGCGCAGCTGGAAGGCTGGCTGAGTTCTCCTGGGTGCTGGAGTCTGTGCAGACACTGAGATCCTGAGGTCATAACATGGGGACCCAAGTCTTGCCTAAGAGGGGCAGGGTGGAGAGGGCATGAGCACAGAGCCCTCTGGGGTGCCCTGGAGGGGTCCCCACGCTGAGGGCACCGGGAGACTTGATGCAGACCAGGGTCACATCTCCAGGGAATATTAATTTAGCCACAAGGAAGAAATCAGCACACGGGACCGACTGCGAGCTTCTCTGGCACCCAGGCTCTTTGTTCCCCAACAGGAAATAGATCTTAGGTGGTCTAAGGAAGCACTCCGTGTCCCTGCCCTGGCACCAGGTGAGGCGCTGGCCACTGGTGGGGAGCAGACCTGAGGTCAGCAGCTGCGAGGCCATGGGCTTAAGGGGAAGGCTTGCTTGCCCTCTCCCTCTCCCGTCCTGCTGCTCCGCTGTGCTCATGGTGGTGGCCATCTCGGCCACGACCCTTCCGGGTGACCGTTGAGGACTAAACTCTGTGAGCCCCGAAGGCCACCCTCCAAGCCATTATAAACACCTGCCTTGTTCCCACTCGGCTCATCTGAGACTCTGTATGGCCAAGCGACTCCCTAGCCACCAAGAACAGACTTGGCAGTGTCCACATGGCTCTCACGGAAGGTCAGAGTATGTCCAGAGGCAACTCTTATTATTTTTTAAAGTTTAATACTGTAGCGCCCGGACATTTTGAAGTAAGACTGAATTACTTTTCTAGAGTTAGAAAAACACTCTAAAATAAGGGCATCCTGTTTTTCCAAACCATCCTAAAGCCATGGCGTGGAAGGTGGGCAGCCAACCGGGGGCAAACCCAGGAAGGAACCTGAGCGAAGACAGCACGCGTGTGGACGGGGAGAAGGGCCGGGCCGGGCGCAGGCACCGGGACGGGGTCCTGCTCCTCACCTGCAGCTGGCTGCTGTTCCACAGGTGCAGAAAGAGCTCTCACCTGTGCAGGTTATTCCGTCGCCTTCATAGTTCAGGTGACACTCACAGGTGTTGTTCTCCATGCAGGTGGCGTGAGCAGAGCAGGGAGGTGTGCACACAGGGGACACCGCTGCAAAGAAAGAGGCCGCCATTCTCCTGCACCAGGTGTGCAGAGGTGGGGCCCACCTGGGGTTTTCCTGAGACTCCCTTGAGCATCAGCTGTGCTTCCTGAGAACCCCCACATGGCAGGAAGATGGGGTGATTGCCAAGGTCCTTCCCAGCGGGGAGAGTCTGAGGTTCTAGAATCGACCTTCTACATTAAGATCCTACTACGAGTTTATCCAGATCACAGCGCAAACACGGGAAGACTTGCTTGGTCATTTCAGGTGTCACCAGAGCCCACCCTCACCTGGACCCTCTCAGCCTGGTGCTACCAGCGGCTGGCCCCTCCCATGACAGACCTGCCGGAGTGTCGCAGAAGCGGCCCGTCCACCCTGTTTCACACAGGCACTGTCCGGAGCCTGTGATTCCCTCGTCACACCGTCCGTGCTCTGAGCAGCTGCAGGCTGGAAAGCAAATCAGGGTGCTTGGGAATCGGTGATCGGGGCTGAGGCCCACCTGGCCGGCTCACTGACCACCTATTGGCTGTGCCCTTTTAGCACGGGACGCACTGTGCTTATGTCCCAGGGACTCATTCTTTTATCAGAATGAGTAACTGATCCAGGGCCGGAGTGCCACTGGGCAGTGAGGTTACAGGGAAAACGTAAGAGAGAAGGTTCCTGTCTTCAGGGGTCTCGCCCTTGGGTCCAGGAGTGATGAAGCTGTTGAGCATGTTGCATTATAAATGCAATGAATGTTAGAATCACAGACGTGCAGAGCATCACGGGGCTTCGGATGGAATAGTCAGGGGAGAGAACCTCAGCTGGGGCCTCCGATGGAGAAATCTGTATTTTTTTTTGAACCGGGGATTGAACTCAGAGGCACTTGGCCACTGAGCCACATCCCCAGCCCTATTTTGTATTTTATTTAGAGACAGGGTCTCACTGAGTTGCTTAGGGCCTTGCTAAGTTGCTGAGGCTGGCTTTGAACTCGCGATCCTCCCGATCCTCCTGACTCAGCCTCCTGAGTCGCTTGGATTACAGGCGTGCACCACAGCGCCCGGCTGAGAAATCTGTTTTAAGGTACAATCTG
>JAJEJO010000446.1:473822-496725 GCA_020662805.1 Glaucomys volans | reverse complement strand
GTGCACCACAGCGCCCGGCTGAGAAATCTGTTTTAAGGTACAATCTGCAATGGTCCAGTTCTGCCCTCCTAACCATCTTCAGCGCGACCAGGCTAGCAAAGTCGCCACTGGCTCTTGCCGAGACGGCAGCTTCACCTTCCTGGGTGGCAGCAGCTTCCTGCTACAGCACACCCTCCCCGGGAGCTCCCTCCAAGACTTTCCAGACTGCTCATGACACCTCTCTGTCTCCCACTGGCTGCCCATCACACTCAGATGCTAATGGCCATCTGCTGGCTGCGAAGTGCCCTGTGTGATCGGGCCGCTGGTGACCTGCAGACTTCACTTCCTTCCTTTCCTCTTCTTTGCCCACTCTGCTCAGCTGCCTGGCCTCCTTGCTGCCCCTGCACACCAAGCCCCTCGGGCTCAGGGCCTTTGCCCTTGCTGATCTCTCCTTCAGGAAAGCCACACTTTTGGTCTGCAGGGTCCACTCCAGTAGCCACTAGCTACATGTGGCTATTTAAATTGAAGCTAATTGAAAATTCAATTCCCCGGTCACACATTATGAGTGCTCCTTAGCCCATGTGGCCTGTGGCTTTCACACTGAACGGGGAGCCACAGGACGTTTCTAGCGTTGCTGTGAGTCTGGCTGGCCTGCTTTTGGTATTCCCAGATCCCTGAGGGTCTCTACTCAAATCCTCCTGGTGTGGGATGTCTTCTACAACAGAGCCTTTTATCCTTTTCATTTTTTTGGGGGGGGGGTACTGGGGATTGAACCCAGGGGTGCTTACCTCCTGAGCCACATCCCCAGCTCAGCTTTTTATTTTTCATTCTGAGACAGGGTCTCGCTATATTACCTAGGGCTGAGACTGACTTTGAACTCACAATCCTCTTGTCTCAGCCTCCCGAGCTGCTGGGATTACATGTGTGCACTACTGTGCCAGAGCCATTGATTCTTGATTCCTATGCCTGCCTTTTGACTTTTTAGCCTTTATAATCACTTTTGTTTCTGTAAGCAATTTGAGAGCTGGGATGTTGCCCCGCCCCCTCCAACCACTGTATCCCTAGACCTCAGAACAATTCCTGCTGTTGAGCAAATCCCTTGATCTCCTTGTGCCTGGGTTTCTTGATCTACCTGTTGCTGATAATAACATTGCCTGCCCCAAAGGGTTAGGGGTAGGGTTAGGGTTAGATGGGACCATATATGCCTGGCACATAGTAGGCACTCAATAAACATTTGCTGTACATTTAGTAAGGACTTCATAGGTCCATGTAGGTGGAATGACTGAAAGAGAGGATTTTGGTCAGCTTGTCTGGGTGGCTGCCTGGGATGTGAGCTTCAGCTCTAGAAGGGAAGGTCTCTTAGGGCATGAGAACTGGGCATGCGCGAGAGAAGGGGAAAAGGCAAATGGGAGGTGGATGCGGGAGGAGGCGGAGGGAGGGTGCTCCCAGGTCAGGTGGGCGGGGATGCAGAGCACACAACAGGAAGACAGGCCCCGCTGATCCCAGGGAGGCGGCCACCTACGCTGACAGTCGGGCCCGAATCTCCCCGGCCAGCACAGCTCGCACGCAGTCCCGTTGAAGCCGGTGTCGCACTGGCACTGACCCGTGGCCGAGAACTGTTCGAGGCAGACGCCCCTGTTGTTACACGGCGTGTCCGGTCCTCCGGGGCAGGCTGGAAGAGACGGAAGGGCAGTGACTCCCCAGCTCCCACACCCAGGGTGGCTCAGCACCGTCTTGAATGTGCTATGAATTCTGACATCCAGGGAGTGGCTCTGGGGGTCAGTGGATATTGAGGGCAGGCCACTGGCCCATGGGACATGAGGTTCCACGCATCCGATAGGATTCTGCCTTGGCAGGGCAACAGACGGAATGGCGCACTGAATCTGGGAGTCAGGAGGCCTGGGTGGGAGTAGATCTGGGCTGAGAAATGAACTTGCTCTGAGCTTTGGTTTTCTCAGCTCTAAATGATGAAGATGATGGTGATAATCATCATGCTCTATTGCCTGCGTGACCTGTCACATTATGAAGTATTATAACTGAACATTCTGGAAATCTAAAGCAGCGAACACGTACAGGACACTGGTTTTTATGAATGGTCTCCACTTCAGTGATGAAGGCTGTGTAGACTCTCAGCCCAGAAGGTTCCCAACTAGATTATTATGAGTGAAGGGCTATGGTAATAAAAATCATGGCCTCTGGAGGCTGTGGGACCTTGGGCTTGCTTCTTACCCTCTCTGAGCCTCTATTTTCTCATCTATTAAATGGGATCAACAAGGAGTTGCTCACTAGGGGTTGTGGCCAGGATGTTTATGGGAAATAGCACTAGACAGCATGCCTGCTTGGGAACACTCGTGGCAGGTGGGACACGCCTTGTAGGCCACTGTTATGCTATTGCTGTATTATTTACTGGAAGTCATATCTAGACACAGGGTTGCAGGATGGGCCCAAAGGCCCTTTGTCATGGAAGCCAAAGGAAGGAAGAAAATGCTAGACGATGGGGGATTTCAGGAAATTATGGACCAGACATACCATACCAGGGTATCATCTCTCAAGGGCAGAATTGTATCAAATGCATGAACACAGACATGCTTATCAGTATCATGAATGCTGCAGAGCATCAAAAAATTAACTATGTGTTGCTTTAGCACCATGGGAAATACCCAAGCTGTAATGTTGAGCAAATGGGGGACAACGAGAATTCACGTGCACCGTGGGATCTCAACTTGGTATAAGGAAAGCATGCAAATGAATAAATGCGACTCCTCAGAGCGCTCCTTTCGGCTGAGATCATGAGGAGGGTGCTCCCCCACCTCCCCAGGGAGCCTGCAGACCTTCAGAGCGAGCGGCAGGGGAAGAGGTGCCTCACCCTGACAGTCTGGCAGGAAGTAGCCCTTGCAGCACCTGGGGAGCTGGATCACCAGCATGCACTGCTGCTGGCAGCCTTCTAGGTTCTTCTTGAACGGCAGCAGGTTGTAGAGACACTTCTGCTTCACTCCCTGAAGGAGGAGAGGGGACCAAGCCATGCCGCCGCCTTCCTCCCAGGCTGGGGCTCTCGCCCGCCCCCCACTGGAGGATCCGGGTACTGCCAGGGACTGGCCGCGCCATAGGCCCCCAGCCAAGGGAGAGCAAGCACCGAGTCAGCGCGCAGGGCAGGATTTGGGCGCCTTCTGGAGAGGAAGGACTTTTTGGCCCTAGGAGCTGTGTGCTAATGTCATGGGAGCAGAGAGGGAGTGGGGCGGAGGTAGCTTCCCATCACGGAAGGTGTTTGATGAGACCCCCCCACCCTCAGCAAGAGGGTGCGTGTTACATTTTGTTTTGCATAGATGTTTTTGTTAGGGGTTTCTGTGCAGAGCAGAAGGAGCTTGACTTTGGAATAAGTAATAAGAAACCAATATTTAATGGGCACTATGTGTCAGGTTCTTAAATGTACCCCTACTTTAAAATAGATTTTTTTTTTTTTTTGGTTTTGCATGGTGGTGCATGCCTTGGGAGGCTGAGGCAGGAGGATGGTGAGTTCAGAGCCAGCCTCAGCAACTTAGTGAGGTCCTAAGCAACTCAGTGAGACTTCTAAATAAAATATAAAAATAAAGGGCTGGGGATGTGGATAAGTGGGTGCCCCTGGGATCAATTCCTGGTACCAAAAAAAAAACAAAACAACAACAACAAAAAAAACTACTAAAATAGATTTTTTTTTCCCCAAGAGCCAAGTATAGAATTGTTCTTAGCTCCATTTTACAGAGGCAAAACTGATAGACCCTGTAACTTGCCAAAGATCAGTAGAATTTAATCCCATATCTGTGGACTCCAAAATGCAGTTTCTGGGCTGAATTTAGCTTTGCTCCTTGCTGCCTGTGTGGTCTTGGGCTCATTGTGTGCCTTCTCTGATCCAACTTCTCATGAATGAAGTGGACGTAAAAATGCCTTCCTCCAGGGCTTGCAATGAGGAATAGGGATAATCAATATATAAAGGACCCAGCACAGAGCATAGGACATGATAGACAGCAGCCAACAAAACACAGCAGTTATTTTGTAATCATAACCATATTTGAAGTGTCTGGTAGGTCTGTAGCCTCATGAGTTTTCTGGAGAGTTCCTAGAAGATGCGTAGTAGGTCGCTGGGCTGCCTGGGCGTGTGCATCTCTTACCGCACTGGCTTGGCGTTGAGGAACAACATAGGTCACATTTGCTCTGCACACCCCGGACCCGTCCCCCAGCACACGTACCCACACACACCAGAAGGCCAAGGCTGATAATGAGCCTGCGAGGGCTTTCCGAGCACCGTCATTGCATCCTGATTACCTTCGGTTTGCTCCACCGTGGGCATCCGGGAGTATTGACACAGCTCCCGCAGTCCCCCTGGCACGCAAGGAGAGAGACGCTAAGGTCAAGCACACTGGAGAACACAGGGCAAGGTCCCTGCTTGATACCTGGATGGTTAAGAACTTGTTCATATCAATTAAGATTCTGGCCATGATCCAGAAGATGAAGACACACTGCACTTTGCCATGTCTCTCTTGGACCTCAAATCTTTGGTTGGGTTCTTTGAAAAAAGTCCCTGCTACCCAGAGCTGGCCCAGGGCCGTGGGATGTGGGTGCCTGGTGGTGGCAGATACAGGTGCAGCTCCATTTTAAGCTGGCTGTGACACCTTCCACCACTTCCTTTCCCTGATCTTTTCCTTTATGATGTGCAAAGTAGAGGGAAAAATTCTTGCAGCTACTTGGTTTTCAGAGTATTGGGGAGAGAAAATCATTAGCTGGAGAAACGCGTGTGAACATACTTTGGAACTTAAGAAGCCACCACCGCTACTGTAGAAAGGACAGTCTGTCTCAATTCCTGCTTTGGCTGACTGGTACCCCGAACGCGGGGTATTGGCCGCCTGCCTGTGAGATGCGAGGCGCTGAGGCCAACGGGTGCTGCCTTTGCCCTGTCCCGCCCCCACCTCGAGATTCCATTTCCAAGTCCACATAGTGGAGCTGGCGGTGACTTCTCCATTATGGGGTTTTAGTGGAGCACTGAGCAAGGTGGCCACCTCGGAGGTGGCATTTAATGAATGGTACGGGCAGAGGAGGGGTTGGGACAAGGTCGACAGAGTGAGTACTGAACTGTCAACCTGTGGCCAATCCGGGCCTTAGTCTGGTAGGAGATCCGACCTGTCTGCCCAGTGGATGGATTAGGAAGCGAATGGTGGGGTCGCTGGTGGCATCCAAGGACTGCTTTCTAAGTGGTGAGTGATGAACGGCTGGCTGGGTGGGCGGACGAGCAGGGACATTTAGGGTTGGTGGGGCTGAGTTTGGAGAATCCACCGTGTGGCCCTGAGAGCCTTTGGGTTCCTGGTGGGGCCCACGCGGGAGGGGTCCCAGGCTGCTCTCTGGCCCAAGGCGCCCTTAGCACAGTGGTGGTTTAGGACTGACCGAGACGTTGAAGGTGGTGAAGGTGTCACAGTGGCCTCCCAGGGTGGGGTCCGTCAGCAGACAGTCAATGCCGTAGGCCACGCCCAGGTCAAACAGGAGCTCCCGCTGCACCACTCTGCACACCTGGCCGTTTAGAAAGAGCTCGCCCTGAGAGAGGGGGGGAGAGAGAGAGAGACAGCAATCCCTCAGACTTCCTTCTTCCCAGGCCACATAATGTAGGCTATGCCCGTGAGAGTCAGCAAGAAGTGGAAAAAAAATCTGCCCATGCATCCATCCATCCATCCATCCATCCATCCATCCATCCATCATCTACGTATCATCCCTCTGTCTTCTCTCATCTGTCTCTCATCTGTCTACCCATCACCCACGCATCTCTCTCAAACAGCACGACTGTGTCCCAGGTTCCGTTCTATGCCCTTTACCTGTTCAAGTTCTTTTAATCCTAGCAACAACCCTAGGACGTAGCTACTGCTATCTCTCCCATTTGTAGATGAGGAAACCGAGGCAGTGAGAGGTTAAGTGACTCGTTTAAGGTCACACCGCATAGGCTTCTCAGCGCCTGCTCTATTGGCCCCTCGCAGGGCTGCACCCACACAGCAGAAGCACAGGTGAGGTTGCTGGAGTGGAGCAGCAGCGACTTACTGCTGATGTGGCCGCCTCAGGTCAGTCACTGAGTTTTCTTACTTAGCACCAGCATTGAGCAAAGCTCCTGGTTCAAGTTCCCTTCCAGGAGGTGCGAGTGGTGGGCTTTGACTTTATGACCACAGTGCTGACTCCTCCTGCACAGGTCCCAGCATCACCCAAACACATCATCTCACTGCATGCTCCCAATAATCCTGGGGCTACCTTCCCCAAGGATGCTCAGCTACTAAGTTGAAGTTCGTGTCCTCCAAGACGTGAACTGCTTTTAGAAAGTTCTGTAAGAATAGGAAAGAGAAATGTCCACATCCATGGAGAGAGTGGGATTCACTGCAAGGAACACCAGAAAACATGGGAGTGCTATGTATATTTGCTCATGTGCTGTGTGACCATGGCCAAGTTACTGAACTTCTCTGAGGTTCAGTTTTTTCCACCAAGTAAATAGTTAATGGATCCTGATCCATAGGGTTGTGATACTGATCAATGGTGACTATCACAAAGTGCTCTGAAAGCAATACCAGCACTCAGAGGAGCTGTGGGTGTTCTTATCCTTCAAGATGGGTGTCCGCTTTGGAGAGAGTATGGATGATTTCAAGAGTGTAAGTACCTTGTGATAATTTTCTAAAAACTGGAATGAAAAGATGCTAACATTTCTCAAACTCCGTTATAGGTGTTAAAGCAATTACAATTCAGACACCAAAGGGACCCTGGCCACCAGATGTAAGCAGGATGGAACTTGTCGGAAAGCTCCTAAAGGGGAATTGACTCAACTGGAAGGTGATCTCTTTTTCCCTTCCTCCTGCCTGGGACGCAGACACAGCTGCTGGAGTTCCAGCAGCCATGTTGGACCTTGGGGTGACTTAGAGCCGGAACTATGTGCTGTAGAGAGGGAAGAAAAAGACCTCTCCCACTAGCTCGGATTGCGCCCCTCCAGATTTCTTTCATCAGAGAGAATAAATTCTTATATATTTAGTCCACTGTCATTTTTGATTTCCTATTATATGCAGTTTAATGGTATCAGATCTATGCATTATGTGGAATTATGGAAGGTAGAAGTTTTGGGGAAGTAGCCTGGGAGGTGAAATGGCAGGCCACCTCTCTGTTGGCTGATCTAGAAGTGAGGCCCAGGGCTGGCACTGACCTCCAACAGAGGGCTAGAGGTGAGGCCGCAGCGAGGCTGCGAAGGAAGGGAAAGGATAGGAGTGCATTCTTCTGCTTCTGGAAGTATTAAAAAAAAAAGCAATGGGAACCTGCCGTCCTCCAGGTAGGGGTTTCCTGCCGGCAGCCGAGGGCCGAGGGCTGGCTGGCCAGGGTTTACCAGGGTTTTTGTATCCACGTTGCCCTCCCAGGGAAAGCACCCCGAAAGCACGAGGAAAGGAGCTTGCTGCCTGCGGAGGGCAGGGACGGGCATGTCTCCCTGGGGAGGTGGCTGAGCACGGCCCTGCCCTGGTGACGACACTCACGATGTCACTGCCAGCTCCACACTTCACACTGAGCTCCGAACCTTGCAAGGTCCTCCAGGCAGACCGGGGCAGGTCGGCAGCGGACACCTGCGGGAGACAAGGGCCACATGAACCTGCCCTCGGCTGAAGAAGGGCGGGAGGGAGCTTTGCCACAAGCCAAACGCAGATGCAAAAGGTTTTGCATGAGTTCGAGTAATTCGGCTTTAAGATGACAGCAGATGTGCTGGAAAGAAGGAATAACCGCGGGCTTTGCTGGAGGTTGGAATTCTCAGCTGGTCACTGCCCCACGTGCACGCTTGGGGGTCCAGGAAGGTGCCCCTCAGTGCAGGAGGCCAGTGAAGGCTTCTGGTGCCCCTCGAAAGGTCATGTGGAAGTCTTGGTCCCCAGGACCTCGCAATGATCTTGTTTGGAAACAGGGTCATCACAGATGTGATAGGTGAGGGGAGGTGATCCCCGTGGATCACCTCCCCTCACCTATCCACGTGGCTGGTGCAGTAAGCAGGGGAGAGGGGAGGAGGTGGCCATCTGAAGACACAGACACGCAGGGAGGGGATGGCCCTGTGACGATGGGGCAGAGATCGGAGGGATGTGGGCACCTGCCAAGGAACGCCAGGGAGTGCTAGAAACTACTGGAAGCTGGGAGAGAAGTGGGAACAGCTCTCTGCCTGCATCTCAGAAGGAAGGGCTTCACTGGACCTCATCTGCACACATCTGGCCTCTGAAAATGGAGGGGGTGAGGGGGGGAATGACTCCCTGCTCCAAGCCGCCCCGTCTGTGGTGATTTACTACATGGCCCTGGGAAAGCACTCCAGGTGCTCCGAGTGGACCAAGGTCATTTGGTCTTCTTGGACAAGAAGGCTCAGCCCTGGGGAGAAATGGTAGTCCTGGTGGGGGACTTAGGGTGGCTGCCACGTTCCTGTGGACCTGGCTTCTCTGATACAGCCGATCAGTTCAGGGATCAATGGCTGATGATACCAAGACTAGGCAGTTGCGGCCTGTGTGGTGGCGCACACCTGTAATCCCAGTGGCTCGGGAGGCTGAGGCAGGAGGATCACAGGTCAAAGCCAGCCTCAGCAACTTAGCAAGGCCTAAGTGAGACTCTATCTAAATAAAATACAAAAAAGGGCTGGGGTTGTGGCTCAGTGGTGTCAATCCCCAGTACTTCCCCCGCTCTAAAATAAAAGGCCAGGGAGTCACTTGACAGACATTTTGGAATTGGGAGACAGAAAGAATCCATTTGGAAAACCTAGGGACATGTCGTCAGCAGCTATTCTACCATGTGACCCCAGGAAGGGAAAGGCTGGTTTGCAGTCCAGGAGAGGAAAGAAGCTCTTGGGTATTGGTTAAAATTTAAAGTTTACCCCCACCTCTCCCTCCAAAAAAAAAAAAAAATCCAAACAGTAATGGCACGTCCAAGGGACAGAACCAAGGCTGGTGTACTTCAGGGTGTGGCTGACCACGGGGTCAGGGGTGGTGGAGCCTCTGTTCATCTGGGAGCCCGGGACATGCCAGTTGTTCCTGGACAGCAGCGCCTCTGTACTGGACTTTATCATCCCTGGGGACTTTCCTGCATTCACGCCTGCTTTTAACAAATGCCATAGTCCCCCTTTTTATGTGGGGACCCCCTCCAAGACCCTCAGGGGATGCCAGAAACCATGGGTAGTACCAAACCCTACATACACTTTGTATTTTTCAACACATACCTATGATAAAATTCAATTTATAAATTAGGCATGCTAAGAGATTAACAACTATTAAAACAAGACAATGGTAATAATATGTTGTAGTAAAATTTCCAGCAGTACTGCTCTTGTGCTGTGGGACCATTATTAAGGAAAATAAGGGTTACCTGAATATAAGCACTACAATTATGCAAAAGCCAGTCTGATGACCAAGGTGGTTACTGGGTGACTAACGGGCTGGTAGCATATACAGCATGGATACTTTGCAGGAAGGAATGATCCACATCTCAGGCAGGATGGAACAGGATGGTGAGAGGGTTCATCACGCTACTGAGAATGGTGCACCATTTAAAACATGAATTGTTTATTTCTGGAATGTTCCATTTAATAATTTCAGATGATGGTTGACTTTGCGTAACTGAAACTCAGGAAGGTGAAAACATGGGTGAGTGGGAGACAACTGTACCTTGGATTCTCGGATCACGTGGAACTTCAAGTACTCCTTCAGCTTGTCCTTGTTGACATGGTTGAACAGGAAATTCTGTTGTTCAGGGGCCAGGGCTTGGAGGGCTTGATCCGTGGGCCAGAAGAGAGTGACGGGGGTGTGAATGGGGTCAGTGATGACGCTCAGCAAGCCTGAGTCCTGAAACACAGGGAGTCAGCCCCTCCCTTGACAGACATTTTGGAATATTGGGAGACAGCCAGGCTCCGACACCAGGTGCAAGGCCTCTCTGAACGGTCCTGTCTGAGCCACACCCCAGGCTTGTCAGGACTCCACGTGGCTCAAGAGTCACCCAGCCAGAATCTATAGGCTTGTCACATCCCAACCATTCTGATGCACATTTCCTTACAAAGCAAGTCAGAAAGTCAAATTCTAGACTTTCATGAATGGGAAAATAAACCTAGATTTTAGTGAGCATCTTTTTTTTTTTTTTTTTTTTGGACATGACTTTCTGCCCAAACATCTTAATTTCTGAAGGACTCACTAAGTATTTTTCTCACATTCCATTTGAAAAGTAAAACCTGTGTGATAGTGAGATAATCCCACATATTTAGAAGGTTCCGAGATCATGTGTACCCCAAGAAGAAACCGGGACATGAATGTGGCAGAACCATTTTGAGAGCCTTCTACAACCCGGGTGCATCATGAACATTTAAAAAGAAATTTTTCCAGCAACACCATCAAATAGGCTTTACCATTTCCTGTAATGGAGCCCCAGAGAGGGGTTCTAACTTTCCCTCAAAGCCTATGTTCAACCAGACCCTGGTGAACAGGGGTGGCTGGCTGTAAGTTTCAGGGGTGGGTGGGTGCTTGCCTGTAACATCTTTGGAGATTCTCATTTTGAATGTCTTGAAATCCCATTTCCAGCAAGCACCCTTGTGAGTCTGAGACTCAAACCTTTTTGGGGAGTCACTGGGATAATGCTGAGAGGTATACACTGGGGGGACAACAGAGTTCTTGGAGCCCTTTGGGGTCTGCTCAGGGGAGTAGGGAGCTCCCTGATTCTCCTCTGCAATCTTTAGTTTGAACAAGAAGCGTCTAGGCAAAACTGGGGAACAGTCTCTGATTTTAAATTCAGTTTCTGCCCGCCTCCTGGCACAGACCCCCAGGTCTCCAGCTCAGCTTCCATCTCTAGGGTGGAGTTGGCGATTCCAGATGTGGACCACCAGAGCATCCTGCCTTCCTCCCCGTCCCCAGCCACAGGTGCTGCAATGGCTAACCCGGCCAACGTGGGCCACAAACCCAACACTGTGACAGCGGAGAGGCAGAGAACGACTTTGCTCTCCAGAAACTTAGGTGGTCCCCAGTAGAGGGGGCAGGATCGGCGACCACGATGCAAGACCCTTTCAGGCAGTTCTCCCGAGCCTCTGCCCTGTGTACCTGTATTAACTTGCTAAATCTGCCGTAGCCGTGCTTCACTGCCGTTGTTGTGAGATTTTGCTGCAAAGAGAAGAATGGACATGCAAGCTTTCCGCGTCCCGTTCACTGGCCGTCGGTGATGCGGGCGGGCGGGCTGTGGGCTCATCAGCGCCCCCTGCTGCTCTCTTCCGCCCAGGCCTTTCTGCACCGTGGAGGCTGGAGGGCCTCACCTGCCTTTTACCAGACTCCCTTGCTGCTAGAGTCCCAAAGATAGGGCAGGGTCCACTAAGCAGAAAAATGGCGGAACAGTTGGTGGAAATGAATAGTGTGAGGTGGTAATGGCTGTGAGCAGGGACATGGGACCTTCTGAAGCACCACGGTGGGGGCCTCTGCTGTCGAGTCTCCAGTGTCCTTGGTGGAGACTGGAATTTACAAAGCTGTTATAGGCAGACCAGCCCGAGGCTGAGATGCCCCCGCATCCAGATTAGGCTTCAATCTTCCAAGAGATTTGGTGATGCACCTATTTTTTATTTTTTTTTTGGATACCAGGGATTGAATCCAGGGGTGCTTAACCACTGAGCCACATCCCAAGACCTTTGAAATTTTTATTTTGAGACAGGGTCTCACTAAGTTACTCAGGGTCTTGGGAAATTGCTGAGGCTGGCCTTGAATTTGTGATCCTCCTGCCTCAACCTCCTAAGCTGCTGGGATTATAGGCCGGTATCACCATGCCTGGCTGTACCTGGTATCTTAGGAAGCTTCTTTTTGTGTAAGAGAGGCATGGTTGATTATTTGGTCTGCAATGAAGGACCCAGGTCAATACTAATAAATAAAAATAAGAGTTAAAGAGTTTTTTATGTCCATTGGAAGGAGGTTTACTCCAGGTTTAGTTTAGTGATATATAAAATAATACATCTATCTATCTATCATCTATCTATCTATCTATTTATCTATCATCTATCTCCTACTTACCTATCATCACCTGCCCTTGAGATACTAAATAAAAACTTATAAAGTCCATGTATTGATTTTAAAATAGACATTTACTTGACTTCATCTTCTAGGAATCATGTTTACTAGGCTTTTAATGATAGTCTGAGATAGATGCAGCACAGCTAAGCTGTTCACAGGGACACTGAGTCAGCATGGGGCTAGCGATGTTGAATCACCTGTGCTGAGGACTTGACAGCAGGTTCACCTACCAGAATCTTTCCAGAGGCATCTTTGGGGGTGATCAGCAAGTTTTGGGGAGACAGTATTTTGTCTATGATATGGATGATTCCATTAATAGTGATGGTATCACTGGATATGATCTTAGCCTTATTGTTTAAGTATACTGTATCCTGAAATCAACCAGAAAAGAAAAAAAAAATGAACACAAAGAAAAGCAGACACAAAACAGCTTCTCACGGGATGCTTTTCTAATGCATTAAATCATCAGGAGCAAAGTCCAAAGATCCAAGTTACTTGAGCACTTTTTTTTTTTAAATTGATGATTATAAAAAGAAAACTGAGACAGGAATATAATTTTCACCTGGAGAAGTTAACAGCAAATAATATATAATCAAGCAAAATAGTCATGTGTTTCTGAAATAAAAAATAGACAAGCAGTTCAGAATTGGCTTCTTTTTAATGCATTTTCTCTCTATCATCCTTATTACTTCCCTGCTTTGCCTGCCTGAGGCTTCCCTGCTTCTGAGTTTGAATTTTAGCTCAGTGATTTTTTTCTTGCTGTGTGACTTTGGACAAGTTACTTAACCTGTCTGAGCTCAGTTTCCTTTTTTGGAAATTGGGGATAATCATAGTATTTTACATAATGGGGTTGTTTTGAGAATTAAATGAGTTAGTATATATAAAAGACTTAGAATAGTGTCTGCATGTAGAAATCACTCACCATAGGTTAGTTGTCACGATTGCTGGTATCATCTCAGGAAAAGGAGGAGAGATAGGCCTTGGGAGGACAGGCGGACACTCTTACCTGAGAGACGGAGATGACAATCTGCTCTCCTTGGAGGGAAGTGGCGTTTGGGGTCAGTTTCAGGTTCTCCAGCAGCAGCTGCTGGCAGGCCACTATGTGATAGCGAAGAATTTGGGGCAGCAGGCCCTGTTCATCCCAGTCTTTAAGCTGTCAGAGAAGGTCAGAGGGCTCAGGCCAGAGGCAGGCCCTTTGGCTGGAACCTTCTCTTGAGCCTGCTCTCCTCCACGCTGGCCCCATCTCCTCCCACCCAGACCGTGGCAGTGGGCAGCAGGCGTGGTTTGAGCCAGGGTCACAGGGCAGAGGCCATTCAGGCAGGAGGCAGGAAGAGGCCAAGGTCCTCAAACCACATTCTAGTCCATTCCTCGCCATGGACTCGCGGAGTGGAAGGGCCTCAGTGTGCCTCTGGCCCAGCATTTCACAACATGGTCACCTCCCCGGCCCACGACCTGCTCCTCAAAGATAGTCTTCCAGGGAAAGACGCTGGGAAACATCCCCTTCTCAGAGGGGTGGCCGGGCCACCTTTAAATCTTTGGGATTGGGGGAGATCATGCTGTTACCTCCATTTAGAATTAAAAATGCAAACCTTAAAGTCGGTATCACAAAATGCCCACGATATTCTCACGGTTCCGTGATAATTCCTTTGGTGCATTAAAAAGAACCCAAATGACAAATTGCTTTTCAAACTATTTTTGTGTTTGGGGAATTTGCTGTGTTGTGTGCGTGTACAAATATGAAACCACGAATCCCACCATATGTACAACTATAATGCGCGATGAAACAGAGAAATTATTTTTGTGCCCATGCTCTGGGCTTGGGGCAGGGGATGTAGCTCAGGGGTAGAGAGCTTGACCAGCACTGCCAATCCCTGGGTTTGATCCCCAGCACCCCCAAACAAAACAAAACAACAACCACAAAACAAAAACAGATCCTTGCTCCACCACCTGCTTGTCGGGTGATCTTGGGAAAATCAGCTCTGTCAGTGTCCTGACCGTAAGGTGAAATGACAGCAGCCTCGGTGCACAGGGCTTCAGGGAGGTCAGGCACTCGAGCTGCGGGCCCAACCAATGGCAGCTATCTCTACCACTAATGGGCGACAGCCCGACAGCCCAGCGACCAGCAGGACAGCACGCCTCTGCTAGGTCCTGCGAGACAAGAGCCTGTTTAAATCCCCTCAATCAAGCATCCTCCCTTGCTCCTTCCTTCCTTCCTTCCTTCCTTCCTTCCTTCCTTTCTCTCTTCCTCCCTCCCCCCTCTCTTTTTCTTCCTTCCTTCCTTCCTTCCTTCCTTCCTTCCTTCCTTCCTTCCTTCCTTTTTCCTTCCTTCCTTTTCCCCTTCCTTCCTTCCTTCCTTCCTTCCTTCCTTCCTTCCTTCCTTCTCTCTCTCTTCCTCTCTCTCCCCACCTTTTTTTCTCCCTCTCCCTCCCTCTCCCCCTCCCTCCCTCCCTTCCTTCCTTCTTTCCTTCCTGTCTAGTAGAGACACTTGGGACTTATTAATCTCCTCCAGCTTCCTGCTCTCTATTACAGATGTCCCTGCTTCTCCTGATAGTGGTCCCTATGCTGAGAAGCAGCCCTCTATTGTCATTCAGGTCCACCTGGTCCTAGGTCTCCTGCTCAGAAAGGTCACCACCGTTGGTCCCAGGGCAAGGTCCTCAAACCACATTCTAGCCCAGACCTCCTCCTCCAGCTTACCCGGGGTTCCTCATCAAAGGCTGTAGACACAGGTGCAAAAACAGTGAAGGGGCCAGGTCCAGCCAGTTCTCGAATGAGGTGCATCTGCGGGAGGGAAGGTGGAGCGTCTGTCACTCACCGACACAACGCAGGTAAGAGAATTCCTCTTAACATGACTCCAGCAGGGGCTCAGAGACAGACCAGAGAGAGTGGGTGCTGGCAGAGTGGAGGGAGACCTGGGTTTTAGTCTGGGATTCCAGGTGAGCCCCGATCCTCTGCCACTGAGATCACATTTATTTTTTCCAATTATAAAATTAACACATGCTCATTGTATTAAAGGGTTTGAAAATAATCCTACCAGCTACCGGCAAGACCTAGTATTTTCAGATTTTCTTTTCCAGCCTCTCTTCTCCATGTCAATATTTTGCATTATCAGGAATATCATACAAATATGAAAATGGGACGATTCACTGTTAGCATCATCTTCTTGCAATTCTAGCTAATAGTGTGGCTTCAGTTAACGATGTTTTCTTCTAGTGTTTAGTGATTTTATTCTTTGATACATCTGGAATTTATTCAGATGTTCAAGGTGCAGCGAAACTAGACTTCAGATTTTCACCCAAGGTGTTCAGCAGCTGCCCGAGTCCTTTCTTTTCTCTGGTGTGACGGGAGATTTTCATGTACGTCGTGTGTCACTGAGACACGCGCTGCCACGGGTGAGCAGCAGGGAGTCAGGTGGCACCGCCACCTCACACCAGGGCTCTAGGGCGCCCAGGGCTCCTGGCCCAGGGGACTGAGCTGCGTGCCGTGGGAGCAGACCCGATGTCTAGCTCAGAAGAGGTCCAGTGGACGAGGCCGGAGGGAGAACCAGTGGTTCGCCACCTGGACACTGGAACTGAGCTCGCAGGGCAAGGACGTTGTCCTGGGTGGTCTGTGAGTGGGGAGTGACGGTGGTGGCCAGGACGCCACTGAGCTCTACGCTCAGGCCAGGTGCAGTGATGAAAAGTTTTTTTTCTTCAGTAATATGTTCACTCACTGCAGCTTTTCTACTTTTTACACTTTAAACTTTATAAACACTTTTTGACTCGTTGGTTATGACACAATTTAAAATGCACCAAGCAGCTCAGGTACACACACGTTTTCTATCTTATGTTTTTTGCTTTAAAATTTTTTTCTATTTTTCTATTTTGGGTTTTTAAATGCTTTTTGTGAAAAACCAAGACACAAACACGTATGCCAGCCCAGGTTTGTTCACACCAGCATCACCACAAACATGTGAGTGATGTGTCACCCTATGACATCACAATGGCTATGACATCACCATGGTCAATGGCTATGATGTCACTCTATGACACCACAATGTCTATGATGTCACCATAGCAATGGCTACGATGTCACCCTATGACATCACAATGGCTATGATGTCACCAGGTGATTGGAAATTGTCAGCTTCATTCTGATCTTAAGAGACCACTGTGCATGAGGTTTCCATGCATCATACATCTGTGCGCATTCTTCCAGGTAGAATAGGGCCAGTGAGCGGTCATCCCTGTCTTTCTTTTTTTTTGGTACTGGGGATTGAACCCAGGGGCACTCCACCTCTGAGCCACATCCCCAGCCCTATTTTGTATTTTATTTAGAGACAGGGTCTCACTGAGTTGCTTAGGGCCTCGCTAAGTTGCTGAGGCTGGCTTTGAACTCGCGATCCTCTTGCCTCAGCCTCCCAAGTGCTGGGATTACAGGTTGCGTCACCGCGCCGGGTTCATCCCTGTCTTTTACACGCTGCTCACCTGAGGCCCGAAAGAAGCAGCCACAAAAAACAGGGCCCAACCCAGAAACCAGAGTCTGAGACTTTCTTCCACCTCCACTGACTGAAGGCTACAATTTTATTCTGTATCTGGCTTGAGATCCAACTCTCATAATTAAAATTTTTCCTTTGCAATAGGGGGTGGAACCCAGGGCCTGGCGCAGGCCAGAGAAGCAGCCTTCCACAGAGCCACACCCCCACCCAGCCCCAGCTCTAACAGCCAGACACCCACACATTCTGACCTGGATCTGGAAGAAATACTGGGAGGTCTTCCCGTCCTTGGGAAGCTCCTGTGGACAAAGACAGTAGTTTGCTTCAGGACTGTGAATCACATGCGGGAATGACAGAACTGTGGGACAATTTTTCAGAGGTTGTGAGTATCTGTTGGCCCCTCCTCTGAAAATCCGCACCAATGACTCTCTTTGGAGTCTCACCTGTGGGCTTAGAGCTGACGTTCAGAATGACTGTGTGGACACACTATGTGTCCCCAAACCTTTCTGAAATCTGTCTGATTTTGTCAAATCTGCCTGATTTAAGCCATTTCCAAAAGCAGTTGAGCTTTGAGAAAATTTTAAAATAATACTCAAATATTTACAAAAATTTCAAATATAGTTGAAATATTTAAAAATGTCAGAAGTTTATGGCAGATTTGGCTTCACAATTAGTGAGAATATTTGATCAGTCAGGTAGAAGCCTAAATGTATTGTCCTGTCTCATTTTCTTGGTCTGGTACAGGTGCATGGGTGGGGACACACAAAGAAACACACAGAGTGACCCATGTCATGGGGATACTTTTGAGTTACCATGCTGGGTCTGGTGGACACATCATTGTATTTAATTCTTATGACAAGGGCTGGTACCATGATTATTTTCTTTTAGAGTCAAACGCTGATGCACAAAGGTGCTATCCTATGCTCAGAGTCGGAATGTTACTACCCTGCAGATGTGAATTCAAACCCAGGTGTTCCACTCCAGAACAGTTGGTCAATCTTAGCTCTTTCCACCTCCCTTTTTCCCAGGTCAAGTGAATTGGAGGTGGGCACAATTCTTTTCATTGCCAAATTATATAAAAATATCCTGTCCTAGTTTTATAGAGCTTTCTATTTTATTTTATTTTATTTTTTTGGAACCAGGGATTGAACTCAGGGACACTTAGCCACTGAGCCACATCCCCAGCCCTATTTTGTATTTTATTTAGAGACAGGGTCTCACTGAGTTGCTAAGGGCCTTGCTAAGTTGCTGAGGCTGGCTTTGAACTCGAGATCCTCCTGCCTCAGCCTCCCAAGTCGCTTGCATTACAGGCGTGCGCCACCGCGCCCGGCTAGAGCTTTCCATTTTATAAAGCCTTACTTACACCTCCATGAGCCGCCTGGGTTCTCAGCATACCTAGGGAAGTAGAGTTTGCTTTGTAGAAACCGGGCGTGGGTTACCTGGTAGATGCTGCCACGGCAGGTAAATCCATCCCCAGTGTAGTTCGCCTTGCAGGTACAGGTCCTTTCATCTTTTGCAGTGTGATTGCAGATGGCAAATGGACTACAGCCGCCATTTTTCTGTTAGAATTGCCGGGGTGTGGGGAATGGGTCAGTGAGTTTGCCGACTTTGCCAAGCAATTCCTTGTTGATATTTATTTATTTATTTATTTGAACCGGGGATTGAACCCAGGGGCACTCCACCACTGAGTCACATCCCCAGCCCTATTTTGTATTTTATTTAGAGACAGGATGTCACTGAGTTGCTTAGGGCCTCGCTAAGTTGCTGAGGCTGGCTTTGAACTCGCGATCCTCCTGGCTCAGCCTCCCAAGTCGCTTGCATTACAGGCGTGCGTCACCATGCCCGGCGATATTTATTTTTTGAGGACTGGGGTGTAGCTCAGCATAGAGGGTTTGCTTTGCATGTGTGAGGCCCTGGGTTGTACTCTCAGCACCACACACACACACACACACACACACACACACTTGTTTTTTCTCTCACTCTCTAACTTAGATGGCTTGGCATTATTTGTCTTTTCCTGAACTTGCCTTCCACTTCTTTAAGGTACTAAAGACCATCTTATTCACTCGGCCTTGTATCCCAAGATGGCAGGTACATCTGAGCAGATCTCCAGCCTCTGAAGATAAACCCGGAGTTGCTAAATTGGAAATTTCTCAGCCCCTGGGGATTAGTGGGAAAGGTACCAATCTTGTTTGGCAATTCCCATCTTTGGGCTACACTCCAATTTGATGATGGGAAAGGTGCCAGCCATCAGGCAGAAGGCAGCCAATGCAGAACGGAGCACGTTGCCTCTGCCCTCAAAGAGCCCACAAAATGTAGAAGATGAGACAGGAGCTCAGATGGAAGCACAGTCAAGCCAACATCCATGGGAACACCAGCCCGGGCTCTGCACCCCAAGCAACCTCTCCAAGTGGGGAAGGAAACTGCAAAGACCAGGGAGAAAAATCTGATGCAGTTGAGCAGGGAGGGAAGTCAGCAGTGTGCTGCAAAATCCTCTTTCCCATCCACCCTCTTCCCAGAAGTATTCGTGGAGTATAGCATTCTGGCCCCAGAGGGTCTCACACCCCAGAACTTGCCCCAAGCTGATACAGCCCAGTGCACCGTTTAAGTTGATCCCTGGGGTCTTCAACCATCTCCCAGGGACCTGCATCTTCCAGCTAAATACCCTGGACTTCAGCTGTCCCAATACCCAGCACACTTAAGACCTCCAGGTGAGCCCTCTCTCGTCCCACACTCCTATTAACTCCAGATCTCAGTCAACCCCAGGGTGGTCCTCCCCATGCTGCCCCTCCCGTTCATGTTGTTCAGGACGCCCATCCTCTGACCATGCAGCCACTGTTTCCTGTCCTCACAAACCCTTGTCTTTACTTCCTGCAACTTGCCACTTCAAGTGACACTCCATTTTTTTCTAGCAGCCGCCTTGCTTCATTGTCTGGGTGGCACAGGGTCCTTCTTACTGTGCACTGCCATTTCCAAACCACTTCTCCTCCCGGGGCGCTAATGAACCCCAGCTCCCTGGAAACACATGGCATCTGCAGCCTCCACCGGATTTTCCTCTTTGGTCCTGATGATGGTGCCTGGGTCGCTGTGTTTCTCTATTTGCCTGTTTCCACCCTTGGCAGCACCCACATCCCTGTGGCCCCTTCTGCCAAGTTCCCACGTCCTTTGTCACCCCTGACTTTGTAACCGACATTAACGTGGACTGCGGATTTTGCAGTGGCTCCTGGAGAGAGCTCCAGCCTGCGGGCGCCCAGAGTCCCCAGCCCAAGTGGGGACCTTAGGCCCCTCAGCGTCCCAGGGAGAGAGCGACAACCTGTGGCTGCCTGAGCCCCCAGCGCGGAGTTCAGTCCTGCCTGGGCTATCAAGCCCAGTGTCTCCATCACTGTGCACAGTTCTGCACCCCCACCCCAATTTGGTCTAGTGCCCAGGCCCACACCCTGGCCCGTGTCTATCACCTGTGCTGCATCTGACGTCTATCAACACCAGGCCACCTCTGCCCAGAAGCATTGACATTCCCAACCTGGAGGTAGTGGGGCGGCACCCTTCTTGGGTCACCGCTTGATCAAGCACCTCTCAAACATCAGGCCTTTGAAAAATAAGAGGTTTGAACTGTACGGTATATTTTTATTGCAGAACATTTTTTAAATTAATTGTAATACTATGATTATTCCTAACATACCCACTATATTCCTACCTTTTTCTTTTACTATTATGCTTATCACTCCACCTCCCTCTTACATATCCGTTTCCTTGGAGAATCTCTTTTTCCTCATGCTAACAACCTATTTCTTTTAATTCCACTTCCACTATTCATATGACATAGTGTATCTATAGACTCACTTCTTATCTCATTAGTGTTTTGTCCAATACCCCTCCTCATTCTCCCTGTCCAACATTAGGATTTGCAGTCCTTATTGCAAACTTACTGGTTATGCTGTAGATAATAATTTGAACTCATCTCTGTTTATTAAGACAACACTGTTAATATCTTAATAGGAACTATTTAGATTAAGGATACATATTGTTTATATGGTGTGCTGCTAATATTGATCTCTCAGTTCAAGGGGAGGTACTGAAAATAGGCAGGAACCCTATAAGTCTTTAAGGGGAAACTGCAATTTCTAGGATTCGCACTACTAGAGGGGAAGATACACTAGCAACGTGAGAAAACATGGGAAGAAAATGTCCCAAACAAACCCAGATACTATACCAAAAAAACCCAATGACAACATGGCAGAAGCATTGTCAGAAAGGGAGTTGTACATAATTAAAATGATCCGAGAAGCGAACGAGGAATCAAGAGAGCAAATGCAGGTAATGCTAAAAGAGCAACTGCAGGAAGCAAAAGATCATTTCAAAAAAGAGATAGAGATTCTGAAAAAAACCAAACAGAAATCCTCGAAATGAAGGTTACAATAAACCAAATTAAAAACTCAATAGAAAGCTTAACCAACAGGCTAAATCATTTGGAAGACAGAACCTCAGACAATGACGACAAAATATTTAATCTTGAAAACAAACTCAACCAGACAGAGATGATGGTAAGAAATCATGAACAGAACCTCCAAGAGTTATGGGACATCATGAAAAGACCAAATTTAAGAGTTATTGTGATTGAGGAAGGCACAGAGACAAAACCAAAGGAATGAATAATCTGTTCAATGAAATAACATCAGAAAATTTCCCAAATCTGATGAATGAAGTGGAAAATCAAATTCAAGAGGCTTACAGACACCAAATGCACAAAATAACAACAGATCCACACCCAGGCACATTATAATGAAAATACCTAACATACACAACAAAGATAGAATTTTAAAGGCTGCAAGAGAAAAACATCAGATTACATAGAAGGGGAAACCAATATGAATATCAGCAGATTTCTCAGCCCAGACCCTAAAAGCAAGAAGGGCCTGGAAAAACATATTCCAAGCACTGAAAGAAAATGGATGCCAACCAAGAATCTTATACCCAGCAAAACTTACCTTTGGATTTGAAGATGAAATAAAATCCTTCCATGATAAACACAAGTTAAAAGAATTCACAAAGAGAAAGCCTGCCTACAGAAAATCCTCAGCAAAATATTCCAAGAGGAAGAAATGAAAAATAACAATATAAATCAGCAAAGGGAGGAATTACCCTAAAGGAACAGCCAATTAAAGGAAAAAACCAAGTAAGATTAAAATACAAAAATAAGTCAAAATGACCGGGAATACAAGTCATATCTCAATAATAACCCTAAATGTAAATGGCCTAAACTCATCAATCAAAAGACATAGACTGGCAGATTGGATTAAAAAGAAAG
Organism: Glaucomys volans; assembly: GCA_020662805.1. Lineage (NCBI taxonomy): Eukaryota > Metazoa > Chordata > Mammalia > Rodentia > Sciuridae > Glaucomys > Glaucomys volans. Next base: position 474,941 of record JAJEJO010000446.1, on the reverse strand, counting down.
ACCCAACAATATGCTGCCTTCAAGAGACTCATCTCATAGAAAAACATGCCCAGACTAAAGGTGAAAGGTTGGGAAAAAACATACCATGCTCATGGAATTATTAAAAAGCAGGAGTTTCCATCCTCATTTTAGATAAAGCAGACTCCAAGCCAAAGTTAGTCAGAAGGGATAAAGAAGGACATTTCATACTATTTAAGGGAAACATAAATCACCAAGACATAACAATCATAAATATTTATGCACCAAACAATGGCACATCCATGTATGTCAATCAGATCCTTCTCAATTCCAGAAACCAAATAGACCAAAACACAATAATACTGGGGGACTTTAACACTCCTCTCTCACCATTGGACAGATCTTCCAAGCAAAAATTGAACAAAGAAACCATAGAACTCAATGACACAATCACTAATTTAGGCTTAACAGATATATATAGAATATTCCATCCATCAAAAAGCGGATACACTTTCTTCCAGCAGCTCATGGATCCTTCTCTAAAATAGATCATATGTTATGCCACAAAGCTACTCTTAGCAAATACAAAAACATAGAGATACTACCTTGTATTCTATCAGATCATAATGGAATGTAATTAGAAATCAATGATAAAGTTAAAAACGGAAACTACTCCAACACCTGGAGATTAAATAATATGCTATTGAATGATACATGGATAACAGAAGACATTAGGGGGGAAATAAAAAAATTCTTAGAGGTCAATGAGAACAAAGAGACAACATATCAGAATCTCTGGGATACTATGAAAGCAGTGCTAAGAGGAAAATTCATTTCAAGGAGTGCATTCAGTAAAAGAAAAAAGGTCAACAAATAAATGACCTCATATTACAACTCAAAGCCCTAGAAAAAGAGGAATAGATCATCACCAAAAGTAGTAGAAGATAGGAAATAATTAAAATCAGAGCTGAAATCAATGAAATTGAAACAAAAGAAACAATTCAAAAAATTGACAAAACAAAAAGTTGGTGAAAAAATAAACAAAATTGATAAACCCTTAGCCACATTAACGAAGAGAAGGAGAGAGAAAATCCACATTACTAAAATTCGTGATGGAAATGGAAATATTACAACAGACACAATTGAAATACAAAACATAAT
>JAJEJO010000446.1:451471-468822 GCA_020662805.1 Glaucomys volans | reverse complement strand
TGTGCCCCCTTCATTACTCCTCTCTCCCTCTGTCACAGTGACTTGGCCAACCCGTGGGCCTGACTCTGCTTCCCTGGGTCTGCCGAGTCTGGCAGGGCCCTGCTGAGAGCCCCCTGTGTGTCACCTGAGCTCCCCTTTCCAGTTCTGTGCACCCATCATCTGTGCTTTTCCAGCACATTGAACTTGCCTTCCTCTGGAGACACCATTTCACACCCCACTGCCCTCCTCACTCTCAGCTGATGAGCTGAACTCAGACCTATGGAGAAAATGACAGGGGGACAAGAACCATCTCCTTCCCTAGCCCTGAGTCCACCACTTGTGTGGGCCAGAACTCTCAGACTATACCTTCCTTATTTAATAAACTCACTAAGAACCAACTAGCCAATTGACCAAGGGACTGGACAATTCATGGACTCACTGACTAACTGGCTAGCCAGCTAATTCAGTCACACTGCCCCACTCCCTTGGAGGCTGCTCTGGCAGCTGGGCGCTGGAGTCCTGCCTCTCCCAGGGGTGAGCTCTCCTGTGATTACCTGCTTCTTCCCTTCCCATGATTTTCCTCTTCTAGCAGATCATGCTCACCAGCCTGAAAACATGTCTTAATAATATTAATCTTCAAAAAGCCCAAACTTCCTTTTTTTTTCTTTAAAAGAATCCAGTGGGTGGTGGCAGTTGTGGTTATAGATAAAAAAGATTGACGGTGATTTAATTGAGTCTCGTCACTGAATGTCAGGTTCAGGGAATTCATTGTATTAGCTGCTCTAATTTCCCGTAGACTTGACAGTTTTCAGAGCAAAATGGTAAAAATAAACAGGCATCCCTTTTCTCTGCATTAACCACCCCATTTATTTGCTAGCCATTTATTGCACAAGATTCTTGCAAATGTGGCTTCTATTTCCACTGTCCTTGCACCCAATTTTCCAGCAACCTCCTTCCTAGGTTCTCTGTCCCTCTGCCCAAGCTTCTCCATCCCTGATCTGGGTCTCCAGTGATTGACATCTTGGCAAAGGCAGTGATTGGCTTTCTTCTCTCAATGGACTTGACATCTCAGTGTCCTACAGTCAGTCTGATCATTCTTCCTTCTTGAAACTCTTTCTTCTCTTCATCTCCAATTGACATTGTACTTGATTGATTTTCCTTCCATGCTCCAGGCTGTTCCCTGGAGTCTTCTCTTCAGGCTTCTCTTCCTCTGCCAAATGGCTCAATATCCGGGCTCCTCTGCCTGCCTTCTGACCTCTCTAATTCTCCTCTTGTGCTCCAGCTAAGAAGTCCCCTGGGCTTAAATACCATCTCTGTGTCCACGAGCCCATATTTACATGTCCCTCCTGACCTCGCTCCAGGCCTCCAGGGTCACATGCCCAGGTTAAGGGCGTCTTTGCCTGGGAGGCTGTGAAGCAACTCAACAAACAAATAGACCTGGTGATGGTTAATTCAAACGTCCTCTCTAAGCCATCCCTGCCTCTGCGAGTCGAAGCAACACGTCTCAGCAAAACAGCTAGACGGCATCCTGAATTTCTTTTCCTCATGTTACCTATGTCCAGTGTTTCAGCAACTCATTGGCTACCTCCAAAACACCCCTGTCCAGTGACTTCTATTACCCAGGCTTTCCTGCTGTGCTCCAATAGCCTCCTAAGTGGTCTTCTTGCCTCTGCTCTTGACCCTGTGGTACGCTCAGCACAGCAGCCAGAACCTCCTCACAGAGAAGTAAATCAGGCCCTGATCGGCCCCATGATCCCTCAAGGACTTTCCAACCGTAGCTAGACTGAAAATGAGCTCCCTGCCACGGCCTGCTAGGTCCAAAGCAATCCAGCCCCTCTCATTATCTACTCTGGTTCCCCATCTCCAGTCACTCTGGCCTCCTCTTCAATCCCTGGAACATGGCAAAGGCCATCTCATCCCAGAACCTTTGGCTTGCAGTTCCTTCTGCTTATAAATTTCTCCCAAGGTCCCCATGTGGTTTCTTTCTCAACACTCAGGAACTAGTTACCTCTGCAGAGAGGCCTATCTGACCACCTAGCTAAGGACCCCTGCTCCCTCCTATCCCACTGCTCCATCCCATCACCTGCTTTGTCTCCTGCTGTGGTCTGAATGTTAGCATCCTTCCCAAATTCCTGTGTTGAAATCCTAACCCTTAAGGTGGTGGTATTAGGACAGGACAGCAGGGTTATGGGGCATCTTCTCCCTTTGGAGGTGTGAGGCTGGGATAGTTAGGCTCTGAGTAGCAGAAGCTAGCTTGCCCAGGCTCAGACGTGGTGGTGAATTGCTGAGTGAGCTCCTGCTGGGTTTGCAGGACAAGGGGCTGGTTGCAGTCACAGGTAAGAGAATGGGAGTCTGCTCCCACCAGGACCGACATGAGAACGGTGAAGGACAGCCTGTCAGCAGTACGCTGCTGATGGATGGAGAGAGTCACACCCAGGCTATTAGTACTGAAAGGGACCCCAGGGACACCCACAGGTGTCCTAGGAAACAGGCCTCAAGCAGCAAGCCTGCCCAGCCTCAAGTCACACAGTTAGGGTGGGGAGGGGTCTAAATGGTTGTCCAGTTGGGTCCCCATCTGTTGCTTTATTCTGTGGTTAGATACTTGGAGTTATGTATGATAAGCTCATTACGTCTCGAAACAGCCTCTCTGTCTCTGCCGAGTTCTAATGTTCTGTTCTGAGCTGAGAGGAATTTGTTTTCTTCTCGCATCCCCCCACTGATCCTGGTCCTCCTTCTTGGGCTTCCAGAGAACAGAATCAATGCTTCTGTCATGTGGCAGCCCTTGAAATGCGGATGGCTGCCTCCTTTGCTCTTTAGTGAGAAGAATGGGAAGAACTGATGATGTGTGGATGGAGGTGTGTGTGTGGGGTGGGGAAGAGGTGCCTCCATCCGTTACCAACTCCTGCTCAGTGTAGGGGGAGCCTCTCCTCTAACGTAGTGCTGACGGGGGGAACATGGTGGTAAGGGGGTCGCTGGGGAAAATTCCTGTGTGGTGAGGGCAGAATCAGCTCCCTTCATCCAGCTGCACGGAGGCAGCCCTGGCTTTGAGTGCTACCCCACCCTGCTGACTCACAGTGGAGATCAGAACAGGAAGTTGCTATGGGGTTATGGATGAGGCTTCCTGGGGGAGGTGGGTCTGAAACCTTGTCTTAGAGGCGAAAACCATGCCCGGGGAGAGGAATTTCCTTGACCAGAACCGACAATATGGGGAAGAAGCAAGTGGGTAGACTTGGGTCAGTGTCTGTGGCTGAGCTGAGAAGAGGTGGCTGATGTGTTTATATAGAGGTCATGAAATTCAAGCTCCTGGGTTCTGAGGTTTCTCTAGATTTCTAGGGATGAAGGAAACACATGTCTGAATTAAATAATGTCCTGTTTAAGAAACTGTGTGCTGTGCTGGGCACACGCACACACACACATACACACACGCACACACACACATTTTTCAGGAGATGGGAGAACTTGCAACTAGTTTCTCTGTGAGTTGTTGTTGTTTTTTTTTTAACCAATAGATTCTTTTTAAGACCAGTTTTAGGTTTACAGGAAAATCAAGTGGAAAGTACTGAGCTCCCTGGGGAGTCCCTCCGCCCGCTCTCTCTCCCACGTGGTTAGCATCGTGGCTGGAATGGGACATTTGTCAGAACTGATGAATGGATCTGGCGCTAGGGTTCACAGGCAGTTCACTCTGGGGTGCGCCATGCTGTGGGCCCTCTTACTGCCCACACACAGCCCTGCTGTTGCCCTGAAGTTCCTCTGTGCCTCCTTCACCTCCCTCCCTGCCCCTGGCAGCTGCTGACTTTTCCACCATCTCCATAGTCTCCCCTTTCCAGAATAGAACATGTCAGCAATCTGCAGCCTTGGTTTACACAGAGCTCGCCTCCTCCCCATTAGGGACACGGAGAGTTAAAACCCAGCCTAGGTAACTGACCCAGCACTCAATCGCTCCATCCCATCATCATGAGGGATTAGGGACTGGATTTCAGACTGGGTTTAAAGCTCATTGGTTGACTCATGAGGACTATTGAGCAGGACCTGGCTCTGGGTGCCTGTCATGGTTTGGATCTGGAATGTCCCCAGCCTCGGGCATTCAGTCTTGGTTCCCAGTACAACCATGATCAGTGGTGGGGCTTTTGGGAGGGGACTGGCTCACGAAGGCTCTGATTTCACCATTGAAGGGGTCATGATTTAATGGACTATGAGAAGGTAGTGGACATTGTAGGAGGTGGGCCTAGCTGGAGGAAGTAGGTCTGTGGGGGGTGCCCAGGAAGGGTGCCTCTTGTCTTCAGTCTCTCTTTCTCTCTTTCCCCCTGCTGCCATAAACTGAGCAGTCGTGCTCCCCCACGTGCTGCTCTCCATGACATTTTTTCTCATCACAAGTCCATAACAAGGGCACCAACAACTATGAACTGAAACCTCTGAAACTATGAGCCAAAATAAGTCTTTCCTCCAGTAAGTGGAGTTTCCTCTGGCATTATGTGATAGCTGTAGAAAGCGGACCGACACACTGTCACGGCCTGCCTTTGGGAAACTAACACTCCAGCTGGCTTTGGGGCGTGCCTTTAGGCAAATTCCTGGCCAGCTATGTAAACCTGGGTCCCCTTGGGATCCTGCATCCAAGAGGTCATGTTGGCAGACTCTCCCTTCTCTGCTCTCTCCCCAACATGACAAAGGGACAGGAGGGAGAAATGACTTTTATGGCCAGAAGCAGCTTGAAGGTCTTCCATGGGAGATCCCCTCCACTCTGCCTCCTCTAGAAGGTGTGCTGGAGGTGCCTCAGGCTCCGAGGCAGCCCCTGGGGGTGTACTCACAGTTAAGCAGATGTTAATGAACGTGCAGGTCTTCCCGTCCCCAGTGTACTTCGGCAAACAGTTGCAGACCGCCTGTCCAGAAGCAGAGGCAAATGCTGTCATTAGATAAGGTGTGACCTGGCCACTGTGCTGGCTCTCAGACTCGAGCTCCATCTGTCACGGCAATGCTGGAAGGGTATTACCTGCTACCGGTAATACCCATCTAGAGTGGCGATTCTCCTCTTATATATCAGCACGTTCACACACTTCACTGGAATATTGGATCTCAGGAACAGCCAGTCTTTGCTGCCAAGATAACTATTTTTTTTTTTTTAAACTTTCTTACCTTACTTGCTCCCTTGCCTACAGGGCCTCACCTCTTTCCTCTCTTGATGGTGGAAGGTTCAGGTGAAAGGAAGTGAGGCTACACTCCACTCCCATCACTCTCACTGCTCGCTCATCCCCACCCCTGCTGAGCCAAAGGTCCTGTGCCAGGAGGTGCTAAGGAGAGAGCTTTGCCACCCACCCAGGTGCCACATAAGAGTCATCAATCAAATACACTGGTTGGCCCGGGAAGTCGGGCAGGGGCTTCAAGTTGAGGGAGGGGCACTGTCTACACTGCCTCCAAGTCACAGGTGCTCTGCTTAGGAGTGTCTGGGCACAGGGCTGCAACCCAGCCCTCTTTCCTTCGCTGGCTGTGAGCTTCCACCGTGGCCTCCTGAGGGGAGGCTTTTCTAATTCACATGAGAGCCTTCTATGTGGTGGCAGAGGACCTGGTCTGATGTCTGTTTTTGGAACTGAACTTATCAGTGGGGACAGCCAGGGCGGGTTGTCACCATTCCTCCTCTTCTTCCTTCACTCAGCTATCCCTTCCCAGTTAAGTTCTTATTCAATTCCCCCTTCACTGCCTTCTGGGTCTGCAGGACCACCTACTCTACAGACCATAAGCACCAGAAAGCTTAAAGGTTTCCCCACCCCAAGTGTTGTTTCAAATAAAAACTCTACTGAACCCTCAAATTTGTATAAGAACGCCTGCCGCTGACTGTTCTGATTTTCCCATGGTGTACACACTCACACACACACACACACACACACATACCCTTTTTTTTGGGGTACCGGAGATTGAACTTAGGGGCACTTGACCACTGAGCTACATTCCCAGCCCTATTTTGTATTTTATCTAGAGACAGGGTCTCACTGAGTTCCTTAGCATCTTACTTTTTCTGAGGCTGGCTTTGAACTCATGATCCTCCTATCTCAGCCTCCCCAGCTCCTTGGATTACAGGCATGGGCCACCATGCCCTGCCACACACACTTCTTTGAGTATATATTTTCTTATTTTTGAGCACATGAGGCATTTGCCTGTTCTACCCAAGGAGAAACCTGGTCTTGAGGTCTCTGAATGGCTCAGCAAGATCTGCAGGTGTGCATCAGGGACTTTGTCACCTGATTTCAGATGCATGACCTTTCCTCCTGGCTACTTATGTTCCCCATGTGAGGCAAAGCTTGGGCCTTGGCTCCCTCCAGTGTCTCTGCACCCCATCCTCATCCTTGATGCTGGGTCCTTATACTTCCCCCACCTTCCCAAATCTGCTTCCCAAATCTCCAGAGGGCTTTGACCACATGACAGGTGGAGGGAGGGATGTGACCTTCTGTTGTGGTGCATGCATTTCACTGCCTTGAGCCAAAGAAAAAGGTGTGGGTTTCTGGGCATTAGAAAGCTGGAAGAAAGGGCAGCACCTGGGGGAACCTTCTAGGTGCTTCTGGATCATGCGGTGTTTGCGAAGTCCACTTCTCCCCTGTGGGGGATGCCCTTCTCCTTGCCCCCTTTGTCTCCCACATTTCTGAAGAGTGGCCTCTTGTTCCCCTAAGCTGTTCTTGCCATTAGCTCAGCAGAAGTCTGTTCTCAGTCCCTGTTTCCCTCAGGCCTGTGTCTAAGACCCAGTTTTCCTACCAGGAAAGCGAAGGGAGGAGAGCCCACCTGGTTGGGTCCCGTCTGCGTGCACTCTGCATTCTTGTCACAGCCACCGTTGTTCTCCAAACATGGGTTGATTTCTTTAAAACAAAAGCCAACACCTGTCGTGAGCACTGAGCCTTGCTTGCAGGGGAAGGCACCCTGAGGAGCTTGCTGGATGCCAGGATGGCTAACTGAACAAGAGTGGCAGTGTTACAGGGCCATTCAGCTTCCTGACAATTCAGAGGCAGAAATCACCCAGCTCCTGGGAAGGGTACCAGATGGGTTTCTCAGAATCAGCTCCTCTGGGATGGGCTGATTCCAACAGAAGCATGTCTGCAGGCTTCAGTCTCTGTGGGATGCACATGAGCATTTGAAATGATAGAATCTTGGAGTCCGATCTTGTAACCATCACAACATAGATTGGTTCGGAGAAGAAGCAACAGCAGATGCTGAACTTGAGAGAATGTTTTGATGAGGAGCAAGGTGTTTTCTTGGTGCTAAACCTTCTCCCACTGGTTGCTTATTAATAGCAAAGGGGGAACAATAACTACACAGTGGAGAAATCAGACAGCACCTTGACTAAGTGTCAGGATTTATGTCACCAATGAGAAGGGAAGGATGGAACTCTCAAGGCTCTGGTGTGACATCCTGGGTAAGATGCAACGTAACTTGTGTGACATTTGGGCTTAGAATGTGCAAACTTAGTCTCAGACAAACACCAAGTAAGGACAAACTGTCAAAGAAAAAAAGGTGTGGCAGAATATATTCTTCCTAAATGCCAATGTCATAAGAGACAAAGCAAGGCTGAGGAATCCCAGATTCGAGGGGACTAGAAAGAGGTGACAACAAAATGCAAGAACTAATCTCAGGCTGGATTCCAAACTGTGAAAAAATGTCAAGAAGGACATTATTGGGACAATTGACAAAATTAGAATATGAACATAACTAGACAAAAGTATTAAGTATCAGCAATAAGCTTAGTGAGGTTGATAACTGTTCTTACAGAAGACCTGCCCGTATCCTCAGGAAATACATAATTATTAGGGATAAATGGAATGTGATATATGCATATTCCTCTCTAATGGTTAAGAAAAATATGTACATAGAGAAGGGGAATAAATGATGAAGTAAATGGGGTCAAATGTTAGTAAGTGAACAAGGATAAAGAGCAGGTGGGTCTTATTTGCATTATTGTCGCGATGCTGCTTCATGAGATTTTTGTTTTTTCCAACTAAAAAAGTGAAAATTCAGATAAATCACTGCGGTATACCTCTACAGCAGAATGGGTGCGTGGCAGTGTGTGTATTTTCAGGGGAAGTTATTCTAAGCCCAGAACACACCGGGTATCACGAGACACTATTTTTGTCAAGCAGTATAAATATACATAGCAAAATGGAGTAAGAAAAAGGTAGAAGGGGCAGCTTTCCATTTTGCTTTCAGTACTGGGGATCAAATCCAGGCCCTCCTGAGTGTCAGGCAGGCACTTCACCATGGAGTTACATCCCAGCCTGAGAGAAGTTATTTCTAGAATTTCATCTTCAAGCTGATAAGCCTTCTGTAATTTTTTAAAATCTATTTTTCTTTTCCTCCTCTCCTCCCTTTTTTTTTTAATTATTATTATTTTTTTTGCGGTGCTGGGGACTGAACCCAGGGCCTTGTGCTTGTGAGGCAAACACTCTACCAACTGAGCCATATCCCCAGCGCCAAGCCTTCTATAATTTTTCTATAGCAAGAAAGTGCTACTTATCTATAAAAATGAATGGAAGTTTAAAAGTCCAGCACCCACTCTCACTTCTAATTGGAGACAGTTTCCCATTTCTCCCTCTGAAGTGGTCTTTGGACACTGCAGGCCTCCATTCTCCTGTGGTCACAGCATTTCCCACCCTCCTGCTTTCCTGCTGAGGCAAACTGAACAATGACCCCCGCAGCTGTGTGTCTGAATAGGACAAGTCCCCACATCAGTGCTGCGACCTGTGGGCCTGTTAATCCAGAAACCAGCGAGGGTTGATGGGGGATTAAGAAAAACACAAACATTGAGAGAGAAAAGCAGGATCAGGTGGGAAACCTGATTGAGACCAGTGACCCACCTTTATTATATAGGTTTCATCATCAAAAGGGTATTTGTGGGAAAGTTTCTGCAAAGCAGGCAGGCTGGAAGGTCACCATGGAGATGAGATATTATGGTCACCTTCCTAGGCTCAGAATTCTCTATCCCTGGGAGTCAGCATCTGCATTTCAAGGTCTGAATCTGATAAACCCTGAGCTCTCACCCAGTGTGTCCCCAGACAGGCCAGTGTCACCACAGCAACTGGGCCATGTGAACCCTGTATTTGTGCACAGGGAGATCCCAGCACAACTGCACCACAACCACGAGGCATTCAGACACCCTGAATCACATTATGGTCCCCCACACATCAACCTCACTTAGGAGGCTCTGATTCTTACACCGCTTCTGCCGAATGGCTGAGGGCTGCCACCTACCTAGGCACACAATGCCGTCGCCTGTATAGCCCTCCTTGCACATGCACACCCGGCTCCCGGGGGTGGTTCTTTTGCAGATAGCCTTGGAAGAGCATCCTCCGTTGCTGATCTCACAGGCATTGATGGCTGTGGAAGGAGAGAGGAGACAGCAGAAGAGGAGGGAGAGGGCAAAAAATGGACTGACGCTTTTTTACTTGGGTCATGGAGAAACAGAAGACGCTTTGAAATGACTCCAGCAGGCATTGGATGAAATTTGGTTGATTCCCCAAAACAGAGGGCAAGAAAAACACTCTAGCCGTATCCTTTCCAGCTATTGTGCTAGCAAGCTGTACATGTCCTATGCAGGAAACATCTGGTGACCAGGGGCAGAGCGCCTGGCATCCTGGGAAACTCCTGGGGTACATGATCAGGAGGCTGTTGGATCATTATTTAACTCAGCCAAAATGTGGACCCAGCCTGCCAGGTCGTGGTGCTCCCGAGCTAAGTGACATCTAGCATTTCTGTTCTTCTAGGACGGCATGTGTGTTACACCATAAGAACAATAGCTCAGCTTTCTTAGCACTTTAGTGATATGAATCTGGGTCACATTGAACAACCCAGGAGGGAGCCTCTCATAGTCCACACTCAGAGATGAAAAGATTGGACAACTTTCCAAAGAACAGGCAACTTTCCCGAGGTAACTGAGATTCAAACCCAAGGAGTCAATTGAGAGGCTGAGGTTTTAACGGCTCATTATTCTTCCCTTGCCCAGAGGGAGGCCATTTAGCCCCAACAGCACTCTGCAGAGAAGGTAGTTTTAAGTTCATTTTACAAATGTGCTAACAGGGCGCACAGCAGTTAGAAGACCCATCCAAGGCCACAGGGCTCGTAGGAGGAGGGATCAGGGCCCAGCGCCCATTCTGGTTCATTCCAGAGTGCTGATGACTCAGTCATGCCCGTGGCCAAATAAATCCAAGGTTTTCAAAGCTGCACTTGCTCGCAAGGCCGTGCACCTCTGCTCTGCGTGCAGTGTGATTGCTTGCCCATTCCCAAACCCACAGGCCCATCCAGGAACAGTGGGTTTCCCATCGCTGGTACAGCCAGCTGCCCAGTGACTTGCAATTCACCACCCATGGCTGGCACCAGCTGCTGAGGCCCACTACTCTCAGCAGCGTAGACTCTCAAGAGGCCGAGGGAGCCTAGCTGGTCCCTGGCAACTCTTCTTCACTCACCTGTGCAGATTGTCCCGTTGCCTTGGAATCCTGCTGCACATTTGCACGAGGCTGTGCCGTCCGGGTTGAGGAGGCAGCTGTGAGGAGGAACAGGGGATGGGGTTGCAGGAAGACACTCGACACCCCACCACGTGACTCACCACAACCCTTCATCCCCGCATCCCGGCCCCTGCCTCCAGGCGGCCCTTAGAGGTTGGTCCAGGGGTGGGAGGAGAGGCCATTCCTGGCATGTGTCCATCACAAACAGCTAAAACTGTGGTCAGGCATCAGGCAAACTGTCCAGTGCATACACAGGTGGCAGCCCAGGAATAAAGAGAGTGACTACTGATCTTCAGAGAGCGACCGACATGCTTGAAGCTGAGCTTCAAGCATTATCTCAGTTCATCTCTGCGTTATCTGGTAGCCCCAGCAAGGATGTTACTATTATTCCCATTTACAGACAAAGAAACTAAAATTTAGAATAAAGCAATTGACTGAAGGTCATGCAATCAGTGAGAGCGACAGAGGCTGACTTTGAAGTCAGGTCTAGCTCCAGCAGCTCTTCATGAGTTCACTAAGCTCTCTGTGAGCCCCAGTGGAGGGAGGAGGGCTTGGCTGTAAATCAGCAGGTTGGCCTACTGAGACAGGCCTCGCTCTCCCTGCCTCTGTGAGAGTCCTGGTGGCTCAACTGGGGACAACAATGGCACTGGTGTCAACACATTGAGTCAGATGAAAAGGCTGGAACTGGCAGGTTGGTGGTGGGCTCCTTAGAGACCTTTTCAGTTTCATACTTAAATTTATCCTGAATCCTCAGAAATGCTGCTTTCCTGAGGACAGGGCTGGGGTGCAAGCTACTGGGAAAGAATCCCCTTTGCATTATCCCCAACAAAGGCCAGAGGGTACCTACTTGGCACTGGTGTGGCATGTCCCATTGCAGTTGTCTGTGGTGATTGCTGAAAAAGAAAGCCAGTTGCCATGTTAGACTTCACATGAGAATTTTCTTTTAGTACCTGGTGCTAGGAAAAGAGTCACTTCCTCAGAGGTGACTAGTGTGTATCACGTTAACTAGTAAATCCATGTGACCGTGGCAGTACTTTTCACCTTGCCTGCCAGGGAGCTCACAACCATATATGAAGGTCAGATACACTGATGGAGTGCTTCCTGTTTGCTGGCCTCTGTGCTAGGCAGTAAGGCTACAGGGATGAGTAAAAGGCAGAATCCTCCCTTGAACATGACCACAGACTCAGAGCATCAACCTAGGTGTTGATGTGTGTCCCCCTCCCCACCCTGGCTTTTGATTTTCTACTATTATTTCTATTTCTCATGCTATTCTTTCCAGTTTTTCATCATTTTGTGATGCACTGATCCAAACAAGCAAACTCGTCATGTAACTAAATTGATATTTGCATGTGTAGAAAGAGCCCAGGGCTGGAGACACAGCAGGCATTCAATAGTCACTTGGGTTAGTTTCTAAATTTCAAGGACACAGCAAGGGTTATTGCCCTCGGATATTCAGATAGTCCAGCTATTGGAACAACAGATGTTCCCTGGCAGGGAAGAATCCTGAAAGAAATCACTAGAGATGAGAAAAGAGTACCATTCATGCTAAGAGCTCTTGGGGTGGAAATCTCATTAGCCTTGGCCTTGCACACAGGTCCTGATCCAGGGACCTGGCTCCAAAGGTGATCTGCTTTATGTTAGAGGGAAAACTATGTGGGTACATGGGCTTGAGTGGGTGCAAATGAAGTGTGTGCTTTTGTATGTGTCCTTGAACTTGGAAACCCCTTTCTTTCCATTCTCTATCTATTAAAACCCTTATCATCTTTTAGGTCTCTCTGGAACCTGCTCTAAATCTTCAATTAATTGGCAGTGACTCTGTGGTGTGCTGCTTGGAGAAGGATTTGGATTTTCTATCTTTGGTCTTTGATGACCTTGCTCTGCCTGCCACTGTAGCTTCTCCACCCAGCCATCCTCTGCCCCTGTGCACCCCTCATTCTGCAATCCTTTGATCCCCAAGGTGCACAACTTCCCCACATCTTTGTGCTATTCCATGCACTTTCTTTGCCTGACCTTCTCTTCCCTCTCATGACTCACCTGGAGCACAGTAAGAACCAGGGCAAGGGGATGAGGCCAGAGAGAAGGACCCTCTCAGACCCTGGTGGGACAAGAAGCTGACACCACCCCTGCAGGACAAGCTGGCAATGAGGAGCGAGACCTCCCTTCAGAGTCTACTTCTGACTCAGAGGCCCCCATCTCCAGGAATTTAACCAAACTGATTAACAAGACAAATGCAGAAAGATGCACACAGGACATGCTCGTGTGGCCTTGCTTTGATACAGGAAATCAACTTAAAAAAGTGTAGTTGGGCGGGCGCTGTCTCTCAGCGATAGAGCACTCACCCAGCATGCATGAGGCCCTGACTTGATCCCCAGCACTACAACACAAAATGAAACAGACGAAACAAAGCCAAAGACCCCAGCGTAGTAAGATTTATAAAGGAACTTGTATGGAAATTAAAAATTAATGACATTAATCTCTGCTTATTCACATGGAAAAATGTCTATTATCTATTGCAAAGTAAAAAAGGGAGGCTGCAGAGCAGCCTGAAGCCTCTGGCCCCGGCACACATCTACCTTCCTGGAACAAGGCTGAAGGCTGACACACATGTCAGTAGCAGTGGTTTCCTGCCTTGGGAGTGTGATTTTTATTTTCTTCTTTTCTTTATTTTACAAACTTTGTGGTGCAAGAAGGAAGTATGTTTACTGCCAAAAGAAGCAATGAAGGTGTCGTTTCTATTTTAAAAGAACAGTACGTAGCAGCCAAGAAGTGGAGCTGGCAGATGATAGATATGAAGGGCTCGCTCTTACCACTGTCGCATCTCACGCCTCGCCAGCCAACGTCACATTCGCAGGAGCCGTCACCCGAGAGTCCTTGGTTGCATCTCCCATGGACACAAGGACATGCTGAGTGGAAAGAGGCCTGAAAATGGTCAGACTCTGACCCACGTCCACCACCTCGTTGGTCCTCTGCGGGGTGCCTGTTCTAGGGTATTGTTGTCTTTCAGGGAGAGGCTACCGTCACAGGGAGGGTGGGGACCAGGAGACAGGGATGCAAGTTCAAGGTGAGCCAGGTCCTGCTTGAACACAGCAGCTCACACCCAGCTTGGGCCCTGTGGCACCTTGGGTCTGTGACCCAACCAGTGTGAGTGTCTCAGCCAAGGTTATCTGAGGATCCAGGCTACATGGCACAGAATGACGTTTATTTCCAAAGAATGGACTCCAAAGAAGCCCCTTCATTTGATTCTGGGTTGACATGAACCTGTGTGCACAGGAACATGGAATGCTGGTTCCTCAGAGTCACAACAGGGCCATGAGTCCCTCTGAGAACTGGGTGACAGCTAGGGGACCATTCCCCATCAGAAGGGTTTGCTGCACCTCGTGACTGTCCCCAGGGCTTTAGGTTTGGCACTCCTGCACAAATGGAAACACGGTTCTTCCAAATAATCCAGAAAAAATGTGAGTACTCTAGTTTCAATGCCATAATATATAACTTAATTGTGATAATTCAACGATCTATTATTTTGCCTGGCTTAGAGCAGCTAATGAGAAAACAGTGACGGCTAGGTTCAAGGTTTTTAGTACCATGTAGAACAGTGATTTGTTTTCTAATCCTGGAATAGGAAGCTTCTCCTCCCCGCTCACAGGTGGGTTTCCCTGGGTACAAGGAAGCCAGGGTGCAAACATGCAGCTGACTCAGCTCAAACTTGTCACCAATTTTGCAAAAACAAAGCACTGAGCTTGCTGATGGCAAATCAGTAGAGTGATCTTTTCACCAAGGACGTGCTCAATTTAAGAGACAGGTTTTAACGTGCTTTTCTATTTCGGTTCTGTTTCTCATCAGCTGCGGCCTTGGGGGAAGTCATTCAACCTCTTTGCCTTAACATCCTCATCTGTAAAATGGGCACAGCAACCCCCAAGTCTGTAAGGTTGTTCCCGTGTGGATACTAAATGAGATAATGTGCGCAAGTCTGTCTTTCATGCTGTTGACCTTGATGGTTGGTGCATACAGACAGGGCTGGGAATATCAGCAGTAGGTTGGTAGGTCCAGGTCAGTGACTGAAAATGTCTAGAAACACTGCCCTGAGCACCCCACAATCTTATAATCCATCACAGCAACACAGGCAGCCGGGGCCTGCCTGGAGAGCAGGCTGAGGGAACGGGAGGGCCGGCTCTGTCCTCGCCTGTTGCTGGTCAGCTGGGGCAGCCCGGGGCCTGGCTGGGGGCGGGGGTGCGCACCTTGGTCGCAGTGGATGCCGTACTTGCCCTCCGTGCAGGTCTCACAGGCCGTCCCGCTGAAGCCCTTCCCGCACTCACACTCGCCCGTGCCGTTCACACCGTCCAAGCAGATGCCGTTCCCGAAGCAGGCGTTCTGGGCTTGCCCGGGGCAGGGCTGGCACTGGGGACCGAAGAAGCCCGCGCAGCAAGCTCTGGTCTGAGACACAGGGACAGGTGAGTGCACACGTTGGTCTTTGGTCTGGGGCTCGGGGGCCCCGTGGGTACCTGCTTCTTTGACCCCAGGGCTGGTGAGGGATGGAGGCAGGGCCCTGGAGGACTGGGCGAAGCTTAGTGACCTCCCTGGTACTGGGAAGTGGACTAAGACCTCCACTTGGAAGGCAGGAAAGGGGGAAGGAAAGAGGCAAGTGAGAGAGAGGATGGAGGACCAGGAGAAGGGGGACGGCAGGAACCAAGTGGGGAGCAGCACCGTGATGGCCTCCGCCATCTCCAAATGTGGGCCCTTCCATCAAAAGTCAATTCATCTCCTACCAAGGAGGGGAGGCCTCTGTGGTGGAGGCCTCTGGCCTTTTATGAGAGGCTCTCCTAGAGTTCAGGGGAGCCCTGTGGGAGCCCATTTGGTTTTGGCCAAGTCTTTTTACTAAGTCTTTTTACTTAGTACATTAAACCCAAACATTTTCCAGCCCCAAGCTCTGCGGTTTAAGGGCCAAACCATCTGCTCTCTGCTAAAAGAGAAGAGGGCATGTCTGGCATTCTGGGAAAGAAGCAGTTGAGAAGTTGTAAGTGACCCCCAGAGGCTCTTAGCTTTGGGGTTCCATTTTCTAAATGACCAGGGACACCTTGTCTTGCTTTGGGGGGCAGACACTCCCTCTGTCTCTTTGCTCACAGGTCTGCTCGTGTGGTGAGAACCCGGTGGTCCTCTTGCCTCTCAGACCCTTGATTACTTCACCATGCAATTGAATGTTGTGGTTTTTACCCATTTTCTGATTGACAGGGCTGCCGTGAGTTCCGTTGCTACCACTGCTATTTGACAAGAACCAAGACTGGGAGGGGAACTCATGCAAGGCATTTTGGAAGTCTGACCTGAGGCTGAGTGTCCTAGTGTTGGAGTAATTAGAAGGACAACAACGTCATTATACTCACGATGACAGTCCTCACACACTTGGGCTGGCACCCGATGAACACGGACCGCTTTCCCATGAAATAAATGGTGTAGATGCACTTCCTCGTCTCATTGCCCTACGGACAGTAAAGATTCTGTCGACTCTTATGTTAGGAAAAGAAGCTTCCAGTCTCTAAAGGCGAGTAAGTGGGTGAGCCACTGTTGTCTTTCTGACCAGAGTGGCTTCTCCTATTGCTTCAGAGCAAGAAAACACAAAGGCACTATGTGGGCTGCAGAAGGCCAGGTGGAAAAATCCAAATAACTACACTTTAGGTAATACTCCATTAAAAGAATGCTCCTCTGGAAAGCCACCTAAGTCCAGAAGAAGTGTGGAACAATTCAGATCCTGTCCTTGCAAACCTGGGTTTCTATTTGCTTATTGATTTCTATTTTCCCTTGGTCCAAGATAGGATGTTTTCTTGCTTACAAACATTTATAAATACATAAGACTAAATTAAAACTCAAGTGAGAAAATCAGCATTCATTATTGTTACCATAAATGATCACCATCATGCTATGGAAGGTCATAAGTGATCATTCTTCATAGTGGTTTTATCAGAAGTAGTGAGGACCAAAAATGGCTGCCCCAAGCATGGCTGCCTCTTCCGGGTCTGCCTCTGCTTCTTTGAGGAAGTTAGCTATAACTTCAGCTATCAAAGGAAATCAGGCAGGTGGGATGCATCGGGCTGGATCTGGTTTTGGACAAGGAGTCTTTTGTCTTCTCTGATAAGATCTCTTGCTGTTGTTTTCCATGGCTACTATGAAAGATGCAGGAAATGAACAATCCCATCCTGCAATTGTGTTGATTTATGAACCCACTTCTATTTAGCTATAAATAGCTAATTGGTTCCTTGCTTCCTTGGTTTAAGACTTGATGAAGATGTACACAGTATAACAAAGAATGCAATCACAACAAGGGAAAGGAGTGAAAGAAGGAGAAAGAGGTGTGCTTTTCGATTCGGACTGTTGATTTGGAAACGGTTTTTTCCAAAGCAGACAAAATACTTACGAGTGGTTTAGTTCCTAATGGGCAGATTGGTTTCTGAGGACACTTCCCACACTTTCCCTTGGTAAAACAGAAGCAAAGGAGAAATTTCATGGTTATTGATTTAAGTGCAAAATGAGGCTGAAAATGTCTTCTAGAGCTTGGAGCTGAGGAATTGGAAATAAGGGAAGATAAAATTGAATATATAATTGAAAACTGGGGAAGATCATCTGGTCAACCTCTTTAATATTCTTTGGGACAAACTCGTGGACTACGTCAGGACTTGCATGTTTCTTTTTATATATATATATTTTTATTGGTTCTTTTTAATTATACATGACAGTAGAACCCTTTTTGATATACAGCTGGGTTTATATCTTTTTTTCACAATGTAGATTCACACAATTCATATAATCTTACATATACATAGGGTAATACTGTCTGTCTCAGTCTACTATCTTTCTTTCCCCCACCCCCTCCCATCCCATTTTCCTCTACACCATCCATACTTCCTCCATCCT
>JAJEJO010000446.1:382424-449889 GCA_020662805.1 Glaucomys volans | reverse complement strand
TGGCTTATTTCACTTAGCATGATATTCTCCAACTCCACCCATTTACCAGCAAATGCCATAGTTTTATTCTTCTTTATGGCTGAGTAATATTCCATTGTGTATATATACCACAGTTTTTTATCTGTTCTTCAGTTGAAGGGCATCTAGGTTGGTTCCACAATCTAGCTATTGTGAATTGAGCAGCTATGAACAGAGATGTGGCTGCATCCCTAACTTTGCTTATTTTAAGACCTTTGGGTATAAACTGAGGAGTGGGATAGCTGGGTCAAATGGTGGGTCCATTCCCAGTTTTCTGAGGAATCTCCATACTTTCCAGAGTGGCTACACCAATTTGCAACTCCACCAGCAATGTACGAGTGTGCCCTTTTCCCCACATCCATGCCAACACTTATTATTGCTTTTATTCCTGATAATAGCCATTCTAATTGGAATTAGATGAAATCTTAGGGTGGTTTTAATTTGCATTTCTCTAATTACTAGAGATAATGAGCACTTTCTCATATATTTGTTGATCACCTGTATATCATCTTCTGTGAAGTGTCTGCCCAGTTCCTTAGTCCATTTATTGATTCGGTTCCTTATATTTTTGGTGTAAAGTTTTGTAAGTTCTTTATGAATTTTGGAGATCAGTGCTCTGACTCAAGTGTGTGCGGAAAAAATTTTTTCCCACTCTTGTAGGCTCTCTTTTCACTTTATTGATTGTTTCTTTTGCTGAGGAAAAACTTTTTAGTTTGAATCCATCCCATTTATTGATTCTTCTTTTTATTTCTTGCGCTCTGGGAGTCATGTTGAGAAAGTCTGAGGACTTGCATGTCTGAGGATCATTTTTTTCCCATAATGTTCTTTTGACTCTGATAACTTTTTAAGGTGTGGAGGTCTCAACTCATTTAAATCCAAATTCTTTTAACAATAACCCTCATTTACTGAAAACCCCTGGTTAGTGAATTGGGCCAGATGCAGGGACTATCAATGTGCTACACATACATCCAACCTTGAGAGCACCTGGTCCAGCTAAGTGATGCAGAGTCAGGATGCTCCAGAGACGTGACACCTACAAAGGGCAGACACTGCCAGGAGTGGTGGCACAAATCTGTAATCCCAGTGCCTCGGGAGGCTGAGTCAGGAGGATCACGAGTTCAAAGCCAGCCTCAGCAAAAGCGAGGTGCCAAGCAACTCCATGAGACCCTGCCTCTAAATAAAATACAAAATAGGGCTGGGGATGTGGCTCAGTAGTCGAATGCCCCTGAGTGCAATCCCTGGTACTGTCCCTATCCCCACCAAAAAGAAAAGAATGACAGAAATGCTCAAGTACAACTTACTCTTAAAATAGGAGGCCAGTGTGCTCCTAACTTGGTACCTACCAGGTTGGATAGTGTGACCATTTAGAATTCTGGTTCTGGGGCTGCTATTGACTAATGTGTGAGCCTGGGTGCCTTATTAACCTTGCTGTGGCTCATTTTCCCATCTGTGAAATGGGTTTAGTGATAGTACCTACTTTGGAGGTGTTGTGGGAGGTTTAGAACAGTCCCTGAACACACAGTGAGTACCTAATAAATACCTGCAGTTATTACTGTTAGTAAAGGATCCTCCACTGTCCTATGGACTGAGGTGGAAAGGCTCCATTGGAACATCCCATAATACCCTGAAATCCTCCATTTCCTACTTTCTCTTCTAGTAGACCAGACCTAGCCAGCACCTGCCAAAGGTGCACCCAGACCCCTCCCTGTGAGTTTTCCCTTTGAGGAGAGTCGTGGCTCCAGCCTCCTGCTAACACAGCCTCCAGCAGCCTTTCCCAGGCCCCAAGGGGCACCCTGTCGCCCTAGGTCACGAGCCCCTGGGGGACAAGGCTCACATCTGATTTATCTTTGCAGAACCACAGCCCATGTGCTCCTGGGCACCTCAGGGATGCTCACTGAGTTCTCTTTGCACTGAACTGAGATACCCTAATGGAAAATTCTTAAGCTTAAAAAAATTAACATTATAAAAAATAAGTCATCACCCATTTGTGGCATCTTGGTTCTGGATATAACTTACCCGTACAATAGTGGTGTCATTATTATCACATCGATTCCTCTGAATTTCCAGAACTTTCCCCAGGCCATGGATCACTCCCTTGTCAGTGGCAACATTGGTGTAGTTTATTGGAGCGTCGTTTACATAGAGCTGTGAGCGAGAGGACTAAATATTATATTATAGGAAATAGGAGGGAGAGGGGAAGATGGGGCATAGGGGTCATCAATAGACAACAGCATAGGAGATATTCCACTATGCACCTGGAAGGTGGCCCACTGTGGTGGACAGAGCTCTGACCTAGGAGAGGGAGTCTGACCGTAGTCCTGCATCTGACACCATCTAGTTGAGGGGTCTGGGCCTGTCGCTTTCCCTTCTTGAACCTCAATGTTCTCGTTTGTAGAAGGAAGGGGTTGCTCTAGGTAAGTACTGGGGTACCTCTCCATCACTCAAACAACTGGCTCCCATTCATGGGAGATATGCTGCCTCCTGATCTTCAAGTCAGTGCTGCTGGCAAGATGGCCCTGTGGACATGCTCAGCTGTGCTGTGGCCTGATGGTCCTGGGGTGTGCATGCTTCTGTCCCCAGGACGTGAGGGCTGAGACCCATCCTTTCAGCACGTTTCTGCTTTGTGGTTAATTTGCAGATGACGTTTGGAAGGGCTGAAGGCATTTATACAAGAATTAAGACAACTAGAAAAGAGTGTTAAGAACGATGTATTTGGAGTGGGGAGGGTGTGTACGTGTGTGTGTAGGGACAGCTGGGCTGAGGTTGAGAGAAGGAGAAAACTTACGCAGAAATCACATTATCTAATAAGGGTTTTAAATTCACCAAATAGTGCATAAAATAACATCCTTAGCCCTCCCCTTGGCAATATTAAGATGACCTGACTAGGTGCTTAAATTTGAATTTCCACCAAATATTAATGTCCCTTCAGATTTATGGGTAGCCAGATGAATTTCTATTTGAATGTTGAGATAAATCATAGCTGAGTTCCACCGACGTGTTCCAGGTCTGTGTACAGTGGACAAACCATCCAGACACCTTATTTAGTCTCAAACAGTGATTACAGACCAAATTTCCAGAATTCCAAGAGGCTGAGCTATTTTTAAATACCCCAATAGTGGAGCACTTGAAGTTGCAATGCTGCTCAATTTGGCATTAAAAAAATAAGTCTGAATTGCTTCTATCATGAGACACATCCAGAGAAGGATGGGTTGTGCTAAGATTTTGATTTAAACATTGCCTACTGATTTGAAAGCATTTTTATACATGTCCATTGTCATAAGAGAAAGTAAATGGCGACGAGTAAAAGCAAAACCTCTATTGTATGAACAGCTCTTTCTTGAGGTCAAGGAATTTCTGGACAACAACACTGTCACTGATTCAACTAAGTGCTCTGGAATGTTCCTTTCTACACAAGGAAATGAATGATGATGGAGGGAAACAGGAGCCCTCTACCTATGACATAGTCGACAATCCTGGAAAGATAAGGACCTGGGTTTAAAAGGTTCTCCTCAAAGTGGTCCCACAACAGGTAGAATTATCTGTGGGAGTCAGAGAAAAATATAGGGAGTTAGATGATTCTCCAAATAATAGAGTACAAAAGACCTTATTTATCCCCAACAGATAAAAAGATTTTATGTAAGAAGTTACTTGTGATTCAGTGATGACACCACTGAGGACATTGTTTTTAAGATCACACTTTTTAAAGAGAATCAAATTACTATTGCTTAAAAGCTTCTGAAATTAAACTTTCATCCTAATATAGGCTGTAGTGTTTCTCTTCTTTTCTGGGTACTAGGGATCGAACCCAGGGGCTTTACCACTGAGCCACATCCCCAGCCCTTTTTATTTTTTATTTTGAGACAAGCTTTTGCTAAGTGGCTTAGGGCCTCACTAAGTTGCTGAAACTTGCCTGGAATCTGCAATCCTCCTGCCTCAGGCTCCCAAGTTGCTGGGATTACAGGTGTGCACCACCATGCCTTTAGTGTCTCTTTGATAATTTGTTTTTATTAACTTTTCTTGTGAGAATTTATTTTAGAATTATATTGAGTTTCTTGTTACATTTTCATAGATTCATCTTATTTATATATATTTATTAGAGTATTTTAATTATACATAGTATTTGGTTTCCTTTTGACAAAATTATACATACAAGGAATTTGACTTTGATCCTCATTTCTCCTCTTTTTTCTTCCCCTCCTCCCTTCCCCTTTTCTCCTCTTTTACACTAATATACTTCCTTTCATTCCTTTATTTATTTTGATTGGTACTTTCTACATATACATAGAGGAGAAATTCCCCTTGTACATTTATGTACGTATGTATGTGTGCATGATTCTGTTAGATTCATTCCATATTTCTTTCCCTTTATTTTTTTTTAACCTGGTATTTGAAATACATGAAGATAATTTTATATTAGAAATATATTGAATATTTAGTCTCACTAGTTCTTTCTTTTATGGGTTCTAGCCACTTAAATACTCCAGTACAGTGTGAGATAAGTGCTGGAATACCCGTATGGTGCTCTGTCTTGGGACTGCGCTCTCCCTGAGCACATAGTGATGGTAACAAGGATTCATCTGGCTGCTGTGTCCTATGTATGTCTTTGGTCTCCTTATGTCCTGGCGCTATTGCCACATCCTGGGACTCAGGCTGACTCCCAGGTGCCATTGTCCCTGGGGGACTCTTGGGGACTGAATGTCAGGTTTGCTGCACTAGGGCTGAGGGTACCTGTGACTGCTGGGGACTCGAATACCACAATTCATAAGGCCACCTGGCCTAACTGCAGGCTGACCGCAGGGCAGGTGAGCGGGAGCTGGACCATCTGGCTTAGTGGTCACTCTTTCTGGTCAAAGAGAAGACTGGGGCTGATAAGGCTTAGGAAGCAGTGGTGAGATTATTCCAATACAGAAGAGATGGGGTCACAGGAGCTAAGGCACTTGTCCCTGGGTTGACACAGCAGGATCGCACCTGGTCACCGTGGAGAGAGAAGCCGAGGAGGTAGGAGAAGCCCAGCATGGTCTCCCGGTGCATGCCCTGGTGCAGGTCGTTCCGTAGGAGCTTCTCCTCTAGCACCACGTGGTACCGCAAGACGTCCTCCTCCTGAGGGGCAGAGGACAGAGTCCATCAGCACTTGGGCTGTCAGTTACAGGCGGTGCCAATGTGCCCGCACTGGGGTGGGGGTTACAAAGAGGAGCGACGGCTTGTTGCAGTTTTGACCAAGGCATCAAAACACAAAAATGTTAAATAACTGTGAAACTATTTGGAAGAGAACACCTGAGAGAACCGGCAAGGTTTCCAGGTGGGGTGCTGGAGAACTCGCTGGTGACTCTAAGACCCAGGTGGAGGGTGTGGTCGCTGGGGGTGGATTTGAAGGATGATGCCTTCGGGCAGAGCTGCTGTGAACAGGTCCCCACCCAGCTTCCCTTCACCTTGGGGATCACAGGAGGAGGCCCAGGGGTGCCCTGAAGGTAGGGTGGCCTGTGGCTCTGGGGCCCCACTCAGGCCTGGGAAATCTCATAAGCCAGAGACTGTGGGTGACCCACACTGAAGAACTGGCTTGGGACAAGAGAGTGGGGGTCTCTGTGGTGCAGATGTGGGGCCGTGTCTGTGAGAGCTGGTGCCTCTGGAATGGTCCAAGATGGCCACCTGGGGGGGGGCAGACAGGCTTCCTGGGGGGAAAGCTGGAGGTGGGCTCTGGATTCTTTCTCCTCTTTCTGGATTCTTAGGGTCTTTCTCCTCCTCCACCTCCACTCTTCACACCTCCCTAGCCCCTTCGTGTCTCTTCCTAGCCACCAACACTTCCTACCCCTTGACAAAATCTGCTGAAACCAAAACTGAACTTACTGAGATTAGGAAGCAGAGCAGGGCCTGGTGTGGGGAAGGAGAGAAGAGGGTCGCTAGGTAACCTCCTCAGCTCCTCCTGGATGCTGACCGTGGGGCTGGGGCTGTGGTCTCCATTTCTCCTTGGCTAGGGCCCCAGGCAGGCTCTGGCCACGGGAAGGTTGGAGTGCGGGGGATCGTCCCTGCTCCTCTCTCTTCTCTCCCGCAGTGGCAACTGAGTCCCCAGGGCATTTTCTATCACTCAGAGAACCAGTTGTATCACGCCCTCCCTGCCTGGGAGACACCAGCAGCAACGCCCCTTCCTGCAGATCTGAGGCTTGGGCCCAGGAAACGCTTCTCCAAGCTCAGAGACGCCAGCCCCTCCTCAGAGGTCTGAGTTCAGCTCCAGCCGGTTCCTCCTCTAAGTTTCTAAGCTTTAATAATTTTAATCTCTTTCTTTTGTTCCCTCAGACTTGCATGCTTCCTGCAGTTGCTATCTATATGGTCTCTCTTTTTTCCACCTTTGAGTTATATTTTTATGGCTTTATTCTCAATAAATGATTCCTACTATTAAATTATCTCTGTTCAGCTAAGTGATACAACTCAGTGCTCCCAACAACACTGGTTGATTCAGGGACCACACCTTCTTCTCTACCTTTCTGCACTGAGGAGCAGTGAGGGAAAATAAATTTTAAATCCAATTCAAAATGTTGATTATTACAAGGACTGTGTATTAGTCCATTTTCTGTTGGCTATAACAAAATACTTGAGGTTGGGTATTTAATAAAGAAAAGAAGTTTATTTAGCCACAATTTTGGAGAGTGAACATCCAAGATTGAGTGGCCCCTTTATCTGGTGAGGGACTCATTGCTGATGGCGACACAATGGTGGGAACCTGTGCAAGGGTGATCATGTGGAGAGACAGGAAGCCAGGAGGAGGCAGGCTCGTCTTCTGAGAACAACTCACTTACTCCCTCAGTCGAAGTCACTCCCTTCTGAGGACAGTGCCCCCAGTGACCTGGTTACCTGGCACCAAGGCCCACCTCTGAAAGGTTCACTACTTCCCAACATCACCAGACCCAGCACTAAGCCTCCAACACAAGAAAGCTTGGGGGACACACTTAAACCATAGCCAAATCATGGTAGGCTGAATTATTATTATTTAATTTAATTTAATTTAATTTAATTTAATTGATGTTGCAGTTTAGATATGAGATGTCCTCTAAAAGCTCATGTGTGAGACAATGAAGAAGGTTCAGGGGTGAAATGATTCGATGATGATAATCGCAACCCCACTAGTGGATTAATCCACTGACAGGGATTGACTGGGTAGTGACTGAAGGCTGGTAGGGTCACTGGGACCTAGGAAGTGGGTCACTGGGGGCATGACTTTGGGGTTTATATTTTGTCTCTGGTGAGCAGGGCCCCCTCTGCTTCCTGATTGCCGTGTCCTGAGCTGCTTTCTCCTGCCATACTCTTCTGTCATGGTGTTCTGCCTCATTGCGGCCCCACAGCTGCGAGTCAGCCATCGATGGCCTCAGGCCTCTGAAACCGTGAGCCCCACATAATCCTCCTCTCCTCTACACTTTTGGTCACAGCAATAAAAAGTTGACTAAAACAACTGAGATTGTGTTTATGGCTTAAAGTGACAACAGGACTTTGGGGGAGGTCTAGGGGCAATGAGATGGGCTGACATTTCCTCCCAAGGCAGGAAAAGAATATTCCACTGAACAGGGTTCAAGGGACAGGGTTGAACAGGCTCAGGATGGTGCCTGATTCCACCCCAGTGTCCTGTGGTTCAGCATGGCTGGACCATCCTGTCTTCCCAGAGGTTATGATCTAGTTGGAAGCTGAGGACACTCCCTTGAAAAGACCATCCATTAGGCTGGGTGTTATGACAGGTGTAGAGTGGGAGGGATGGCAGCAGGGAGCGTCTGCAGCCATGGTCACAGTCAGCTTCCCTGAGGAGGTGGGCCGGACAGGGAGACAAGGCAGGGGGGACTCAGGAGGAAGTGGGGAAGGCAGCCCTCCTGATGAGGGGGCAGTCATGTGTGTGTGTGTGTGTGTGTGTGTGTATGTGTGTATAGGAACAATGGCACCCAATCTGTCCCCAACATGTTAGGGCCTATGAGATCAGCACTCTGGTCAGACCACATGGTTTTCCCAAAGCACAGGCTGGAGACAGCAGGGGGTCCAATGGTGGCTTAGTGGGACTTTAAGAACCAGCCCTGTCTTTTTAGCATCTTCATCTCAGCCACCCTGTGTACAGATCTAAGTGAAAACAGCCCTCTTCCTGAGCCAGTCCAGCTTCAAACATTCTCCCACGGCAGCTGGGGTTGGAGCAGCCCTGGGCTCCTCCAGGATGCAAATCCTGGGACCGCCATTGAACACAGAGAAACTGTGCCTAGTGAAAGGGGGTCTTAAGTAGTCAAGGAGGTAATTTGGATGTAGTCCTCCAAGAAATGGGATCCACCCAGGGTTTTAAGCCAGAGAGCACCATGATTGAATCTTTTAAATTAATTTATCAAATCTTTTGATGAAGCATGACTGTTCAACCCCAGATGTTCTGGGTCAGGGAACATAGAGACGGGGAGAAGAGGAGGAGGGATAAAAATAAAAGATGCACCCTCCCAGGTCTCTGCTCTGGTACCTCAGCTGCTTAGGACCTAGGAGAAGCCAGGGAAGGGACTGATGGATGACCATAAAGATCCTTCCAGATTCCTGGGATGCCTGGAGTGCTTGATTCCAGAGATACGCCCTAAACATATGGCAGCCCTGGTGTGGGGTTTGTGATGGGCGAGACTCTGTATGAGCCTATAGTCAGCATGGCATGGACAGGCAGGCAAGGAGGGAGGTGAGAGGTGGCAATGACTGTTTGAATTTCCAGACGATAACTCTGCGGGCTGGCCCGACACCTACCAGAGTTGTGACCTTCTTCTCCCTGACGTAATTCTCAATGGCGTCATTGTTTGGAGCAAACACCGTGTAAGCATCAGCAGCCTCAATTGCATTGGCCAGATTATATTGCTGTGAAGGAAAGAGACAAGAGCATGTGAGGGATTCCTTGTTCCCAGGCGACCCCAGCAGGGTGGTCATGCAGAGGACAGGGTACTTGCAATGATGTAGCCCCGGAAGATGGAGTAGTCGGGCATCTGGTCCAGCCGGGTGAGCAGGTTTGGCAAGGAGCCAGTCAGTCCTCTTTGGGGGACCAGCACCTGGGAAAGAAAGCCCCAGAATTCTGTTGAGCACACATTGGTAGCATTTTCTGCTGACTGAGACACACGGAAGTCCTGTTAACTTCTTTAGACAAAGGCATTGACATTGAAAATGTTTGCTTGCTCACAGAATAAAATTATTCCAGGATGCAGAGCACTGAGGCCGGGAGAACTTGGAGATGTTGTTAGTTTGGTTTTATGTCTTGCTTTTACACAATTTCTCCTAATTAGAGAAAATTTCATCTCACACAAAAGAGTTCATAGCTCCCCCTGAGGAATCCATTCTAACTTTCCATAATCAACTCCGTCAGGGGAGGCCCAGCAAATCTCACTGAGCTGCAACAGGCTGCAGATAAAATTCTTTATTTGTCATCCTTTCACTCATTCTTCGGGCTCTTCATTTCTTTCCAGAAGTCCTAAATCTACCGTAACCCAGTAGCCTGAATCTGCCTTGTACAAATGTTTTACTTGGCTCAGGCAGGGGGATAAAGGGAATTTTTAACATAAGAATTTAGATTTCTTACTTTTAAAAAACATCAGTTAGTAATCCTGCAGATAACACATGTGTGGAGAGTAACGGCAGCTGCTTTGGTTACAGTCCACACCTCTCCCTAGTGCCTCCCACTCTGCTCATTTTCTCACCCATCTGGTCCATACGAGCATTTGCATTTGTAAAATTGGCGTGGTTGACCTTCTGGACAAGAAAACAATTTCTATCTTCTCATTCTATCTAGAATCTTCTCAGATGGAAGAACCCAACACTGGAATGTTTTTCTCATTCGGTCTTCAACCAACATATATTGAATGGCTACTAGGAGCCTGGCATGGCTACACCAGTGTGACTGAGGCCGGTGACCTGCCCTCCAGGAGCTGACATCCATGTCACTGGAGTCAGTCAGGTCCCGTCTGCGGCCTTGTTTGAAACTGAAGTTTACCGGAACATGACCATACACCTCTGCCTACATGTCGTCTGAGACCGATTCTGCGTTCCAATGGCAGGATTGAAGAGTCGTGACAGAGACCGTGTGACCTGCAGAGTCTAACAGTCACAATCAGGATCTCAAAGAGAAGGTGTGCCAGCCCCTGGGTTTGAGGAAGGTAGACACACTTCTGAGCTTTGGGGGCTCCAGGGGAGGAGGGCTCGAGGTGATTAGAGGGAGGTGACAGGTCTGAGCTTGGAGGCAATGCTCTGATAGACTTGGCTCTGTGTCCATGCCTCGTGACAATATGTGACAATGGAGGCCACTGTGGTTTTGAAAAGAGGCACCTCTTTCTCCAGAACCTCAAATGGGCACAAGCCAGTTGATGCCATCTGTGAATCCCTTGTGTTCAGATAACTTCTTCCTCAACCCAGTGGCCTAACCACGGGGAGCCTCGATGGCCTCATTTGTAAAATGAGGACAATACAGCACCCACTTTCTTAGGGATTTTGTAAAAATCAAATGAGACAGTGCCATGCCTGATACCTAGTATGGCACCTGGCACCTAGCGGACCTTCGAAAATTCCAGCTGTTATTGTACAGAGGGCAAGAGGTGCTTGCACTGATGAGGGACATGGAGATGTAGCCACAGGACTCCAGGACATGCCATCGCTAGAGGGGTTCAGGACGCACACCATAAGAAATAATTATCAACATGAGAAAATATGCCAAATACATAATAAAGCTCCCAGGGAATTTCAGAGGAAGGAGAAGGGGATGAAATCAACATTTACTGATGGTCCACTAGGCAGCAAGTATCAAGATCAAGGGTTACTTAATCCTCACATCGAAGAAAAACAAGGCTCAGAGAAGTTATGTGACTTGCTCAAGGTCACACAGCTAACTAAGTTTCCCAGTCCAGACTCTGTATGACTTTAGAATTTATTCTCTTGACACTTTAGAATTTATCCTCAGTGATTTGGGCTGCTTGGATCAAGGAGGACTCCCTAGAGAGGGTGGGGTGTGGACAGGACCCATGGTAATATGGTTAGCATAGGAGAGGATTTGGGGTGCCATTCTACTAAGGAAGGTTGTATCCATTTGGAAAATGCAGGAAGGGCCAAGAGGTAATCTGATGTTTTTAAAAGTTATTTTAGTACTTTGGGAAGCCAGGATTGGAAAGGAGAAGTGCCCTTGATAAGTGATGTTGCTTTGTATTAACATGAAGTCATAGTTTCCTGCAAGTGGTGAATCACTTGATTAAAATGTGCCTCTTAATGCCTCCTGGGAACACAGCAGGCTGCAAGATCTTTGCAAAATTGTGGACCCAGGAGTCCAACAAATAGCCTCTCCTGAACTGAAACAGTGGACTTTTTCCATCGCTTAAAATAAAAAGTGAGTATATAATTGCCAAGTGAGAATAATTTTAGACAAAATGGAATTAGTTAATTGTTTCCCCCATCTTCCACCTTCTGAAAGTTCCCAGTGTAACCTAAATTCTTTCATTTTAAATGAAGATCCTAATATAGTAACTAAGAATTATAGGGTAGCTTACAACCCATTTCCTGTTCTTTTTTTTCCTATTTCATACCTTTGAGTGCTACTGAATTGACACTTAGCAGAAAATGAAAATCTAATAATACTTTTTCTACCCTTTGCATTTTTTCTCTTGGGGCCTCTGGATCCCTTCTTTTTAGGGTGCAGTAATGTGGAGGGGGCATGGGCAGGGATACATCACTCCTGCCCCGCCCCCCATCCTTTGTCTTGGACCTGCTGAGGCCAGGATGCTCCCAGGCCTTCCACAGCATCTTTATATTCAGGGAAGACGATGTCTGTGGCCCACTTGGCAGAGGACCTGGGGCAGAGCGCAGGGGAGGAAGGGCAGCCGAGTCGGACTGAGTGAAGGGGCCTCTCCATGGCTTTAAAAGGAGGCATAACCCAGGTTTCTTTAGTTTTAATTTTTTTAATTTTTAATTTTTAAAATTTTTTTTGCAGTGCTGGGGATTGAACCCAGGGCCTTCTGCTTGCAAGCAGGCACTCTACCAACTGAGCTACATCCCCAGCCCCCAGGTTACTTTATAATAAGGCGAGTGTGTTTCATTTTCCAAACATGAGACCACACAGAAGGGCAGGTGACAAGGAGGGGGACACCGAGTGTGTGACAAGGGGAGCCCCTCACCTTGCTGATGATGTGTATCACCCCGTTGGTGGCCGCGTTGTCACCGTCTATGATGGACGCTCCTTCGATGGTGATATTCTGCAAAGGTAAACCACAGTGGGGAGGTGAGTAGTTAGACAGCCAACCTAAGGACGGCGTTATGTGTCATCCTTGGAGAGAAGGAGGACAGAAAAGCACCATGACCCTGACCTGCCTCTGGCCATTCCCAACACCTGGCCTTGGGAGAGGGAACCAGGCCCACAAGGCCAGGTCAGAACGTCCAGATGGACACTGTCTCCAAGGACATGGGCTCTCTCATGTATGCTGGGACTTGGGACGAGTCAGGGTGACCTGTGGAAAGCTACTGTCCTGCATGCTGGCTTGGGATTGCGGTCATGCAGTGGGCAAAGCAGGCTAAGCTGATGCTGCTCCTGTACCTGACCTGAAATCCCCTCCCTGCGGGAGCTGGAGCAGATGGGGCACCTCGGCGAGAGAAGTCCCCCCGCCCGAGATAAAGCCTCATGGGGAGCTGGGAGTGGAGGTGCACCTGCCCAGCCTGTTGCCACTGGGCTTCCTGGTGAAGCACCTGTCCAGCCTCTTGCCCTGGATCTTCCCCGTAAGGCTTTTGCAATAAACCTGGTTTTATGTCCCATCCCTGAGTGTCCTCTTTTGTCTCTTGGTAACCTGTTCCACTGTCCTCTAACCACGGGTGCAGGATGGCACAAATTATCTCTGGGTTTTGCACACTTTTGATCCATGATCAGAGTGAGAAATACCCTTGAATTGTGACTTAGTAGACATCACACACACACACACACCGAAAGGTGCTTTCCCTTAGTGGGAAGTACCCTGGTTATCAATTCTACTTCATTCTATTCTATTTCATTAAAAAAAGTACTAGGTGAGGCTCATTCCAGGGACCCCACAGTCTGAAGACCCCTGTAGACAGTGCTGTGTGTGAACTTGTTCCCTAACCCAGAAGCCAGGCCCTGAAGCCCCAACCTCCAGAACCTCAGATTGTGATCTTATTTATAAATTGGGGCTTTAGGACACACTCACATTGAAGTTAAGTCTTCCTAGTGGGCCCTGATCCAATATGACTGGTGGCCTTATAAATTGGGGGATTTGCCCAGAGACAGCTATCCAGGGAGATGCCATGAGATCAATCAGCATGACAGCGGCCAGCCCAGGACGCAGGCCTGGAGCTGCTCGTTCCCTCCCAGCCTGAGAAGGAACCTACTCTGCCAGCTCTTGATCTTGGACTCCAGCCATCAGAACCATGAGACAGTGCATTTCCATGTTATAACAACCCCAGAAAATTGATACAGACAGTAAATGAACTTTCTGGGCAGAATCTAACTACTTTTTAGGACTAGTGATTATTTAGAAATGTGGCTAAGGAAAACCCAACGTACCCAGCCACCGGCCAAGAGCTACTAAGCTCCACTCTCCTCTTCTCTCCATAATGATAATTTTTTTTTGGTATTGGGAATTGAACCCAGAGGCACTTAACCACTGAGCTACATCCCCAGGCTCCCCCCAATCCTTTTAAATGCAGCTTTAGTTTTTCAAAAATTTTTTTAACTTGGTTACATATGACAGTGAATGCCCTTTTAATATTTTATTTAGAAACAGGGTCTTGCTAAGTGGCTTAGGGCCTCACTAAGTTGCTGAGGCTGGCTTGAGATCTTCCTGCCTCGGTCTCCCAAGCTCCTGGGATTTTAGGTGTGCGCCACTGCACCCAGCCATCGTGACCCTTTGTTTGAAATTCCTCCTGGGGGCCCTGGGTGAAGGAGACTTTTCTCACTTTGGGCAGCTTCCAATTTCCCTGAGGAGTGGCCACGAAGGACAAATTCCTCGCATGTGCACTTATCTCTTGGTTAAAGGAGACGTTTATATCAGACATGGGAATGAACTCATTAGAAAGGACTTAAAATCAGCACACTACTGTGATGCAGCCATATCCATGTTCATAGCTGCTCAATTCACAATAGCTAGATTGTGGAACCAATCTAGATGCCTTTCAATTGATGAATGAATAAAGAAACTGTGGTACATATACGCAATGGAATATTACTCAGCCATAAAGAAGAATAAAATTATGGCATTTGTAGGTAAATGGATGGAATTGGAGAAGATCATGCTAAGTGAAATAAGCCAAGCCCAAAACACCAAAGGCCGGATGTTTTCTCTGATAAGTGGATGATGATACATAATGGGGGTTGGGGGGAAGGGGTGATGGCGGGGGCAAGAGAAGAATGGAGGAACTTTGGATGGTATAGAGGAAAATGGGGTGGGAGGAAGTGGGGGAAGGAAAGAGTAGACGGAGCCAGATAGTATTACCCTATGTATATGTATGATTACATGAATGGTGTGAATCTTCATTGTGCACAACCATAGAAATGAAAGGTTGTACCCCATTTGTGTAAAATGAATCAAAATACAGTCTGCAAAAAATTAAAAAAAAATGTGTCTTTAACAGTTGGCTCCTCTGGATCAGGGGCCTTGATCGATTTATCTTTTGAATCTGCAGAGCCTGGGATAAGCCTGCCCAGGATGGATGTTCAGTTAATATTTGCTAAGAGAATCAAGGAGTTAAAACACCAGTGGATTAACATGACTTCAGTAATCATTTCATAATGTCTGTGTACATGAAAATATGCTGTACATTTTAAATATATACAATTTAAAAAATTTCTTTTTGTTGATAGATAATTGTACATATTTATGGGTTACAGTGTGATAGTTCAGTACATGTATTCATTGGGCAATGATCAATTCAGTTCACCTAGGTAACCCACCCTCTCATTTATTTATTTCTTTGTTATGAGAATATTCAAAATTCTCTCTTCTAGTTATTTGATTTATACACTTCAATACTGTCCCTTTTGGGTAGCAGTACACTGGAAGTTTTCCTCCAGTGTAACTGGTCTTTGTATTTCAAATTTGTATTAAAAGTCTCAGAAAATAACACAAGTATCACTGGAATTTATCAGAATAGGATATGCAAAAATATCCACAGGCCCATATGTAGGTATGGTCTGCTTTCTAACATGAGCAATCTGCTGAGCCACCCGGTTAGGTGCAGCTGAACTGGTCCTTGCCACAGAGCTCACAGTGGGGTAGGAGGCAGGAAGGCTCCACAGCAGCGATTCTCAGACAGTTCTGACTGTGGCCATGTCCCCTGTGCAGCAGTTGTGGCTGGCAGGATCCTTATCACATCTGTGCAGTTCATGAAAAGAGCTTTAAAACAAAATTGTTTCAAATTCATGGAAACAGCCAGGCAACCAGACTTCCCATGGGATTTGAAATTGGAGTCCTGGACACTCCCTAGGAGTGCCAGATGATGAGCTCTTCAGGAGCTGGGCTGTCCCTTGGGTGCTGCCTGTCCTCCGGCACCTAGATTCAGGTCTGTATGTGGTAATTGCTTAGTTAGTATTTGTTGCGGGGATCTAACTTCCTGTAAAGTTTTAATTATCTATAGCGACTGTTAGTAGGTTACTAATAATCAGTTCTTAGCTAATCAGATGAAAAAAAAAGTTGTGGAATTGCACATCTTTTAACCTCTCTGTATCCATCTGTGTCTGTCAGGCAGAGCCTTGTGGTCAACCAATATGAGAATGGCCACATTTCATAGAATCACAGCTCTAACTCTGTATGTGTGTGCACGCACGTGGGCATGCATGCACGTGTGTGAGTATATGCTGATTGTTGCAACTGGGTGATGTTGACATGGGCTCCATTTTTACACATACTTGGAAATCCATATGCAGCAAAAAGAAACTAAACCCCAATCTCTTACCCTGCACAAAACTCAACTCAACATGGATCAAGGACCTAGGAATTAGACCAGAGACCCTGCACCTAATAGAAGAAAAAGTAGGTCCAAATCTTCATTGTATTGGCCTAGGACCAGACTTCCTTAACATGACTCCCAAAGCACCAGAAATAAAAGCAGGAATCAATAATTGGGATAGATTCAAACTGAAAAGCTCTTTCTCAGCAAAGGAAACAATCAGCAATGTGAAGAGAGAACCTACAGAGTGGGAGAAAATCTTTGCCACACACACATCAAATAGAGCACTAATCTCCAGAATATATAAAGAACTCAAAAAACTTTACCCCAAGAATACAGATAACCCAATCACTAAATGGGCTAAGGAAATAGCAGACACTTCACAGAGGAGGATCTATAAGCAATCAACAGATATATGAAAAAATGTTCAACATCTCTAGTAATAAGAGAAATGCAAATCAAAAATATCCTAAGATACCATCTCACCCCAATTAGAATGTCTGTTATCAAGAATACAAGCAACAATAGGTGTTGGTGAGGATGTGGGGAAAAAGGTACACTCATACACTGCTGGTGGGGTTGCAAATTGGTGCAGCCACTCTGGAAAGCAGTATGGAGATTCCTTCAAAAACTCAGAATGGAACCACAATTTGACCCAGCTATCCCACTCCTTGGCCTATACCCAAAGGACTTAAAATCAGCATACTACAGTGATGCAGCCACATTAGTGTTTATAGCAGCCCAATTCACTATAGCTAGATTGTGGAACTAACCTAGATGCCCTTCAATAGATGATGGATAAAGAAACTGTGGTATACATACACAATGGAATATTATTCAGCCATAAAGAATAATAAAATTATGACATTTGCAGGTAAATGGATGGAATTGGAGAAGATAATGTTAAGTGAAATAAGCCAATCCCATAAAACCAAAGTCTGAATGATCTCTTTTATAAGTGGTTGATGACACATAGCAGAGGTTGGGGGAAACATGGGAAGAATGGAGAAGGGATGGATTGTATAGAGGAAAATGAGGGGTGGGGAGCGGGTAGGGAAGGAAAGATAATAGAATGAGACAAACATTTTTACCCTATATATATGTACAAATATGCAAATTGTATGATTCTACTTTGTGTACAACCAGAAAAATGATAGTTGTACTCCATTTGTGTACAATGAACTAAAATAAAAAGTTAAAAATTAAAACGGAAATGCCCATATCACAAAAATTTAAAAAGCACAATATGAACACATATTGTTTAACTTCAGTTAAACAAATTACAGAGCTCTCTTACCCCATCCACCTTCTCCAGGTGAAGGAAATGG
Organism: Glaucomys volans; assembly: GCA_020662805.1. NCBI lineage: Eukaryota > Metazoa > Chordata > Mammalia > Rodentia > Sciuridae > Glaucomys > Glaucomys volans. The sequence goes on along the minus strand of JAJEJO010000446.1, from coordinate 432,634 downwards.
CCCTGCAAAGATGTGGCCAGCATGTCAGAAGATGACAGGTTCTGCAGATCTGCCACTCCGTACCTGCCTAGGAGCGTGTGGTATCTAAAACACAAGACCACAGGGTTAGAGTGAAAGATCCATGTGCAAGGCGGCTCTCACTGAGGAGTGAGGAGAAGCAGCTCTGGAGCCAGATGGCCAGCTCCAACTTCAAATTCCCTCTGCAGTTATCAGTCTCAGCTTGAGTTAGTTACTTAACGGCCCAGGGCCTCAATTTGCACATCTGTAAAATGAGAATAATTATAACACCCATTTCTTAGGGTTGGTGGGGGGATGAACTGAAAGTTTTCTGCAAAGCGGAACAGTGTGTGACACACAGGTGGCTGTCAATAATGCCAGCTCGCTACCCTGGGGGAGGAGGCCATGGGAGGCTGCTCAGCTGAAGGATGTGAAGGACCACGTGGCTTCCCTACGTGGGACTTCTCAGGCATGTTCCCACCCATGCCAGTCAGAGGTCAGGAGGAATAAAATCAGGAGCACCTACCTTATCAGGGCTGGGATGTGGCTCTGTGACAACCAGAAGGTTTTCTCGTCTTGGTCCATATTCTCGACAGCTTGCAGGGAGGGCACGAGGACAGTGAGGTTGGCAGTGGTGGACAGCATGGGTCGTAGGGAAGCATTCTGAGTCACAGCAGGGAGAAAAAGACTCATGTTAGGGGACTAACAGGGCTGACCGGAATGCTAGGCAGAGGAGACAATATCCCGTGAGATGTAATTCCATGGATACTGGTGAGGTCCTCCTAGGTCCTTCCCCAAATCCGTCCCAACCACTGGCTGGTGACTCATGTTCTCTTGTGAGACTCAGCCTTTTGTCTTGTCAAAACATGTATTCTTGAACAGGTCATACTTTGAGTACATAAGTACTTTACACTGTAGTCTAAATGAAGAGCCAGAGAAATAGTCCTGATAGAACTCTGTGTGTGTGTGTGTGTGTTTGTGTGTGTGTGTGTGTGCACAAAACCATGAGAATCCTGGGATGCCCTTCCAGAGAGGATGGTGAGGAGATTATAGGAACAATTTCAGCATGGGAGAGATGGAAACCTGAAATCGCACGTTGTCTACATTTTCGTTCTTGCTAAAGAGCCAGCTCTGGGTAGAAGCAGTGGCATGGTTATGTGTGATAGCTGGATCCTGGGGTGCGGATGGGGAACTGACTCTGGTTTGTAGCATTTGCTGATTTCTCCTGTGTAAATGTTCCCATGGGGTCGATTTTGAGCAACCCACATGACAGCATTGAAAGTGGAGTTGGGAACGAATGTGAGTCAGCTCCTGTGAGCTAGTCCGAGTGGGATCAGGCACACCACCGGGCAAGTGTGTGCATGTGGGTGACAGTGTGCATGACAGGTCTAGGTGGAAATCAGTGTGCTCAGGAGAGGGCTCTCAAACCCCTCTTGCCCGTAGTGGGAGGGCGATTTAGAGAAGCTCTGTACAGAAGCAACAGGGAGCTGTCCTCAAGTGGGTGCTGACCAGCCAGGACCCATCTTGCTTGTGCCAATTCAAGGGGGTAAACCACTGGTCACCATGGCTGCCTTCAACAGACACCTTGGTTCATTCAAAGGGGACAGAGGTTCAGACAGCTGGGTAGGATGGGATTGGATCCTTTATTGTAATACTTTCCAGGGGTGAAGGACAAGCTCTTCTGGGTATGTTGAGCTGAGAGCTAAGCACATGTGAAATATTCCCGATTGTAGTTATCTGAATCTAACTTGGTGATCTGCAACATCAATTGCATTAATTAAAAAAAAATACCTGTGAGATGAACGAGGTTATCCATATATACTTGAATTGGTTGGAAGGTTGACCATTCCAGCTTAGTGTAGCCAGAAGTCCCCAACCCCGGCTGCATGTTAGCATCCTCTAGGAGGCGGTGAGAATACACTGATGCCCAGGGCAAGCCTCTGACCTATCAAATCAGAACCCCTTGGGGGTGGGTTCCGGGCAAGGGTATATAAAAAACGTGTTCCCTGTGACTCTCAGCACAGTCAGGGTTGAGAACCACTGCTCAGGACAAACCCCCACCCTCCTTACCAGTTGCACTTTCAATTTTCTCTTATATACGTTCCAAATTTCTAAAATCACATAGGTTGCCAATACTCAATTGCAAGGAAGGTACTCACACTTATCCATTGGTTAAATATAGCTGCTTCGGAGAGAAGTGACAGTTCCTTATTCATGGCAGGCAAGGGAGGGAGGAGGAGGAGAGAGAACACAGGAGAAGGAACAATGAGAAGTACTTCTGGGCAGCCTGCACTTGGCCCTTGAGGGCTGAGCATGTTTTCTGGGCACCTCACTGAGGCAGACTGAATGGGTGCTCACACTAGCTGTATTTCTATGTTGCCAGACCTGCGTCTTCACACTTAGGTGGTTCGATGATCCTCTAGACTGAAGTAAAGAATTAATTCCAGAAATTTCAAGTGAAACAACCACCTGAATTTAGAGCATGGCCACCCAGATGCTAAGGAGGGCCACAGAGCTCAGCAAACAGGTCCTTTCAGAGCCTATGCTGAGAGGTGGCTCAGAGCACGGACTCAAACCACTTGCATGGTCATTTGATGCTCCCATTTCCTAGTTTCCTAGGTAAGTTATTTAGTGGACCTCAATTTTTCTCATCTGTAAAATGGGGAAAATAAAATTTCCAACTCATAGGGCTGGTGTGAGAAATAGAGGAATTAATGCTGTTTTTTTTTTTGGTAGTGAGTATTGAACCCGGGGGCACTCCACCACTGAGCCACATTCCCAGCCCTATTTTGTATTTTATTTAGAGACAGGGTCTCACTGAGTTGCTTAGGGCCTCGCTAAGTTGCTGAGGCTGGCTTTGAACTCGTGATCCTCTTGCCTCAGCCTCCCAAGTGCTGGGATTACAGGTGTGGGCCACTGCGCCCAGCGAATTAATTTTTAAAGAGCTTAAAATACAAGCTGGCATGTAATAAATTCTCATAAGTTTTAGGCACTCATTTTAAATTTACTCATTGTGGAATTTGTTAACTAATGGAGCCACCACAACAAGTGGTGCCGGGATGGAATGAAGAAAGGATGCAGGATGGGAAAGTGTGAAAGTGGTGTCTGCTCTTCTAAAACTTGCAGTTGTTTGGGGGAAGTGAAGACTTGAAAAGATAACCAACTCTGCTGGTAATCAGTGACATTTGAAGGTGGAACAGGGTTTAAATAACAACAACAACCACAAAACAACAATAACAAAACTCTAAAGTTTGGGTTTGCTGTTTACCAGCTGTGTATTCTTGGGAAAGTTACTTCATCTCTCTGAGAACTCAAGTGTCTTATCTGAAAACTGAATCTGACAAGGCTTCCCTCCTGGGATTGTGAAAATTCAATACCTTAATGTTTATGGTGACACTTAAAAAAACTAATATTGCCAAAGTGCAATAGCAATATTACATGAAAATTTATATGAAGACAATAAATCTCAGAGCCGCCTCCATTCCTATTTGAAAGTTGTTGAAGGCTGATTAAACAATGAGTAAACACATGTTAAAAAGTGTAGAAAGTAAGCAAGCATGAGAACTGAGATGCCTGGATAATTCCTTACAGGAGAAGTTTTAAGGGAGTGGGCCCCGAGTGATGGCAGAAAGGCCAGAGGCTGGTTCCCGGGACAGAGGGACATGGCCAGGCATGCAGCTGAAGAAAAGTGAGCGATGCCTGTGTGAAGAAGCCTGGGCAACCAGGCCCAAGACAGGGACTCCATCTTATTTTTCACAGAAGGAGAGGGACGTGGTGGAAGTAGAATTTTAGGGTCATAGGCAGTGTGGCCCAGAGACAGCACAGAAAAAGTGTGGGAGTTTGAGCTCTGGGGTCTGAGTGTCAAGAGAGCTGCTTGGCCTGATCCAGGTGGGACCAGCCCTGAGCAGCGTCCTGCCTGTCAGATGCCATGGCATCTCTAGGGACATCTCAGTTTGGGATGCTGGTCCTGGGGATCAGAGGACCACTGACGAGAGGAGGAATGGGAACCAAATAGCAATGGGAAGCGTATATCCTGACACAGATTTGGAAGCAATGGGAGTGACTTAGGAAGCAAGATGGAGAGCTTCCCTTTGGAGTTTATTGTTCAGTGCTGGAGGAAATAGACCAATGCAGGGACAGTGATGATCTGGAGTGAGCCATGCTATATGGATAGAGCACTCTACACCAGCACGTGTGTTTTGTCTCTGTACTTTGATGGTCACTGACCTCAGGCAAATTTCCTTAGCCTCTCAGTTTCCTCACCTGTAAGATGGGCACACTAAAAGCATCAACCTCAGAGAGCTGTTGTGAGGTTTAAATGAGATACTGCAACACCTTTAGGACTTAGTAAGATGCCTGATGCAAAAGTATTCACACACATGCACCCACACACATGCACACACACACACACTCACACACACACAGTTCTGACAATGGTGAGCCCAGGGTGCTCTGGGTACCCATGGGAGAGACCAAATGTAGACAGGATAGACCAGGCAGCTCAGCAAGATCAGTTAAGTTGGTCACTTGGGAAGTGTGAAAAAGAGATAAATTAGCAAGAAAGAGGAGTCAGGACTACCTGGCATACAGAAGGTGCCAAATAAAATTTAGAGCTCTGCAGCTCATGAAAAATGACACAGAGCCTGCATGGTATCTATGAGAAGCATCTTGCCTCATATAAAATCTCCTGGAGCAGAGAATTTGTAGATGCTCGCGTGTTCCAGGCGAGCTCTTAAGAGGTTTATTTTCCCTCTGTTGTCGTTGTTGTGTTTCTTCTGTGGTGTGGGGGATGGAACCCAGGGCCTCACACATGCTAGGCAAGTGCTCTATCACTGAACTACACCCCCAGCCCTCCTTAGGGTTTATCTTCATTCTGTGCTTGAGTCCCTTACAGATGACTTACCACGGCTGCATTTCCGTAGCACAGGAGGCCATCTCCTTCATAACCCTCTTGACAAACACAGCTCCAGATTCCAGAAGAAGCAAACTGACAGGTTGCCTGATGAAATCAAGATTAAGGAGATGTTTTGTTTTCCTAGCTGAAGCATTAGGCCTGAATTACATGTGTGAGACAGCATGCTCCATCTGGGGTGAGACCCGCACATGGAAGGCTGAAAGGTGGTGGGGGATAGGGGGAGGGACCATCTAGTGTTGCAGTGAAATGGTTCTGCTGCATGGCAGGTGCAGCTCTTATTTAATTACATTAAAATTCTTTCTTTTCAGAATGAAATTATGGCATTTGCTGGTAAATGGATGGAACCAGAGAACATCATGTTAAGCGAAATAAGCCAGACTCAGAAAGTCAAGGTTCGAATGTTTTCTCTCATATGCAGAAACTAGAGCAAAATAAGAAAAAAAAGAGATTCTATGAAAATAGAGGGAAGATCTGTGGAGTAGAGGAAGGGGATTGAGGGGGAGGAAGGAGGGGTGGAGAAAGGAAGGAACTGAGGAATAAAATTGGCCAAATTATGCTATGTACATATATGAATATACCACAATGATTTCTACCTATATGTGTATCTATAAAGCACCAATTAAAAAATAAAACATAAATAGAAGGGAGACCAGTAGAATAATGAAAGAGGAAGGAGGGGAGGGAGAAGGGGAGGGAAAGAGGAAGTACTGGGGCCTGAAGTGGAGCGAATTATATTCCATGCATATATAATTATGTCAGAATGAACCCCACTATTATGTATAACTATAGTGCACCAATGAAAACATTTTTAAAAATAAATTCTTTCTTTTCTTCCCTGCCAGATTTAGAAAATGGAAAATGCAGGGCACAGTTAAATTCGAGTTTCAGATGAATGATGAATAAGTTTTAGTACAAGCTTTTCTTATGTGTTATTTTGGCTGTACTTTGGCTGAAAACTTATTCTTTGTGTATCTGAGATTCGAATTCAGCTGAGTGTCCTGTATTTTACATGGCAGAACCCCGATGTGGTTCTTCCAAACTTTGAAATGGAGTGAAAATTGCAATAACTCTTCACATTCTGCTGAGGAGCTCCCTTTGGGGATAAGAGAGATTTTGTTAATTACAAGGGTTCAAATAAGAAATAACCTAATTTCTTTCTTTCTCAAGCACTTTTTTTTTTTTTTTTTTTTTTTTTTTTTACTTTTAGTAATGACAAAAAAATCAAGTAACTCACCAGTGGATGACATTTCCCAGTTTGTTCCAAGCATGAAATTATTGGTTCACAGTCAATCCCATTTCCTCGAAATCCTTTCTTGCACTCACATTCATTCTATAATTCCAAAAATATAGTTAGAGGGGATTGTTGAAAGCAAGTGGTTTCCAAGTCTTGCCTTCACGAGGCACTGAAAAATAAATGATAGAAATCATGGTGGCTTGACCCTCCTAGAGAATACTGATAATGTCTTTTGTTTGATATCAGGTTCTAGAGCTGTTAGTCTACATGTTCTGCACTAGACTTCCCAGTCTGAGGCCCCCTGGTACTTCCTTTTTGAATGCTTGACCCTAGAAGGATCTGTGGAGATAGTCCTGGAGACAATTGAGAACAATGTAAATAGCATTACATTGTAAAAGTTGACTCTTATACCTGGGAGAGAAAGGGCAAGCCATGGGGTGTCAACTTGGTGGAAATCCATGCACAAGGCCATTGTTCACCTAGAAGACATCTCATTCAATCTAGAAAAGGCTTCCTTCCCTCCTTAGTAGGTGAATTTAAGTAAGGCAAAGACAACCCACATGCACATGGCTCTATAAATAGACATATTTGCATTATTCATGCAAATAAAAAGTGCCCCTACCTCTTTGAAGGTTTAGTCCCCCTCTGGGATGCAAGATTTGGCAGGCTGGGTGCAGGCTGCATTTCAGTCCCCACTTTCCCCACAGGCTAGGCACTTTGTGCTGTGCACAAGCTACATTATAGAAGTGGCCCTGATCATGCAGCTACTAAGTACCATGCGACGAAGATGATGGGTCACATGACAAAATGAGGAAATCTTGTGTTATGTAGATAAAGGACCAGCAAAACTTGATTACAACAATTAGAGGAAACTAAAAAACCCTGCACAAGAAAGACCAGAAAAAACAAATATACCAGCATGCAAATAATAATTGGGGAGGGGGGCATTGTGAGTGATCTTAATTTCCCTCCTTTTCTATTTTCCAAAATATTTTCCATTGTCATTCAATATCTTGAAATTTAAAACCTAGTTGTAAAAAGGAGCAATTCTTTTAATGGATTAAAAAAACCCCAGGTATTGGGAACTATTATGGAACTCACAATGAATCTAGAGGAAGACAAAGTATATAAGAAATAATCAAGAAGGGTCCAACCTTAATAAACTCTGGGAAACATAAGACATTAGAAGTTTTGCGGATTCACTGGCACATGAGATGCTTGTGTGATGGGACTCCTATTGTTCAGAGGGGCTGAGGAGGTTCTGGAAAGTGGGACATGGCTGGTCCTTGGGCAAGGACAGGAGAGATGCAGAGGTCATTCAAGCTGAGGACAAATGTCAGGAGAAATGAACAGATGTGGGAAGGGTGCATGTGTTTGAGTGGAGGAAGATTATAGGGGATTAGTTTCAGAAGCAGATACCTGCACCCCAGAGGTGACACAACGCAACCCCTTAGGTTGTGGAAAGAAGTGCATGGAAATTCCATTTATGACTTTTTATCTCTAACAAGTATTTTCTGGTATGTGTGCTTTATGAGGTAAATGCCTCTATCTTTTATACAGCTATACACTAGGCAGAAGCACATGCGTACCACTATACATGGTGAAGCCAGACCTTTCCAGCCTTCTCCACCTGTCCTGGGGCAGCTCCTCCAAGCCCCTCCAACCCTGACATCCTCTTGGCCTATTTGGGTCACTATGGTTTGTCTTTTTAAAGCACATTTGTAGTAATTAAGGTTATATCTATTTGGTATTACCAAAACTCTTCAAGCCAACTTGAAAATCAGTGCTGATTGCAGTCTTAGATAGGTCTATTCCATTTCTCATATACATCAATCTATATTATTTCTAATACATATCATAAAGAAATCTTCCCTGTATTCCATCTCCCTTGTCCCTGACTGCATTGGGATGCTTTTCACATTGATCTGTAGAAAGGAAGATACAGCAGAGAGGGGATACTGTGTGGGTTGAATTGTGTCCCTTCGACCCCAAATTCATATGTTGATGTTCTGATTCCCAGTATCTCAGAATGGAACCTTATTTGAAAATTGGGTTGGATTCTGTAATTAGTGAAGATGAGGTCATGCTGGAAAAGACCCAAATCCAATATGACCAGTGTCCTTATATAAAAAGGTGGACTTTGGAGACAAACATGCACCCAGGAAGAACACCATGTGAACATGAAGGTGAAGATCAGGGTGACGTGTCTACAAGTCCAGGGACACAGAAGATGGCCAGCAAGCCACCTGAAGCTAGGGGAGAGGCAAGGGACAGATTCTCCTCGCAGCCCTCAGAAGGAACCAAGCCTGTCGACACATTGACCTCAGACCTCCAGTCTTGAGAACTGTGCTATGATAGCCTTGCTGTCCTATGCCACCTGGCGTGTGCTGCTGTGTTAGGACACCAAGACCTGCTTTTTTTTCTTTGCTCAAGTGCAATCTGGCAACTTGAGTGAGTCTAAAGCTAATGCAATCATTCACTAAATGCTCGGTGAGACCTAAGACTGCGGTGAGCTCTTCCGTGATTAGGACTCCTGCGGCTACATTTGGAAGCTCATTTTCTGCAGACCCACTAGAGAGCAGGGGCTGCTGTCAGAGAAATAGGAAGGATTGATAGGAAAGTAGCTCCCAGATGCTGTGGAGCACCAGACCATGGCACTTCCTCTGTACAGATCTTACAGCGTTCATCACTTAGTTTTTCCTATATTTGTCTGTCACCTTGCACAAGACTGTGTTTCTCTGGGGCTGGCTGAGAGGCTGGCCCTGGTAATCTCTTATCCCCAGCACTGCTCCCACTGGCTGAACCAGAGTGGGCCTGACAAGCAGTGGATCAGTGAGGGAGTGAATGAATGCGGACGTGAATAGCTGCTTTATTTTGTCAGCCCATGTCTGTTCTCCCCTTCTGGAAACTGTACTCTGCTTTGACTTTGGGGACATCCTCACCCCTTTCTTGGTCTACGTAATAAAATATTCTTCTGATTCCTCCAACCAAGGGTGGGAGCACAGGACTTACATCTGAGCTTGTCACTATATCCTACACCCTGGCCACAGAACTCGATTTCTGGAGCTGTGTACAGGCTCACGGGAGCATCAGGAGATGAGGAGGGCCGTGAACACACTCATTTTGAGCCAGTGAAAGAGAATGAATCCTGGGTTTTTGGTGGAAGTTACTAGAAAACATTCTCAGTTCTTCTCAGCATTGTGATGGTGTAAGTCTGAAGCTGCAGGAGACCATCCCTCACCCAGGACCTGAGATGCAGCAGGTTCAAGATGTGGCTCCTCCACACTGCTTGCTGAACCCTGAATCATGCTGCAGTGACATCCGTGCATTGACTTTATAGTTGTGTGAGTCAAAATAGTCCCTTTCTTTCTAAACCAATTTTAATGGAATTTTCTCTTTTCCTCTTTTTAAAAATTCTAGTAGAATATGCCTGGAAAAATGGATCATTTTAATGTTCTAAGATTACTGTTGAGTGGCATTGAGTACCTTCCCCATGTTGTACAACCCTTGCCGCCATCCATCTCTAGAACCTTATTCATCTTCCCACACTGAAACTCTGTACCCACAAAAGAGTAACTCCCCATTTCCCTCCTCATTCTGGTCCCTGGCAACCACCATTCCACATTCTGTCTTTATGCCTTTGATTCCTTTATGGACCTCCTCTAAGAGGAATTGCACAAACTTTGCCCTTCTGTGCGCTTAACCTGATGTCTTCAAGCCCATCCTCACCATAGCAAGTGTCAGCAACTCCTTCCCTGCTCAGGTTGACATTTCACTGTATGCATCTACCATCTTGGTTCATCTACTCATCTCTCCATGGATCCTTGGGTGGCTTCTACCTTTTGATTATTGTGAATAATGCTGCTCTGAACTTGGGTGGATTTAGAATTTCTGTTTGAGTTCTTGCTGTCAATTCTTCTGGGCATATATCCAGAAGTGGAATTGCTGGGTCATATGGTAACTCCATTCCTGGGGGAACCACCATCCTGTCTTCTCAGCCATGGCACCAACTTGCACATGCTTGCCAACAGTGAACAAGTAACCCGGTGTTCTGTCATAACCAAAAGATTTCTCCCTGATACAGCTACCTCTCCACCATGCCTGCCCATCACCAGCTGTCACTTCCAAGAAATGTCTGTTGTGGTCTATTAAAATAGTGAACCCCAGCTGTATGCACACAGACATCAAAACTGGGAACTGCCTGGGGGGTTCTTCTGTCTCCTCTCAGTTTTCAGGAGTGGGGAGTGGGACAGGGTGGCATCCTATTGACTGAGCAGCCTTATTTCCTTCAACTCTTTCTGGTCTCTAAATCATCTAACCTTTCCATGGAGGTTCATGCAAATAAGCACTTCAGTGTGTTCCATTGCACTCCATGTAGATATGTGTTTCTAGAACATACTTCTGGATCCTTTTTGACTTTTGTGCTTCAGCTACCTTGGGGATTTCCTTGGAAAGACTTCCAAACAGATTTCCTTCCTTTCAACCTTCTGAGGCTGGCCACCCACTTACATTTGCATAAGTGTTCAGCCCTGTGCTGGCCCACAAGAGAGATGTTCAGTTACGGTTCCCAAAGGGGTAGAGGGAGTGGGAGTGTTTCTGAAGCTCCCCGAGACCTCATTCTTGGCAAACAGGCCAGAGCTCCATCTGTAAGGGAAATTCCTTCCCAGAGGAGAGGGGGGACTGAAGTGGCTTCAAGATCCAAGTACCACTCAAACTATGCTTCTCTGTTTATTACCATGTACACAAACATGAGAGGTACAAGAACCTGAGCTTGGGATGGTGTCCTGGTGAGCCAGGCCAAGGCCTCACTTCACATTTCTCAAGGAGCAGAAAATAATTTGGAGGTTTTAAAAAAAGTTCAGCTTTGAAACATGAAAATGAGAAATTGGATCAAGATTCAAAAAATGAGAGGTGATTTCAAGTCTTGGTTCCCGTCTTCCATCCCTCTGTCCCTGGGTCTTTTAGAACACATCTGCTCATCCCTGCTCTGGGAGGGGTGGAAGAGTGGCATGGAAGGGGTGGGGCCCTATCCGTGACCCCTTCCTTCCCATGATCATGATCCTAGTGCGGTTGGTATCACCTCCCCTGGAGCTGATCAGTTCCCAATCAGTAGGCTTCCCTGCCTTGGCCCCTATGAATGAAGCCAAGTGGGAATGGTCAGTGAGCTTTAGAGCAACCAGACATATAAAGCGTGGTCCGGGGTGGTGACTCAGAGGGCAGCTCTGGATTCAGTCTCTCTGGGTGCGAATCTCACGACACGATTTAATTTTCTAGGTGATGTGATCAAATTAGCCTCCCGGTGCTTCAACATCCTTTCTATAAAGATGGGATAATAATGTGACCTGTGGGTTTGTTGTGACAACCCATTCTCGCTGCTACAAATGACAGAAGAAAGCCACAGTAACTTCTAGCTAAAGTGCTTCAGTGCCCAGGAGAAGAAGAGTCACGCAGGAATCCTGCTTGCTCTTGGTTTCCACCGAGTCCAACCTACCTGCCCAGGGCCTACGTACAGACAGGTTGCGTTGTCATGGCAACCACCTGCAGCAGGCAGCAGACAGTTGTTGATCTCCAAGCAATCTCTTCCGTTCCCCGTCCAGCCCTGCTGGCACACGCAGGTGTGCGTCCCCATGCTGGTTTTGACGCATTCTGCCTACAGGAGGGAGATAAAGCAAGATCCCTGAACCTCAGCCCAGCCATGCAACTGCAAGAATCAAAGGAGATCCAGAGATATGTTCTGGAAACACAGATTTACATGCCGTGTGATGGAAATAATTGAGATGCTTCTTTGCACATGAACATCTATGGAAAGATAATTTAGCAACAGAATTGCTTGGAGCTGGCCAGCTAATGGCCACCGCTGCTCACATCCCTGTGTTATCGGTTAAGCCAGGAGTGTTTTCTTTGGTTGGCAGGTGTAAACCATCGTCTTGAGGAAGGCACTGATAGTGTCTGGATTTCACAGATGAGGAGACAGGTGTTGTCCAAGGTCACACAGCTACAAGGAGGCAGGAACCCAGGTCTCCCTCTATGGTGTTGGACTCAAGCTTCTAACCACTATGCCGACCCCCAGACCTCTGGGGACGACCACAGCAGAGGCTGACGGCCAAGTGGGAAGGGGGAGAGGCGCATAAGTCGTTGAGATGGGGCTTGAGACGCTTGGTGGGCTGGGACTGGGCAGTTGTGTCTAGATTTCATCCTCAGAGCCTGGGGAAGTGACTGAAGGAGCCGCAGCCTGGGACAATGATCAGATCACTTTAAGCTACTCTGGTGGCGGGTGGGCAATGTACCATGAGTAGCAGGAGAGGAAACAAGGACAGCAGCTACTACACCACAGTGACGGAATGGAGATGATGAGGGCCTGGTGGTGGTGACATTCCAAAAGAATTAGTGAAAGCAATGGAGGGTTCTGGCTACACCCCTCAAAACAATAGGGCAAGTCACTTAGCGTCCCCCTCTCTCAGTTCCTTATTAGTGAAGCGGGGATAACAATACTCTTCATTGGGTTGCAGGGAGGAACAAGTGAGATCAGGTACAGTAAAGTCCCTTATGCTTATGCTGGGGAGTTCCAATCAAGAGTTATTCCTATTGATCTCAATATCTGATTCTCAGACTATCTTTTTTAAAGGGCCCAAAGCCCCCTGGCATCTTTGAATTTAGGGAGTGAAAGTTCTCCCATGGCAGCCATCTTTAAAATTCAACCTTTAACCACAAGTGCTTCGGGCATAGGAAGGGCAATTGGACACTGCCTTTTGGAATGCATTCCTAAAAACCTAGGCAGCTTGGAAATAAGACCAACACTCACATTGCGGCTGCAGCCTCCTGGGATTGATCCCGCGCAAGGGTCCCTCTTGGAACACTGCATCCCGTCCCCTTCGTATCCTTCCTTGCAAACACAGCTACAAAGAAGATGCACAAAATCAGCCTTGGAGAGATGAGCACCGGCCCCCAGGAGAGGGCCTGGCAGCCCGGGGTGAGTCACTGTGACCAGGTGGGTGGACATCTGGCTTTTGTGGAGGAAGGCAGTGTGCGAAGGTGGCCAGGGTACTTCTGGGGTCTGGAGTGAGCCACGCCTGGTGGGAATCCAGGCCCCCCCATCACCAATTGTGTGACCCAGCTTCTCTGCTCTCACTGGACCAGAACCTGACTCTGCAACTCTTCCAGATCAATGCTGGTTATTACCTCCCGTCCAGCAGAGAACAGCTCTGCCTTCTCTTCTAAGCCACAGCGCTCGAAATGTTTGAAAGTGAAGCATGAAACTTCTCTTCCCCTCTCAGGTCCCTCAGATATTTCTTTTTTCCAAACAACACTCTCAGGTACCTCATTCTGTGAGCTGACATAGTTCCCTGACCCATTAGTGCTTCCTCTCAAGCTGTTGCACACTGACACTTCTGCTATTGAATGCAGTCATTCATTCATTCATTCATTCATTCATTCATCCAACCAACCAATATCTATTGGCGGTGACAGAGGGAGTAGACTCCATGGTTCCATTATTCCACCATGTCCTACTGCTAATTTAGTCAGATACGCTTTCTAAAGTTAAAAATACATTTCTTGTATGTCAAGGTTCCTAGAGGAACTAGGCACTTTATCTGGTGTCCATGGGAAGAAGAGTTTGCTCCTTTCCAAGGTGTCTGACTTGCCTAAGCTAATGAGGTACACACAGATAGACCTCTGTGGGCGACTGATGAGGTTCCTAGGGTAATTTTGATTACATGCAATATTTGCCTTCATCACTGATGCAGATCCTAATCCCTCAGGAAGATGTTCTACAGAACAACTGTGGAAAAGGCAAAGTCCAGTCTCTGGCAAAGTCCAGCCCTGGTGTTGGGTGATTTACATTCATTCTTCTAATCTCCACTTTGCTCTGTTAAGTAGGTATTAGTACTAATAAGAGAAGTGAGGTTCAGAGAGATTAAGGGACTTGCCCAAGGTCACACAGCTCATAAGTTTCAAAGCAGGGAATGCTTCAGTTTGAATCCAGCTCAGTCAGAGGTTCTTCCACGAAAGCCACACAGTCAGCTGGAGAGAACAGGCCTTTTTTCACAAGAATGTAGACAGGGGTTGTCTCATCTACAGGTGGCGCTGGGGCCACGGGATGTAGGGGGTCGTTCTTCCCCGACCTACCTGGCTGTCCCATTGCTATATTCGCAGGTGGCGTGGATGTGACAGAACTGCATGTAGGGCCCGCAGGCTGACGTCTGCTTGTCACAGAATCTCCCGGCAGAGCCATCTGAGCACGTGCCAGCGAGGCAGGCACCGTCACTGTCTATTCTGTTGTTGCAGGTCCCGTGGACACACAGACATTCTGAGGAGAAGGAGGAGGGACAGCCAGGGCTTGGAGATACTTAGTCTGGGGTGCAGCATCCCAGGGCCGGGAGCCCCTCCTCTCACTTCCACTCACTCCCGTCAAAGCAGAGCCTGTGCTGAATGCGGGGAAGCCAAGGTTGCAGCGTCTTAGCACCTCAACTGTTTTTCAGGGTGCCGTGAGCCCAGAGGGCTCAGTGGTCCCACCCAGGAGGAGAGCTGGGTCCCCAGGGTACTTTATATGTACATGTGGGGAGTTGGGAAGGACATGGCTTATGGGGCTGTGAAAGAGACCAAGGAATTCCATTGTCAACCACTCTGGCTGGGAAGGTTAGCCAAGAAATTTCTCACCTTCTCCTGAAGACATTCTGGAATAAAGAAAAGTGATTTCTCATGCTGGCAGAGCCCCGGATGGGCTCAAGTCTCTGTTCCTCACTTTCTATCACAGCAAATCCATGATAATCAGTGGTCTATATTTGGACCCTGACTTTATTTCTGCATGCACCATGTCATGAACAGGCACTGGCTCCAGGAAGTAAGTACTCTCATAACCCCATTGTTCAGATGCAGAAACTGAGACCCAGAGAGGTGAACAAAACGGTCCAATTTGCCACTAAGTTCCCAAGCAGGAACTTGAACTCCGGTGTTCAAAGTCCATTTCTATTAAACACAGTAGATCATTATGTTCGCGGGGATTCCCACATCTCTGCTAGCATTTTAGACTTCAGCTGCTTCCTTTGCTTAGAGTGCAGATCTTGAATGATTGCAACATGACCCAGCTCACCAGATTCTGGCGTCTGTGCATGTGGAAGGGAGAAGGAGGGACACAGAGATTCTCCAAGGAAGGGGGCAAGGATTCTGGGACTTTTTCCCAGAAGGGACTGAAGGGACAGGAATCAGTGTGGGTGCTTGGAGCCAACACCACAAAAGAGAAGAAAAATACAAGCAGGGGGTTCTGGAAGATCATAGCTGGACTTAAAACAAAAAATAACTTTTAAGTAAGCCAGAACTGAATCTGCAAGGAACAAGATGTGCCCAGGTTGTGGTCAGCCACAGACCTGGGATGAGAGGTACTGGAATGGGAAGCCCACCCCAGCCCCAGCCTCTATCTCCTGCCCCAAGGCCTTAGACAAATGCCAACATTGAATCCCTTGAATTAATGTCCATTTTTAATCTCAGAACAGAAGAGAAAAAAAAAAACAACCCCACAATATTTGGGAAGAAAGAACAATAAAATAGGATTCATTAGCCGTGACCCTGCTGTGCTCTGATTTCTGTTGTGTTGATGGCATTTATTAAGACAAAGGAAAGGGCGGGGGCAAAGGTCCTGTGCTTTGTATCTGCTGTGTGGAGTTAGTGTGTTGGTAATGAGTGTGGTTTTGTTTATCGATTACTTACTAGGTGCAAGCTCTGTGTTAAAAAGTCCAGCTAATGATCTCACTCAATCCTCTCAACAGCCACAGATTCTGCATCCCTGGGTTCAACCACCCTTGGATTAAAAATGTTCTAAAACAATTTGCATCACTCAGTGAGACCCTGTCTCTAAATCAAAATCCCAAAAAGGGCTGGGGATGTGGTTCAGTGGTTAAGTGACCCTGAGTTCGATCCTTGGTACCCCGCTCCCTGCAAAATTTCATCTATCCTGAATATACACAGACTTCTCTTCTTGTCATTATTCTCTAAATAATGCAGCACGACAACTGTTCATGTAGCTTTAACATTGTATTTTAGCAGTCTGAGTAATTTGGGAATGATTTAATGAGAGGATATGCACAGGTTATGTGCAAATGCTACAAGATTTTATGTAAGACTTGTGCATCCACGGATTTTATTATCCACAGGGGTCACGGAACCAGTTCCCCAAGGATATTGAGGGACAACTGAACCAATATTATCTTCATTTCATATGTGGGGAAATGGAGAGACTTCTCAGGTTGTACAGTCAGTAAATTGCAGGTTGAGAATTTAGCTTCCAGTTGGTCTAGATTGCATGGAAAGTTCTTATCTATCCATTTCGCTTTGTTGTTAATTTCTAACCTTAGTTTAGAAATGTGTCTTCAAAATGCATATATTTAAATACGTACACAGGATGTCATTTTGAAAAGCCTCATGCATTTTCTAAAATTGTGTCTGAAGTTTTTCAATGTTCATTGTTGTGAGACTTTCTAACGTGTTCTACAAGCTTCTTGATTTTTATACACCACTGTGCTTAGAGCAAAAGCGACAATAGCAATGACAATCAGAGATGATAGTACTAGTTAGCCTAATCGCATTGCTTTGAGGGAAGAACTTTCCATTTGTAACTGGTACTAACCTTGCCAGTTACTAGTTACTAGGATTACCAATATTTACAAATGAAGACACCGAGGCCTAAAGAGGTGCAGTCACTTGCTTGAGGTCATACATCTGGCAAATAGAGGGGCTGGGGAGGAAGACTGCTTGAGACTGAGTCTGTTCCTGATACGGACCCACTACTGCCTCAGGGACGTGGAGTTGTCAACGGGCATCCCCTGGGCACTTGGAAGAAACGTCCACCCTCGGGTCCCTTCCTAGGCCTCATGAGTCAGACACTTTGCTGGTGGGGCCAAGCTTCTGGTACCATTTGAGAAGCAGCACCCAACAAATGCTTGTGATTTTAAAAATTGGTGCGTTATAGTTACATGTAAAAGCGGAATTCATTGTGATGGGTTCATGCTGCACACAGCACAATTTGCTCAGTTTCATTCTGCAGTTCCTCCCCTTTCCCATCCCTTCTCCCTCCTCCTTGATCCCCTTCCTCAGCTTCCCCTGTTCTCCCTTCTATTTTCATGAAATCCCCCTTTGTATTCCTTGTTTCTCTCTAGCTTTCACATATGAGAGAGAACACTGGACCCTGACTTTCTGAGTCGGGCTTATTTCACTTAGCATGATGTTCTCCGGTTCCATCCATTCACCAGCAAATGCCATAATCTCATTCTTCTTTATGGCTGAGTAGCGCTCCACTGTGTGTATAGACCACATTTCTTTTATCCATTCATCTGTGCATAGGCACCTGGGCTGGTTCCTTAGTTTGGCTATTGTGATCTGTGCTGCTGTAAGTATTCTTATGTCTGTATTTTAGTTCTTCTGGATCATCAGGGATCTCATGAAAATAGAAGGAAGAACAGTGGAGTAGAGGAAGGGGATGGAGGGGAGGGAGAAAAGGTGGGGAAGGGGAGGAACGGAGGAATGAAGTTGCCCAAATTCTGCAGTGTGCAGGTAGGAATGCATTACGATCCATTCTACTTTTATGCATAACTATAATGCACAAATTTTATAGGGAACTCAGTAGAGCAGAGGAAGGGGATCAAGGTGAAGGAGGGGAGGGAAAGGGGAAGTACTAGGATTGAAATGGAGCCAGTGATGCCACATGCCTTTCTGACCATGTCAAGATGAGCTCACCCCTATGTGCAACCAGAAGGCACTAATGAAAACATAAGAGAAAGAGGAAAAAAATGCCTGTGACCATGACCTACTGCAAGCGAAGATGCCATGCGACCCAGGCCTGTGCCGTCAGCTGGCTTTGCAGGAGGGATCCAGCAGAAGGAAGCTCTGAAGCGCCACTTACTTTTGTCACAGCGAGGTCCGTATTTACTGGGGTCTGAGCAGAACTGACACCGGGAGCCTTGGAAGCCATCGTCGCACACGCAGGTCCCGTTGCCACGGCTGCCGTCTACACACTGGAGCAAAGGCAGGCCCAGTGGGCCGTCAGGACACACGCGGGTCAAGGAGTCACAGGCACCTGTGGTTCGTGGCCTGGCTTTGAACTCAGGTTCCATCCCACTTGGGATGGTTCTTTGGGACTCCCTTGGGGAAGTGGGGTCGTCTTGGTATCAGGTAGGAGACAAAAACAGCAACAGCGAAGGGCTGTCCTTCCAGGTGACCACAATGGTGAACTGGAAATGTTCACATTTAAAGCATGGCAGTGATAAGCCGGGACCTTCAACGAGGGCCTGACCCTTCCTGCCCTGCACTCTCCCTTGCTCAGCTCTGTGACTCTGAGTTGCACTGTTTTCTCTTCAGTGGTAAATACATGTGACTCCCACCTGCCCGGTCCCGGAAGAACCAGATGTGTAGTGATGGACGCATGTCAGAGCTGAGCATGGGCTGCCTTCCCAACCACCAGGTGAATGTCAGGAGTACTGGCCTCTCCCGCTTCTTACCTTCTGTGTAAGGCCCCCACTCAGGGCTGCATGGTCCTCTTTCCCCTTCCAAGAGCCTTATTTTAGATGTGGATCATCAAATGCTCAGGTCTACAATTTCCCCATATGTTTCATGGCTACTTTTACCTTCATTCATTTGCCTTTGGCTTCCAAGTGAATGAGTTAAGTTTTGGCCTTTACAGCTCACTAAGTTTTGTAGATGGTTAACAAAAAAAGTAGACACTGGGCAACATGATCAATTGCTTTAAAAGTCTCATGAAATCTTAGACCTGACATCTGCCACAGGAGGAAAGTACCATCTCCCACAGAGAGCCCTGACAAGTTGCCCAAGGTCCTGCAGAGGGTGACAGGAGAGCAGAGACTAGAGGCCACACCCCTGAACCCTCTCTTGTCCTCAATCCCCAGACCAGGATTCCTCCTGCAGCTGACACCTGTTTTTTTCAATAACTGATCAATCCCTTTTACTTCCTGGGAACAGTGACCACACTGTGCCATGCTTTGGCCTGGCAGTTTTGGCAATGATTGGTGTGACTCGACTTCAGAAAGATCAGGTTCGACATTCGTGAAACGGTGTGTGTGCCTCAGGGTCTGTCCTCTCACCTGCCCATTTCTAGAGCACGGATTGGAGAAGCCTCCTGGACATGGGTGGCAGTCGGGCCCGTAGAAGCCTTTGCAGCACTTTGGTACCTGAGAAGCAAAAGGTGCATTGCCCCTTGAAACCCCAAGAACAGGACTGATTCCTCAAAGGAGACATATTTTAATTTCCATTATTATAATAGATCATATCAGGGCCCCGTATGAGTGTGGCTTTTACCTTTTCTGGTGGTGATATGCCTAGTGCTCAGTCATGTGGTCACCACAAACCTACTGAGCAGCTACCATGAGTGCCAGCCTAGCCCCAGTGCAGGGAGCAAGACAGATGAGGACTGTGACAATGGAGGCTGCATGCTAGTCAGGGAAGAGTCCTTATGGAAATTTTTAGACAAGAAAAGGTCTTTCAGAGAATGGTTTCTGCTGGGAAAATAAAGTATTGCAATCCAATGGTGGCAGTGGAGGCCGAGGCTGGGGGAGAATGGGGGGGCCCCTGGGGATTGGGCAGCCACAGAGGAATTAGATGGAGACTTGAAAGATGAGTTAGCTCCAGAAAATCTGGAAGAGTGGAGGGTGGAATAGCGGATGTGCATGCTCTGAGGCAGGAATGTGGGTGAGAGGCAGGTGGGAGACTCAGGCAGAAGGGGAGCCCTGAGTGGGAGTGGCTCTGTTAAGAGGAAGCGGGGTCCCAGGGAGGGGTGAAGCAGGGAGGGGGTGCCCTGGCTGCCATGAGGAGATTCCTCTGCAGGAAGATCTTGCTAAGCCCCACAGGCCACCTGGGACTATGGGCCCAGAAGTGTGGCCTTGGAGCTGCCTTGCCCTTGTGGCTGGATAAGGGCCCTGGCCACACACTCCTCACCTGCACAGTGGCATTACAGTATCGGGCACAGCCGCTCTTCAGGCTCGCTCTGCTCTTGTAGACACATTTTCGTGTGAAGAGAGCCTGGAAGACAGCCCGGGGGCAGAGGCATATCAGTTCTAGATCCCAGTCCTCTGGGTGTCATAGAGCTGCTACAGAGTCCTGCTGCTCTATTCTGTTGCTCTGCTGATGTCAGAGCACAGGCTGCACCAGCACACCCGGGTCCAGGTCAGAGCTCAGACACCCTCCTTAGGCCTGCTTCCTGGTTGGGAGAATACAGGCCAGGATCTGTACAATCATGGCACATGTACCTCTCTGCCTCTGCCCATGCTAGGGCAGACATCTCTAATCGATCAGGAGCATATCGAGTTAACCCTGGATGTGGCCTAGCTTATTCTTCTGATCTAGCCATCCCTAGCTCCTCATACAGACATTTTGGAGTCCATTGATCTTCTGTGCAAAGGTCTTCCAGCAAAAATATCAACAGCCTGAGCTGTCCTCTTCGGAGTGGGGAGATTTCAATGCCTACTTGCACTCATTCTCAAGCCTTTATGTCCACCCATAACCATCCTGAACTATCACCTACTGAGAACCTACACGAGGCCACACATATCATACCCCTGAGGTCATCAGTCTTCAGCTTCATGTGAATGTTTTTCGTGCCTTTTTTTTTTAATAGATAGGGAAACTGAGGACTGCACAGGTGAAATTACTTTCACTCATATGTATGAGATCCAGAGAAGGGTCTCATAACCTACCAACCTTAGGATCACAAAGCCCACAGTCTACAGCCTCAGCTGTGTAACCTGGCACAATAACCTTGATAACTAACTTTATCATCAGAATTCAGTTGCTGGCTCAAATTTTGTATCAGATAAATGCTTACTCTGCCAACTTTCCCCCTTCCTCTTAGGCTTCTGCTTAGGAAGAGAACCATGAGAACTTCTCAGGCTACAAAGGCCTAAAATCTTGGCTATGTAAAGGAATGCCAAGGTCACTGAGAAAGGAACATTCCAGTCCTCTTGTGGATCTTAGGATAACGTGGATCATGGGAGGGGTGATTGGGGGACTCTCTGGCTCCCACCCAGGTGTCACTTTTCCCTCTTTCTCTTCTCACGCTGGGCCGAGGCAGTGAGGACAGTGGCTCCTCATATCCCCGATCACGACTGTCAACCAGCTCTTGTTCCCCTGATTGGCTCCCCAGGCACACAGTGGGGTGCTGCAGGTGTGTCTGCCTTAGTGGTGCTGCACAGAGCGTCCAGAACAACATCCGTCTGCACATGACAATCAGGGTGACACCAGCCAACGTGGATTCCTCTCCTCCTCCCTCCCCATCCCTGGCTGACAGCACTGAAGGTCCCCGGTGACAGCTTCATTAAGCAAACAAATGCCTGCACCTATTTAATTTTGACATTTGACCTTATTAAATATTTCACAATAAGATTACATGGATAAGCTTGTCACCTTCCATAACAATCTGCCCTAAGGGTGGATGAAATTTCCAGTGGAGAAATTCTTTCTTACAATGAACTTTGAGGCAGAAGTTTCCATCCTCATTTTTACCTTAGAGAACTTTGCTTTCCCTATCAATAGAGCACTTGGCATGTGAACTCCTTTTCAGATTGAACTTCTGAAGACCAAAACAAAACTAGATCTTACTCATCTTTACACCCCAGAACACGGTGTCTAATATGTGATCGACCCTTAATAAATGTGTGCAGAATTCCATCAAACTTGAAAAGCTATAGTAGCTCCAGCATCTTTTCCCTGATAATTATTTTATTTTAAATTGATGGATAATAAGCATGCACATTGATGGGGTACAGTATGATGTTGTACGTATACATCATGGAATGATTAAACAAGTTAATTAACATATCTGCCACCTCACATGCTGTCATTTCTTTGTGGGGAGAACATTTAAAATCTACTCTTAGCAATTTTGAAATATGCAATTAATTATTATTAACTGTAATTGCCATGCTGTGCCTAACTTCTG
The DNA here is from genome assembly GCA_020662805.1 of Glaucomys volans. Classification (NCBI taxonomy): domain Eukaryota; kingdom Metazoa; phylum Chordata; class Mammalia; order Rodentia; family Sciuridae; genus Glaucomys; species Glaucomys volans. The sequence continues at coordinate 410,551 of JAJEJO010000446.1, read as the reverse complement.
AAACCACTGGAACTTATTCCTCCTGTCTAACTGAAACACTGTACGTTTCCTGACATTTATTTTTTTTCTCCATAATAAGACATATGATTAAAAGCAAGCATTATAAATAGCAAATTTAAACACTGGGTTTGATTTAAGAGGGTGAAGCAGAGAAGAACCTTTACTGAGAGGCTGGTTGATTGTGATATTGTGCTTGGGTTTTATTTATGCTAATACTGTTATTATTATTTACAGATGAAGAAAATGGAGTAAGGTTAAATAACTTGTCCAGGTCAATGAGCTTGGATTCAAACTCAGAACTGTGGGGTCCTACCACCCCACACAGCAGGCTTAGAGCTAGTGTTATTCCCTGGTTTCATGAATATCTTTTAAGGAAGGGTGAGGAACCACACCAGTGGGGTTCCTTTGGTGATCTGTGGTTTCATGAGGCTGTCACACTCACTGTGGGCTCAGAGTTGGCAGGACATTTGCTCCTATACATCAGGTAACAGCTCGCGCAAGAGCCCTGAAAGGAAAGACAGCAGGTCAGTACTGGTGTCCCTTTAAGGGGGTGGAGGGACAGCTCCATCCCTGGGCTTTGTCTTTGTGAAGGGGGTTCCACTCATGAGAGTTATAGTTCCCCAGGGGAGAAGGAGGGAAGTCAAGGCTGGGGAGGGGTGTTTGAAGGGAGGAGCAGACCCTGTTAGAGTAGCCCTTTCCTCTGCCTCTTTCTGGGTTGAACCAGCCTGTCCACAGGCCCAAGTTTCTGATCCCTCGTATGCAGGGAGATGCCTGTCCCTGTAGGGACACTGTAGCTGTCCACCTGAAGCAGGGACAAAGTGTTACCACTGGCTGAAGACTAGGCGCCATGTTCTCTAGTTGGCTTAGCAGTGTGAGGTTGAACATGGACATTTCAGTCCCCTGGATTCTCCTCCATTGGATCTCAATTCAGGTGGGACAAAATGGGGTGTCAGCCTCCACTTCTCCAAATCTGTTCTCTGATCTTCTCTACTTGACTCTGCCCCAGGAAGTAGGAAACCTGGAAAATGGCCTCTTGAATTCTTTGCCAGCTTCCAACTGGCTTGGCCAATGGGAGGGACCAGCGGGATACTGGTGGGTAGAAAGAAAGCAAGGTCTGAAGACCACTCTGTCTGAACTGTTCAAATACTTACCTTAGTCTAAGCCAGATGATGACCTGCTATTGCTTATTTCCAAGAGTGAACCAAACAGAAATCACTGTCAGGGACTGGCTAGGAGAGGGACCTTGTTGATAACCTCCCTTAAAAAGGGGTGACCAGAATGGCATACGATCCCCCTGATGGCATCTAACTAGCACAGCCTCTGCTCAATAGCCTAAAACATATCAGTTATTACATTAATTAAGAACTCCACAATAAGAAAAAAATCACCACAAATCCATGCCAAATTCTTAGCTAGCTATTTCTAGTCTTTATCAAGAAGACAATAAGATGAAATAAAATAAAACCAGGCCATTTTTCCTTGCTGAATGCCCATGTTCCAAATACTTCACAAGAGCAATCACTGATGTAGTACTGAAGTGTCCTGAAAGGCCCAGGATTGTGGCAATTTGGGGGTTATGGTCTCCATAGGAACTTAAAGATTGCATGTAGAGCAATTCTGGAATTTGGGGTGCTTTGATTAAAACAGACTGAGTCAAAAAGTTGCTATGGAAACAGGAAAGGCCATTAGAGGGCACAGAAGCTCATAGGGAAACTGTCATTCTGGTGTTTGAAAAGAACTACAGAAAGATAGTTTGATTCACCAGACCAAAGTAGCTACCTATGAGGAAATTTCATTTTAAATCACTTTTAGAGAAGCTATGGGCCTGGAGCAGGGTGGTTCCAGGTGACAGTGGTGAGGGAACAAAGGAAATGGATTCTGAGTCTCATGGGGGAAAAGAGCCTGATCTGACCCCAGTTGTGGTTTAATAAGTTGAATAGAGTCTCTAAAAATTCATGCCCCCTCCCTGCCAAACAGAATGTGACCTTACTTAGAAAGAGGGTGTTTACAGATGCGGTTAGTTGGGCTAAGATGAGGTTACACTGGATTTAGGGTGGTCCCTACATCCAACTACTAGTCTTCTTATAAAAGGGAAAGAGGACACACAGGGATGAAGGCACCTGAAGACAGAGGCTGAGATAGGATGGTGCAGCCTTAAGCCAAAGAATAGCAAGGACTGCCGGGAACCCAGAGCTGCAGAGGGAGTGTGGTCCTGCTGACTCCTTGATTTCAGACTTCTGACTTCCAGAACTGTGGGAGAATTCACGATGGCTGCGTTAAGCCACCAGTGTGTGGCAGTCTAGTGTGGCAGTGCTAGGATCCCAGCTCACCCTTGCAGCCAGCATTGTTCATGAAACTCCCCCTGTAAACTTGGTGCAGAGTGATTGTGATGGACCTCAGGTCCACCTGCCTCTTCACGGAGACAGAAACCCCCAGGGACAGGGCTCCTGTGGCAAAGTGCTCCTTGTCAGCTCTCTGAACTGCGTGGAATGGAGCGGCTGTTCCGGGGCCCCGATCTGCTGCATTTCCCGGTTCCCTTACCCGTCTCATTTCTCTCTTCGTTTCATCGCATCGATGGGGCAGAATCGGGACAATGGAGGGAGGAATGAGAACTCCAGTCAGGGTGTAAATCCGGCCATTTTTGGCAGTGACTTCAATTTCTTCCATTGCCACATCATTTGCCAGAATCTGTCCCTGGAAAGAAGTGATACCATCTTCCGTTCTGTGCTGCAGGAGTGCCATCGGTCCCCAGCCTCACTGCAAAGCCCTTGATGTCACTTAACTCTTTTTGGGGAGGGAAGGGTGCTAGTTGGAGGGGCTGACTGTCGGGAAACACTGAGTCTGTTGAGCTATTTCCTGACTGACACCAGGCAGGGATATCCTTGCAGAACGGTCCTTGCAGGTGCTAAGCTAGGACAGAGCTCAGCACCCGCTGTGCCAGTTCTATAGCCTATATGCTTTGGGTAAACTGTTTGACCTCTCTGTGGGGAAATGAAGATCCATCCATTCAAAACATTCATTGACCTTGAATCAGCTCTGGTCAGCTTTAAACACTGGGGATACATCAGTAAATAGACAAGTTCCTGCTTAGGTTCTAGTGGAGGCAGCAGAAAAGAAACAAATTAGCTAAGATTTCTGGTCCCGCCTTTCCTCAAACCTGCTCCCCCGGCAGTATTTAATGGCAACTTCGTTCATCCTTCTAATGACTCAAGTCACAAAGCCAGGCGTCATCCTTGGCTTTCTCTGACTTCATCACCCATCCAGCCAATTTTACAGGGTCTACCGACCTTCAAGATACAGTCCTCATTCAACCACATCTTATCACACCCCTGATGCTACCCTGGGCTGAGTCACCGTCACTCCTGACTGCATTGTTGTCATCGAATCTTAACCAGGCTACCCAGATGTACATCCGATTATGTCATTCCTCCGCTCACAGTCCTCCAATTGCTTCTCATCTCAGTCCGCGCCTTACCCTGACTTCGCAGGCTGTATGCCCTCCCCGGCCCCGCCTCTGCCAGAAGGCCCCGCCTCCTCCACAGAAAGCCCTGCCTCCTCTGCCAGAAGGCCCCGCCCCTTCTCTCAGAAGGCCTCCTCCTCCATCAGAAAACCCCGCCTCCTCCCTCAGAAGGCCCTGCCTCCTCACAGAAGGCCCCACCTCCCCTCTCCCTTTGGCTCCTCTCTTCCTGCTACTCTGTCTTGCTGTTCTTCAAACAGCTCTTTGCCCTCTGGCTTTGCACTTGTGTTTTCTCCTCTCTCTGGAATGCTCTTAACCTCGAGTCACACTGCTGTTCCTCCATTTCCTAAAAGCTTGGCTCGGATGTTTTCCTCTTTGTGACGACTTCTTGTCACTTTATCTAAAACCTCAGTCCCTTCCCCACTTCCTCTTCCTTTCCCTGCTTTGCTGTTTCTCCCTTGCACTCTCTTGCTTGTTTAACATTTTCTTGTCTATCTCCCTGTTTACCAGAGTGAAAGTTCCATACAGCCAGGACTTTGGTCTGCGTGCTCACTGATCTATGGAACACATACAGCACTCAATGGGTTCATGTTGAAATGCTGAGGCTGTCGTGATCAACATCAGTGGTGAATCAATGGGCAGCAATGGCTCTATGCTGGCAGACGTTGCTGATGTTACAACCCCAAAGGGCTAGTGGAACAACAATGCCTTCTTTGAGTTTCTTTCTTTTCTTTTTCTGTTTTTGGATACCAGTGATTAAGCCCAGGAGTGCTTACCTACTGAGCCACATCCCCAGCTATTTTTATTTTTTATTTTGAGACAGAGTCTTGCTGAGCTGCTCAGGGCCTTGCTAAATTACTGAGGCTGGCCTCAAACTTGTGATCCTCCTACCTCAGCCTCCAGAGCTGCTGGGATTACAGGCATGCATCACCATGCCTGGCTTGAGTTTCTTAAATAAGTCATGATTCCCCCACTTCAGGACCTTGGCCAATGTTCTCTCTTCGGCCAGGAACCTCTTCTATTCATTCCACCAAGTTCATCCTACTCATCCTTCAAGGAGTGGCCCAAGCATCACCACCTTCCCAAGGGCCTCTTGACCTGCTGCCTCTCTGAGACTCTCCTTTTCCATGTTTTCACAGCCCTCTGTGACCCCTCTGTCTGGCATGCATTGCAACTGCAATTAAATAATTTGCTGATTGCCTGATGAGTGGCTCAAAGCCTATTTTCCCTGCTGGCATAGACTGCCTTTTTCACAGCTTTATCCCTGGTGTCTGGTGCAGAATCACACATGCAGCTGCTCAGCAGATAGCTGCTAAAAGGAGTCTTAAACCGTGAGTTAGCACAGAGGCAGGGCAACCCTCATCCTGTGAACAGTCATCACCAGAGCACAAATGCAGGTGGGGACTGATGCCTGCGGCGGGCAGCTCACTTACGTTGCTGGTGATGTTGAACCGTATGACCTGGTTGGCCATGCTCCTAATGTGAGGGGTCGAAACCAGAGTGGCCACTTCGAGCTGCAATGAGGAGACAACGATGGAGACATCTGGAGCAAATGCAGAGTCCTGATTTCTCACCATCCTTACTGGAAAAATAATCCTTAAAAGTTTACAAAATGAATAATAGGAGCTTTGATGTCACGAGTGCTTGTGGCTTTGAAGATTTCTTTGATATCAGACTCATTATACATGACTGGGGGTTCACTCAGAGCTAAAGATAAAGAATACATATCAAAAGCTCTCTAGTACCAATAAATTGGAATTCAAGACTAGGGTCAGAGGTTTTGAAAGCAGGGAAAACAAGCAGTAGGAAGGGTAGGGCCAACCTGGGTGAACGGGACAATGTGGTATCTGACGAGTTCCAGAAGCTTCCGAGAGCCCTGTAAAGGAACCAAAATACTTCTTTAGTCAATGAGGAAAGTATTACACTCCCTCTCTCATGGGAGCCCTTCAATAGATTTAATCATAAAATAAATGACTCATTAAATAAATGACTCCCCTTTATTGGGAAATCCAGGATGAGGAAAATGTCATCTCCCAGATAGCCAATATTCCCCAGACCTGCATGCGGTGACAGGGGCCGATCTGAAAATAGAATTGCATGCCTTGTATCATCTCCCATCACCCCTGAGAAGTAGGGGCTACACTGGCCCATTGAATATGTGATAACACTGAGTTTCAAAGACACGTTGAAGGTCGCACAGCTGACTCAGGCTGTGAGACTAAGAATTAGCCCGAGGTCTCAGTCACTCTGCCGCACTACCTTTCTCTAGGTCAACAGCTATGTTCTGCACTTTCTGAGACAGATCTCCATTTATGATTCTCTGCTTGTCAGGCCACATGCTGGCCATTTTGGAATATATGACCCCAGGGATCTTGATCATCCTTCCCTTCCACAGGAAGGAGATTCCCCTGTCAAAGTCCTTTCCAAGGTTTCTCTTGCTTCAGAAAATGAAAGTAACAGTGGAGAAAAAGAGGCACACAAAGGGAACTAAGGCAGGATAAGCAGTCCCCACAGGAGCCTTGGAGGGAGGCTCCCAAGTAGAGGACCGCTATTGGGGGAGGAAGGCCACAGTCTTGGTGACCTCCTACAGCTTGTCTCTTTCTCCCAGCTGAGCCAGAGCTGGGAGTGACATGTTTCACTGCCCTTGAATTCTGCTTCTTAAGTGACACAGCATAGTCATTCTGACTTGGAAAGGTGAAGGAATACAAATCCAAGATCCTAATAACTACCAGGAGGTTGACCTTCTAGGGACATGTTTCTGCACCGTGGAGAGCCAGGCTGAGCTCGAGTTCCCCTCACTCAGACCTCCTCTGCATCTGGCTTGATCACTGTGCTGGGGAGTTACTACAAGTAGCATGTTATGATTTGGGTTATGCAGTGCCCCACAAAAGCTCCTGTACGAAGCAATGCAAGAATGTCCAGAGGGGAAATGATTATGAGAGCTGTAACCTAATCAGTGGATTAATCCACTTGAATGGATTAATGGGGTGGTAGAAGCTGTCTAAGCTTCTTGGTTGCCATGTGCAGAGCTGCTTTCCTCCACTGTGCTCCACCATGATGTTCCACCTCACTCGGGCCCAGAGCTATGGAGTCTGTTGACTGTGGACTGAACCTACAAAACCATGAGCCTAAATAAACTTTTCTTCCTCTAAGTTGTTCTTGTTGGGTATGTTAGTCACAGAGGCACAGCTGACTAAAACATATATGTGGCCACATCCTGGTTCGTCTGGGCAACCCCAGTTTACGCCTGTTGTCCTGGTTGCTCTACTCACTTCCCAAAGTGTACTGGCATGGAGGATGAATGATACGGCTGCCATATCTACGAGCCAGTAACATCATGAACAGGATGGTCCACCAATAAGAATGCTGAAGTGGACCCCAGTCGGCCAGCTCTGGAAGTGATGCTTTCTGTAACCATGTGACCTTGAGTGTGTCAACCTCTGACTCTCAATGTCCCCTTATAGGTACAGCACCGTATCCCAAAATGGGGACTTCCAGGCAGAAGCAATGCTATTTCAAGCTCCAGTGGTCCATGGCAGAAAGGGTGGGACACAGTGGGAAGTGCTGAGAAATGTCACACCGTAGTAGACTGCAAACTCCTGAAAGGCAGGAACTTGGGTCCCTCGAGCTTATTATCACCCTGTTCCCAGCCAGCACAGTAAGGGCATGTAGTAAGCTCTTCTGTCAATAAATTAAAGGGACAGGGAGGTGTCCGGCTGAGTCCAGTCCTCCGAGCTGGACCTTAGAAATCTGAATTCTGAACTTGGTTCTCCTTCTGTGTGATCTTGAGCAAGTCATTTAGTCTCTGAGTCTCAGTTTGTCTGCAAAATAAAGGGACCAGTGTGGGTCCCTTCTAGTCTTCTGATTCTATTGGGAAGAATTTATCAATGGAATAATCCATTTCTAGAGTCCCAAGAATTCATTGGTGTCATGTCCATATTACAGGGAAGAGAAGAATAAAAGGACCAAAGGAATCAGTCAGCATTCCTTGTACCCCATGTGTGCCTGGGGCCTTATGGGGCCCGGGGCTGTCAGTGCTGTCCAGCTCAAATTGACAATATGCTTCCACCTGCTGTTGTCAGGAACTTTTTGGTACCAGGTATTCAATCTCTTATGAGGACACTCACTTCCTCTCTGCTGTTTTAGGTAAAATAAGCCCCAAGTCCTTTGATGCCAGAGGCAGAGAGAGTTTTTCTACCACGTTGTTCTAGAACTTTCTAAATTCACCTCCCTTCAATCTACTCAAAAGGAGTGTGTGAATTTGGAAAGGCAAGTCTCTCACTCCCTTTGCCATCTAGTTCCATGATGGTAGTAAACTGGGTCTTATAATTAGTAATCAATAGCCATGTTCTCTGCGGGGATTAGGGTGATTTCCAGACTGAAATTGTGCTTCAGGGAGAAATACACACCGTTAAGGAAATACTGCATTCCAAAATCAGAATCAGAAACTCTTTTTCTAATGAAAGCAGTTTATTTTGCATTTCACTGGCATAGCTGATGGGGATTCTACTGGCTCCAACTGAGATTCCTCCCTGAAGATAAAGCTAAAGGAAGGATTGAGAGGATAGAGAGAGGAGCTTCCCAAGGGCTGAGAAATTTTAACCCATGCAGGCTCTGGACCCAAGGAAGGGGAAGGAATAGTCATTTCACTCCTTACCTAGAAACTATGTGGAAAACCAGTTCCGACTCAGAACAAAGAGACCTGAAGTTTTATATTCTTTGTGGGAGAAAGACACTGCCTTTGAGAAAAACCATGCTGAGAGCCAGGAGCAGCGGTGTGTGTTGGCCAGTTTCTATGGTGTGAATGTTCACATGGAAGGCTGATCTAAGCTACCAATGTGATCTGAGTGGAGCTAGAAAGAAATACACACAATCCACTCTTGAGAGCCTGAAAGAACCAGCTCTGGTTCCCATCAGAAGCAGTTTTAAGGAAGGAGGGGAAGGAGAATTTTCTGAACAAAGATGCCTGACAGAAAAGAAGGAAGGGTAATTTTTTTCTGTTCTAGTTAAAAGGTTTTATTTTAACTTTAAGTATACTGGATTAGGTGCCTTTTTGAACTCCTCTATTATTTTAAAAACACCACATTGCCAGGCGCGGTGGCGCACGCCTGTAATCCCAGCACTCGGGAGGCTGAGTCAGGAGGATCGCGAGTTCAAAGCCAGCCTCAGCAACTTAGTGAGGCCCTAAGCAACTCAGTGAGACCCTGTGTCTAAATAAAATACAAAATAGGGCTGGGGATGTGGCTCAGTGGTGGAGTGCCCCTGGGTTCAATCGCCAGTACCAAGAAAAAAAAACAAAAAACAAAAAACAAAAAACATCACATCAAGGAGGTCATATAAATCTAGAATTTTAGTAATTTCCCAGGAGAGTAACATTACTTTTTTAGCTCACTTTAAATTGAGTGTGAGCTTTAAAGAGAGGGTGCAACATTTTTTCAGCAATAACAAGGTTTCAGAAAACTTGAGTGTGAATTATATATTTCAAATAACATCCCATGTAAGATCCTGGGGAGATCTGGCTTTCTCAAAGGAAACCCTTAGCAAATCCTTTCAGGTGATGAGCACCTGTTTGCAATGTAAGACACACCTTCTGATTTATCTTATCTAATCTATCTATCTATCTATCTATCTATCAATCATCTATCTATGTATCTATCTATCAATCATCTATCTATCATCTATCTATCATCTATCTATTTTAAATTCAGAGTTTTCTGAAAGGAAAGATATCCTAATGGATATCTGAGAGTATTCTGGAAAGAAATGTATCCTTGTGGATTTCTGAAACAAAAAAGCAACACATTTCAGGGTGCAATAACAGAAAAGCCTGGGTCTACTTGTGCAAGGACATGGGTATTTGCCAGCAGGTCCTTTCTGAGCCTCCTCTGGTACCACTAATCACAATGCTTGAGGTGAGGCTGTGGAACTGCTTAGTTAACAAGTTCCATGGCTGATTCCTAACTGCACTAAAGTCACTATAACACTCAATCATGTCTGTAAAGATTTGGAGAGCCCTCTCCACCCCCATTCTTCATAATTAGCACCATTCTATATGAAGTCAGAGTAGTCTGGCACTGTTGCCAAGATGGTGGCATGATTCCAGGGCCTTGGAAGGAAGTCTGTGGCCCTTCCTGTAATTCCACCATTTGTCAGTGAACAAAATTCCATAGTCAGCTATCCTTCTCCTCAGGATACAGCTGTAATTCCTGGGAGAGGAAATGCTCCAGTCGTTTCAGTCACCTATACCCTTATGTGAAGAAGTCAACGGTCTCCTTCTAGAGGGAAATGCGACTGTATTTGTTGGTCTAGGTGGTCAGCTAGAGATGAGCAGGGATGGGAGAAGGGGAGACAAGAGGGAGGGGCAGCTGTGAAAGGGCTGCTGACAGGCAATGGTGCTGGAGGACTCAATACCCATCATGCAATGCCACAAGGACATAACCCCTCTCCCCTTGTGTGGGTGGGGCTATGGAAGAAATTCATCTTAGGAAAGTGGGCAGACTACTCAGAGTCACCAAATGGCATCACAGTCTCCTGCCGATCCCACATTCCATAAAGAGGACCCAACTCCCTTCTCCATAGATTTATGTTCCCAAGGTTGCTATGAATTCACAAGCTGCTTCAAGAGCCAGTTGACCTTTATCTGACTTTCTACCAGTGGTGTTAGGCTGGAAAGGTCAGAATGACCCAAGTATGCAGGTCCATGCCCCCAGATTTTACCCAGTGTAGGCACAAGGCTTCTCCTAAATGGGCAGCAGCTGCCCAAGACCAAGGCCCAAAGAGGCTCAGTGACCACCTGCCACTCCAAGGTTTTATGCACTGAAAGCTCCTGCCCCTGTCCTTACAAAAGCCCAAAGGCTAATCATTTTGGCCCATTTGCCCCTGGCCCAGCCATCTGCCCCTCTCTCTGACAGGTGAGTCACTTTTCTTGCCTCTTCCTTGCCTTCAATAAACCTGCTCTAACTGCCGTCGCTGCCTTGCTGTGCTCTGTTCCTGGGCTGGGGAATTGCCCTGATCCTAGGCCTCCCACCCAAGGACCTAGGATTACTCCCAACTGACTCTCAACCTCTGGTAACAAATTGAAGGCCGACAGTTTGTAATGAAGGGATTACCGTGGAGAGAGAGGAAAGAAGAGAAAGGTAAGGCTGTTACATCTAAAAATAATGCTTATTCCTTTCAAAGTTTAGCCTAGGCCGGGGTGGCCTACTTCAGGAATCATGCTCTCAGTGATTTTAGAATTGTAGGGAACTTAAACTCTTGATTTTACTATTGAGAAACGTTAGAAAAGCCAGGACAAATCAAACTATCATTTAGACCTAAGGTAGGCAATAGATTTTATTTCCCATGGTGAGTCAAATTGACTGATCATAGCTAGTTGAAACTCTATTGAGGAGAGTAAAGCCACATCTAGTTCCAGGGTACTGTGATTGATTAGTGATGTCTGCCTTGCTGTTAGGAGGGTGGGGGTCATACATGTGCTACTTTTTAGCTACCTATCCCCAGTTTAGAAAAAGCCTATATGGGTACAGACTGGGACAGTGATACTGACATCACACTATCAGAGTAAGTAGGATACAATACCTCTGGCGAAAGGAGGTAATCGAGAGTGCCTTCCTGCATGTTATCCAGCGCTTCATTACTTGGGACAAAAACGGTATATGGTCCACCAACCCCCTCCTCATCTAAGGCATGTCCCACATTGGTTTCCTGCATTTGAGAAATGAAATTTTGTATCAGTGATCTATCTCAGACAAATATTTAAAGCCATTCTCCAGAAAGCATTTATAGTTGAGATCCTTGCTCATTTTACAGTTTTGGGAAATCTACTAAGGTCCATACCTCCAGCAGAGATCTGAACTTGCTGTATCTTGGTTGCAGCATTGCCATTATGGTTTGCTGAAAAGAGACATTTTGCTTAAAAATTAGTAAAAAAAAAAATCACAAAGTGGTTTGGGAAATACAAATCCTAACACTAAGAGATCAATTGCAATTGATGCACATGTGTGGACACATAAATGGACCTGGTCAACTGCCATACATGATGCAAATGTTTGTTGTTATTTAAACAGTAGTTCAAACCTGTATATTCTGAAGCAACTGCTGGCCATCATCATACAGGTCAAAAGGGATAAATCTCATCATGACAATAACTGCAATGAATGATGAATAAATTTTCATGCACACTGGGCTGAGTTGTCTGATGTCTTTACCATAAAAGAGGTTAAAAAAAAATTAAGATTTTCCCTACACACATACTTCCTGCCTTTATTTCTCTCTGCAGAAACACTCAATATTCTATTGAAAACAGGCAAGTCATCCCATCCTCTCTCTGCTGAGATCCTTCTAGTAGAATGAAGGACAGGCATGTAGTGCTGACTAACACTTCCTTCTTGGAGTGACTCTCCAGGGAGCAGAGGGATTGCATTGGGGCTGGCACCACTTTTACCTGGAATAGCTCACCTGGGGATTGCTCTCAAATGTGGGCTCTATCTTGTCCATGGCTCTGTCAAGGATGTGCACCAGCCCGTTGGAGGCAATTATGTTCCCCTGAATAATTTTTACTTTCTTTGTGCCTCTGTAAAGTTTAAGCTTTAGTTGATTGTCCTAAAATTCCAAAGAAAGATGGAAGAATATAGTGTTTTGGAAGGAGTAAGCCCTGGACTAGAAGTCCTGAGTCCTTGGGTCCTGCCATTTATTGGCTGGGAGACTTTGGATAAGTCACATAATCTAACATGAGGGTAGAGGTACCCGCTGGGTTGATTTTGCAGAATTTTTGTTAAGATAAAATGAGATAACATGAAATCATAGGCTAATGTGGATAAGGTATTATAATGCTTTCCTCCAATAAAAATGCAAGTTCAATTGCATACATTATGTAAAAATTTGTTACTTAAACAGTAACTTAAACCTGTGTTCTGAAGCAGCTGCTGGCTGTCATCGACTAAGCAATTTACTGTAAATGTATCATTTACTTTAGTGTTTGAAAAAATGAATGATGCATGTCCTTGTGAGAAAGGAAGCCACATCTTCATATGTGCTATTTATATATCACTCTATTTCATCATGTACCTCCCATCCATCCATCCACCCATCCATCCATCCACCCATCCATCCATCCATCCATCCATCTGTCAATCTTTGCACTGCAGACTGGCTAAGGTTGTAGGCTTTGGAATCAGGCAGAACCACGTTTGAACCCTGGCTGTAGCATTTACCATCTGATCCCTCTGCTTTTCCACAGGTCGAACAGGGATCAGGCCAGGACCTCTTCCAAAAGGTCATTGTGAGTCTTAGGTAACACAAATAAATATTCATCCCTGCTCTTTGCATGGAAAGACCTCTCAGTGAGCCACTGACTGTTGACATATGTGAGTGCAATACCAGGCCCCAACCCACAAGCACATTCTGTTCACTTGTCTCCTCGCCCATGGCCCCGACTAAGTGGAGTCACAAAAAGAGTTATTTGTGAAAGGGACAGGGTGGTTTTGTTAAAAAAACAAAACAAAACAAGACCCCAGAACTAACAGCATTAAGAGAGACGGGATGCTGAGCTGGAGAAGATGGATGGACCCCTGCAATTTAAAAGAGTCTGTTTCCTTTGTAAGAGGAATGCAGCTGGGGCTCTGTGCTCATGTTTCCAGGAAACAGGTGACAACATTTGTCTTCCTGTTGTCAGCTGAGTGACGAGTGCCTTGAAAACTAAATTGGACCAGACCAAAATCACAAACTTTTCAACTCCCTTTTCAACACAGTCCTCCCATTCCTTCCTGACCATGGAGTCTTGCTTCTTCCTAAGTAGGAAGATAAACAAGGACAAGGAAAGACGTTTCACAGATCCTTTCACAAATCCCAAACCCAAAGAACAAGATCCCATGAGCACTGACTTGGAGGACATTTAGTTCTGTGCGTGAATCTCAGAGACTTTCTTACCTCATCCCTGTTGAAGATTTCCCCTGACATCCCAGTCAAGGTGTAGAAGGTGTCTGTGTTGTTCAAATGCTCTGTGTCCATCTGTCCAGCAATGATGTGCAGTTTTACAAAATGCTGAGCAGCCTTGATATCCATCAAAAGCTCTTTTACCTAAGAAAAGAGGACCTTTTGACTGTTGTTTGAAGGAGAAAATGATTTTGGTAATGCGTGTGCTGGACCTTCTTTGGAACCAAAGACATCAAAGCCAGTGTTCCTAACGTGCACCTGGGCTCTTTCAGACACAGAAGACCTTTCCTGAGCACAACTACCCCAGGCCAGCCCTTAAGACAGTGGCAATCCGGACAATGGGAAGCAATGCCCACTAAATTCCCAAACCTGGGAGGCTGCTCCAGCGCCGGAATGGATGTGGCAGGGAAAGCACAGCAGTGGGGCCAGGAGGAGCGGGTTGGTGACAGGTACCAGGAATGTACCTCCAGTCCAGGAAGAGGACAGGCATGAAAGACTGAAGAGAACAAGCAGAGTTGGACTGAGGGTGCTCTTGAACAGTCAGGATTCCTGAACCCCACCAGACCAAATCTCTATCTGGGCCTGTTACATAGTCAACCATCAACCCAGATACTATTTTTTTATTAACTCTGTGCAAACTTTCTATATTAAAGGAGAGGCCACCTGCAAAGAGGCCAGCATGCCGTATTCACTAGGTCTACTCTCCAACAGGGGAGACAGAAGACATCTCTGAAGGTCAGTAGCAGACAGACGCCTCTCACACAGGGGACGCTGATCGTAGGTTGCGGGGAGGGAGCCTGGAACTTACTGGTTTTTGCTTCAATGCAGCAAAATTTGTTATTGCAAAACATCTTGAATTAAGATAACCCAATTTTATCCAAGTCAGTAAGTTCATTACTCACATTAAACCAAATAGAAATATTTCATTGGTAGCCTCCTGCTAGGAGCCCTCCAACCAGACCCATTGAATGACATTAACTCAAATAACAGCTGCTCACATTGAAGAGTAAATTTTTCTTCATTTTCTCCTATCACTGTTACACTTATGATGATTTAAAATCAGCACAAATACCTAGCAAATGCTTGGGTTTAACTATTCCTATGGGAAATGAGCAGTTTTGCATTATGGAACTGGATTTTTCTCACATGACTACGTTAAGAGTCTTTAAGGGTTCTCATGAGGGGAATGATAGGAAGTGGGGCCCAGGGAGATTTCATAGGGCTGGTAATTTTCTCTCTGGAGATACAAGTACTTTCACTTTGAGAAAATTCATTGAGTTGTGTACTTAAAATTCGCATACTATCTAAAAGGATGCTTCACTAAGAAATTCATCCGATATTACCTGTTCTCATTCATTTGTGGAAGTTAGAAGAGTTAATTTCATAGATGTAAGTACAAGGTGCTGGCTGAGGCTAGAAAGGGTAGAGGGCAATGGGGTGAAGGGGGGTTTGATAATGGTTCCGCAATACAGTCAGCGAGAAGGGAAAGTTCTAGTGTTCTCCAGCATAGCAGGGTGGCAACAACTGATGGCAATTTATAATATTTTCTAAAAAATAGGAAGAGAGAAATCTGAAGCTTTGCAGGACAAAGAAATAAAAAATGTTGAAAGAGATGAAAAATTATAATTACCCTGATTTGATCATTATGTATTGTATTCATGTATCCAAGCATCACACCATCCTCCTTACATATCTACAACTATGATGTATCAGTTAAAAATAAGAAAGGATTTTACCAAAACCCACCATGCTGCTCATCAGTAGGTTTATTTTTATTTTTATTTTTTTGCGTTGCTGAGGATTGAATCCAGGGCCTTGTGCTTGTGAGGCAAGCACTCTACCACTGGCATCACACCATCCTCCTTACATACCTACAACTATGATGCATTAGTTAAAAATAAAAAATGATTTTACCAAAACCCACCATGCTGCTCATCAGTAGGTTTAATTTTTCTTTTTGTGTGTGTGTGTTGCTGGGGATTGAATCCAGGACCTTGTGCTTGTGAGGCAAGCACTCTACCAACTGAGCTATATCCCCAGCCCAGTAGATTTAATTTTAATAGAGTTTTCCCACTTCAGTGGAAGAAGGTGTTGCTTCTTCAGGCTTCCCGCGTGCACCCTTCAGGGTCAGGTTATTTCAATACTCACATTGAACCCTTTCAGGCCCTTGTCTGAGGGCAGCAGTACAGTGAATGGTCCCAGGTTACTCAGTGGCCAGGCATAAGCTTTGTCTGAGGAGAAGAAATGTTCAAAGAAAGAAAACACCAAGTGGGTCAGTGGTACATGAAGGGTAAATCTCACCATGGACCTGTGCCATGACTGGTCCACCCATGCCCTTCCCTGCTCTGATTTCCATGACCGCCATTTCTAAACAAATGCAAGGTGCCATGAAGCCTTGGCCCTGACGCTTTCCACACAACTCTTGAAGAGCTTCAAGGGTATCTAGGATGAGTGGGTCAGGCCTGAAAAGATCCTCTGGCACTTGACCCCCTCTCTGGCTTTCTGAGCTGTTGTTATCTCAGTCAGCAAAGATGCAGCCCTTGTCTCCATCTAGGGTCAGCTCAGAAGAGTCCCAAGCTGGACTTTGTGTTCTGCTGTTGTCATCTTGAAATGCTTAATGTTTGAACAAGAACCTCACATTTTCATTTAACACTGGGCCCTGAAAATTACATAGCCAGCCTGCATCCATCACCCTGGGGATGCTGTGACATTGGGACAAGTTCTGGGTTCTCACCCAGAAGGTAGCATGAACTAACACTTTGTAATGGGAAGCTGAGAGGTGAACAGGGCTCTGTTCAGGGAAACCTTTGAGGGCCCGATCTGCAAAGGATACTCTGAGCCCACCTTCTGCTCCACTTGATAGTCTAAGAGTTCTCAGAGGAAGCCCAAGTCATGACAGTGATGCCTGACTCCCCATGGGGTGCCTTGGAAAGAGCAGGACATCTAGGCAGGATGCACATTGAGATGTATGCACAGTCTAGCATTCACCCATCAATGACACTTACCTCTGTAGTTGTCTTCTTTCTAGGGCTGGTAAATTCTAATATAAATGCTGATATGTAAGGCTTCTGTGATTGGTCAGGTCTGTGTTTTATTTTTATTGATTGGCCAAATGTGTTTGAGTGGAAACCTGGTCCAAAGCTGTGATTAGCTATAATAGTTCATTCCCAAGGGGAGGCAGGGCAATAGTTCCTAGAAGGCATTTGCAATTGCCTGATGGGCAATCAGGGTCTTGTAGACTGCCACCCTGCCTGGGGAGCCAGGGGAGGATTTGTCACTATAGGCAATTAGTGGCTTCTGGGCTCAGGGTGTATATAGTCATGATTGTTCCAAAATTCAAATGACATCTCCATTGAGCATCATGGATATTGCCTGGGGACTCAGTCACTCTCTAGTCCCCAGTGTTGCCTGATGACCTCTGTTCATACCTGAAGGAGGCATAAAGTCAAGGAAATCAGTGGCTCTCCCTCTTGCTGTTATGGGAGGTCTGACACTCTCTGGTGACCCCAGGATCCTAGCCTCAGCTTTCTACCTGCTAATTCTTGCATTGATAGATCTCTTGGCAAAGAGCCGTCTCCTTGGAAGTAGCTGTCTGCTCTCTCCCTCTCCCATGTGTGACCCTTTGCTAAGGGGCTGGTCCCAGGAGACCAGCTTTGCCTATTTCCTTTCAGAATGTGTGCATCTTGCAGGGGGTCCTTCCCAAATGACAGCTGTCATGGGGCGCCTGTAGCCATAGCCGCGTACCCAGGAGTGAGATGAAAGAGGTGAGCCTTCCTTGCCATTTTCCTCCGGGTTCAGTGTTTAATTCTCGGAGTCGCTCCATGATGTTTCCATAGCATGTTGAGCCGTCACCCACATAACCTTTCCGGCAGGTGCATCTGCAGAGCAGACGAAAACACCTTCTCAGGGTCTCAGAGCCATGGACTGTGGGACCACCCAGTCCAACACCTCATGGCACGGATGGGAAGGAGAATGCCCAGAGTAGGATCGGGAAGAGGCCAGCAGGGGCGCAGACCTGAGACAGTACTCGGGTGCAGCCCCTAACATCCAGGGCCTTCCAGAGCAGAGTGCTTAATACGTTATGTACATCTGCAAACAGGAGATATCTTCATCTGCTTTGTCTCAGTATTTTTCAAAGTGTGGTCAAGAGACCGTGCACATCAGTTTCACTGGAGTGTTTCCTGAGGATAGAGATTCTAGGGTCCCACTGCACAACCTCTGAATTGTGAGAAGCTACTCAAGTCTGTGGGACAGTGAAGGTTTAGAACTATTGATCTGCTAGAATACACTTCCCCCACCCCTTCCTAGCTGTGATTTTTCAACCTGATGGTTCTCTATCCCCTGCAGATTGGGGTCCCTTTAGGTATACTCTTGTGGCACCCTGAAGCTTTTCTCTATAGCAGCAATGGCACCTGTAATTTTATCCTTATCTGGCTACATGATTAATACCTGCCCACCTACCTAGTTTGAGAAAAGAGCGAGGGTAAGGGTTTTATGGGTATTTGTTCAAGATTCACAGTTGTAACCCCAGGATGGAGCAAAGGACTGGGTCCACAGTAGGTGCTCAGTTAATAGTTGTACAGTAAGTTGGAATCAAATTAAATAGATAACTAACCAAACCATGCCAGGGATATGACTCATGTGTAGAAGAGTGTTCCAAAGAATGATGACATGCTCACTGACCCAGCTGCGCTTCCAAATAAGGTCTTGTGGCAAATCTATTTTCAAAAAGTTTGTGGAATCAATCTCTGAGAGGCCTGATTGCTGCAGGGCCTCCTCACTGGTCTTTCTGCCCCCAAGTCTGGTGACAACTGAACAGATGCTATAGGGGTTGGAGGGAAGTGACTAATTCTGCCAGGAGAAACCAGGGACACTGTCCAGGAGAAAGTAACATTTAAGCTAGTTCTGGAAGGACACCTCCGAGTCTCTCAGATGGACAAGTGATGGGGAGATTATTTCCTGAGGAGACCTCAGAACTTTTATAAAGAAGTGACTCTAGACCAGGGCAACTTTGCTTCCCAGGCAAGATTCGGCAATGTCTGGAGACATTTTTGGTTGCCACATGGGGATAGGGATCTCTTGGTATGTGGTCAGTAGAGGACAGGCCCCCCACAACAAAGAATTGTCCTGCCAGAAATGCCTATTCTGTTGAGGCTGAGAAACCTCACTATGAGGAATTACCAAGGAGAAATAATCTGGAAACAGTATCTAAAATCAAATAATAGTTTCCAACTTAGCTCTCAACTTGCTCTGTCAGTTCTGTACTAAGCTAATTTAAGGCATAAGGGGAAGAGGATATTGGCAACTCCTGGGAGTGATCTATTAGTCACCACTGAAAACTAATCCTGCTATTTGAATTACGTAAGCTGCATTTGCAGACAACCGTGAATACTGAGACTTGTGACCTTTACCAACCACAAAGTATGAGGCCAGTTTCTTCAGTTGTCAGAGGCCAGAGATCTGTTTTGTGTAAAGTGGAAAATCTATTTTAATGGCCTCAGTGCTGAAGGGAATGCATGAGACTTAAATATTTTTAATTTCAATTTCAAATCTCACTCCAAAGTCTGAGATTTTATGAGACTGTTTTCTGACTTGAATATTCTCAGTTGGACTAGGGAACACGCAGAACCCAGCCTCCTTGGTAAAGTGGATTTTTATTCCCAGTGTCTTCTGCTGTCTTAAGGCTTTAGGGACACCTGTAAGTCATTTGCATGCTGTAAATCATGGGTTGGGATTGATGGCATTAATGCTGGAGGCGATCTAGTTAGTATATAGTGTGTCAGTTCATCCTTTATTGATTCGCACGTTCCTCCAAACCCTCACTTACTGCATCGTTTTAACCAGCAACAGTTGTCACAACAAAGACGAATAAGACATGAACCTCTAGGACCCCCCTTGTATTCTAGTGGGGGGCTGAAAGCAGTAAAGACAGGAATGGCTGACGTTTCTTAGTAGCTCCTATGCCAGGCATTCTTCTAAGGGCCTCACGATAGTATTTTATTAAATAAGCCTCATTTATGTTATCAGCCTCATGTTAGATGAGGAAACAGACACAGAATCTCCCCCAGGATCATGCAGCTCTAAGAGGCAGAGCTTACACTCTGGTGTTTGCATCACAGTCTGCATAGAAGCAGCCCAGGCTGCTCTGGGAACCAAGGAAGGAAATGGGAGGGCAGGGGAGGTATCCCAGAAGAGAGGGTAACTCGAGCTCAGGGTTGAAGGACAACATGTTAGCTTCACTCACTGGAGGTGGGTGTTTGTGTAGGAGGATTTCGAAGGAGGAGAAAGAGCACGCGCAAGGGCTGGGGCTGGGAAGGCCATGCCACGTTTGAAGACAGTGCAATGGACTGGTTGTTTGCACTCCTCACTAAATTCACATGTTGAAATCCTAAGGCTCAGTGTGATGGTTTCAGGAACTGGAGAGGTCATGACTTAGGTCGTGAATGGAATTAGCACCTTTATAAAAGAAACCAGAGGGCTCTCCATCCCTTTCCCAGCGTGTAAGGATGGCATGAATCCGAAGGTGGCTGTCTGACAAACAAAGGCCCTTGTCAGAATCTGACCATGCTGATCTCAGCCTCTCAGTCTTCAACTGTACAGTCCTACAAAAACATGGAATGTCACCTATGTCACCACCATCCCAAGGGCCTGCATTCCACTGTTGATTATTGTATTCGGGTGCAGCGGGATGTAAACCATGCTGTTTACCATCTGCCTGCTCAGTCTGGGCCCATCTTCTCTTCAGCCAAGTCGAGTTAATGGAGAGAGGTGCTCTTCTCCCCTCTTGCCCCTGACTTCCCATCTCCACTAGTGAGTAAAATAATGAGGTGCCACCATAACAAGCACGAAGCTATTTGTGCTTCTTAGTAAAAATCAAAATGGCAACAATGACAGCATGATCCTTTCACAGATCCTGATTCAGTGACAACTGAAGTGGCCTGGAGAGAGAAACCTCAGGCTGGGTCAGAAGGTTTGGTCCCAGCCTCTGTTCACCCGCAACAGATCTCTACCATGCTTTCCACATCAACACCCTCTCCTGCAGTCAACACAGCACTGTAGAGAGTGGATATCGGATGGAGAAAGAGAGCCTGGGGAAATAGCTCAGTTGGTAGAGTGCCTGCCTCTCAAGCATAAGGCCCTGGGTTCAATCCCCAGCACCGCAAGAAAAAAAAAAAAATCATAGCATGGAGAAAGAGCCCAGAGAGAGGGTGCCACTCTTCCAAGGCCACACACCTGAATGTGTATGAAACTTAACCCTCGGTCTTCAAACTCCAAATTCCATCCCCTTCCTTTCACATGAGTGGCCTCTGCCTCAGAAGCCTCCACCGAAATGCTCTCACTCACAGCAAAACCTTTCTTCCGAAACCTGGAGGTCGGGAAACACCTCTCAGTCTTGCTCTGCTCCACTAACACGCAATGTTTCACACACGAGGAAACAGGCATGCCCAGGGAGGTCAGGTTCCTGCAAGCTCAACAGCCATTTCCACCCCAGTCACGCTGGATTTCCTTCCTCTGTTCTGACCACCTCCATACCAAGGTATCAGGCCAGGTCAATATTCCAGAAGCTCTAATGGTCATTAGCAAGAAAATAATCATTGAGCCATTTTTTTTTTGACTAAACACAGATCTCCTGAAAGCCTGCCATGGGCTCCTCCTATGTGGGGTGAGGGTGGATATAAAGCCGACCAAGATGCATTGCATTTCTTTTCCTTCAAGGAGTTCACAGCATTGGCTGGTACCACATTCACCACCAGATGGTGGTGGAACTGCGAAGACTTACTCCGTTTGGCCTGGTGCGACGGTGGTGCAGTTTGCATTCCTGTGACATGGGTTTTTTGATTCACAGATGTTGGTCATACTGCACCCGACTCCTGGCACAAAATTCTGGTAATGTTCCTTACACTCGCAGTGAGACTTCAGTAGGCAGAGAGAGAGAAAGACAAATTGGATCCTAATTAGTCACATGGATCACCATTCTTTGATCCACAGTTTCATTCTGCCATGAAAGCTGATTCAAATTAGGTCTGAAGGGTGGGCTTAAGATAAAAATTTGCCAAAGTATCCAGACACAGAAATCATGTTTATGGATCTTATCTGTTGGGAAGATCATACCCCCTGTGCTCTTCAATTTTCTTGTCTCTGGCTACATAATTACTGGATTTTGATTGTCTATAGGTGAGTGAAGATTGGCAATCAAATGGGAGGTATTATTGTTCTAGAATAATATCTGGATAATAGAACCTGGAGTCTTTTGACTCCAATCCAGAGGGCACTGGGCAATGTCTGCAGACATTTTTTTGATTGTCACAAGGAGAAGAGGGTGGAGGTTATAGAGACCAAGGATACTGTTAAACATTCTAGACTATACGGAGCCACCCACTACCCAACAAAGAATTATGCAGATCAATTATCACTGTGTTGCCCTGGAACACTGTGTGGACAACAGAGGGCTTCGAAGACTTGAAAATCTACTTTGGGACCCATTTTTGAAGAGATAAGGCCCAATTTTGATCTCACTCCCAAGGTCTTGTCATTCGTGACATAACATACCTTTTCTCATAAAGGCCCTCATTTAGAGGATGAGGATTTAGCCCCTTGAATTTCTCTGCAAACCTGCCTCAGAAATCATTAGTGAAAATGTTATGTGATACATTCTTCCTCCGTGGAGATGAGAGATGGCAGATTCTCTCCAGAGAATTCCAGGTACATTCTCACTGGGCTTCTGGTAGACCACAGGGAACCCATGCTGTGTTTGGGCTGGACACAGAACCTTTCCTTCTCCCCGAGCAGCACTATCCTTCCCTCCACTGAGGACTGGATTTGCAGCTCAGGACACAGGCAACATAGGAGTGATATTCAGGGAGGACTCTTTTCAACTGGAATCCTCAGCAAACTCCTAACTATGACGGTTTATCTCAGTCAAGGTCCCATGTGATTTATAGGGGCAACGTCTCAGTCCAGGATGTCCACTGCTCCCTGCAACTGCCAGTGCAGTCAACATTTGATCAGTTTTAATCCCTTTGCAACAGAGTGTTTTTGACTCTGAGAGTTCCCTTTACCTTAAAAAGACATAGGATGGAGGGCTGAAAGTGAAAGTCAATCACACAAGCCGTGGCTAAAGTTGACTTGTCAATCTAACTTTGAATTATATGCTTATTTTGTCAATCACCATCTGGGACTGTGATGGTGGAGAGCACAGGGCATGGGAGCTGGGAAAGCATGAGTGTGGAGGGTAGACTCGGTGGGGAACCACCAGGATCAGACCCTGAGCACACCCAAGGCTCTCTGGAGAGGAAGCCCAAATTTAGCATCAACGGGAGAAGCAGAGGCATGGAAGGTGATGATGCCAATGGCCTAGGGCTACCTTGGGCAGATTGTCCCACTTCCAGACACGTCAGTTCATGGTCATTAGCTCACCTGTCCAGGCCCATCGTATTTGCACACTGTAGATTTCGTAGGGCAGTTTCCAAAGTTAGTTTGGCAGGGGTCTACTGGCAAGCACACATGGCCATCCCCACGGTAGCCTGCTTGACATGCACAACTGTGCTGATTTGGTCCCAGGAACGTGCAATGGGCGTGAGGGTGGCAGACTTCTTGTAAACACGGATTGATGGCTTGAGAGGCAATGACAAAATGAGAAGTACATCAGGATGGAGGAGGAAAACTGAGCTGGGAAGGAATGTGGATCACAGGATGTCAGAGCCACAAAGACAATTCAGAAGTTTAAAGAGAGAACTGTTCTATCTCTTCCATCTGACCTCCCCTCCTCCACCAGATAGATTTACATAGGGCCATCAGAAATTGGGACTACAGAGATGGGTTGATATACTATTAATGCCATATTTAGTGTGGAATTAAATATAAAATAGCATGAGAGAAAACACTAATGCTGGTAGAATTTTTAAGTTCTGTTCAAGGCATCTGCCATAGATTAACTCATTGAATGGCAATCTCCTAAAGAAGGAATCTAAAGAAGGTGGATAGAAATATGGGAGCACAGCCAGGTTAACAATCACGTAGTTAGTAAAAGGCAGATCTAGGATTTGAACCCAGGCAGTCTGGCGGTAGAGTTCATCTTCTTAACAGGTATATAATAAGCCTCTTGTAAGGAAAAGAGGCATATGAAGATTTAAAAGAGAAGCACTACATCTTACTCTAATATTGATCTAAGAAGGTATGAAAATTTATAAACATGCTTCAATAATTGGAGAAACTGCCTTTTATCGAAGACTACCACTTGTGAGCTTTTTGCCTGATGCTCTTTATGAATTGCAGCCAGCTACAAAGGAAAAGGAGAATTGATTGCTGTGTTAACATGAGGTGGCTGGGAGGCTTTTGTCTTCCTGTTAAGTCACCCAAACATCTCAGCGAATAAGCCAGCAGGATTGGGATTCCACTCACGCTCGCAGTTCCTGCCGTTGCCTTTGTAATTGGGAAGACATCTGCATTCTAGTTTGGTTTCATCTTCGCTGGAAGGAGCACATCTGGAATTTTCTGGGCAGAGTAAAGCCGCACACTCGGGGATGGCTGTGCAGAAAGATGGTTGAGTTGCTTGCGTTAGTAGAAGAACCAGTTCTGAAAAAACCCAGACTTTAGCGTTTCCTGTTATTCAACAGTAATGCAGGCTCATTGCAATGATTTTAAAAACACAGAATACACAGCGTAAAAACTAATTGTTTTAATTTTCACTCTCCAGGCCCACTCACAAAGTAATCAATAGCCAATACGGTACATTTTAAAATAAAAGTATTTACATGATCTTATGTAATCCTGTTAAAATACGTAGCAACCTGATTTTCAATTCATCATCACATTGTGGAAGTCTTTAAGGATCTACCTTAATCTCTAAAAACTGCATAATATTTCACAATATAGGTGTAACACAGATGGCTGTCAGGGACTATGAAGAATCGGATACCTTAGCCAACTTGCAAGGCTAGCAAGTTGGGTTGATGCAGTGTCATGGATGCTGGTGGAAGATATGAGACTCCTGGGTCAGAGATGAAGGACAGTTATTACATCAAGAGCAGTAGCCAGAGTCTCAGCATTTTGGAACCAGTTAATCCAAGCCCAGTTCCCTCAGGGCAACCCAAAGAGGGTCAGATTGACATCAAACATGGAATGGATTTTGCTATAGGAGAGGTTCTGAGTTATTATTTTTTAAAATAATGGGCCATCTATTATTTAGGACTCAGACAAATAATTATTTGAATGGAGAAGTTTTACTATAACAAATTATTAATGAAGAGTTGGAATCATGAAAAATTAGCTAGGAATAAAGAAGAAAGAAATGGCACATGTACAATGAAAAACTACCATCCCAGGACTAAGATGAGTGCCTCAAGGGGAATGTCCTTCCTTCTAGGGCTGAGATCCAGATGTCACTGGAAAGGGCATGGCCTTGGTCACTGCCAGGAGAAGTTTCTGAAGTTTCTTGATTATGAGACTTGCTGGGAATCTGCCTTCTTGAGTGCCAGGGAAGATTGTCCACCTGGAGATACCAAACTTCCCAACTCACTAGGTTCCCAGGGAAACTGCTGGTCAGTGGGTGCTCCTGGAACTAGGAACTATGAAGCCACCTTCTCTGAAGTGTAGTGCACCCCATGTGTGACTTGGGAAGCTCTGGACCAGTGGGGTGTGATGAAGGTATGGTGGCTGGCTTTCCAGGTGGCCAGCTCTGCAGACCCCTGGGTGTGCATGGGGCTGAGAAGAGTGGATGCAGGACACCATATCCCTGAGCTGGGCCCAGGCCTGTGCTATCTGGGCCTCCTGGCCATGTCATCATTGCCTGAATCAAGCCATTGACAATGCTTAGTGTCAAAATGCTGGAGAAAGTTGATCTCTGCAGTAACCGAGCACTGGAGAAACCGTATGAGACTAAGCAAAGGAGAAAAGTTGTTCTTCATGGCAAGGAGCTAAACCAGAAGCAAGAAAAGAAAACAGCTCCTCCACTGTTCCTCTGGAACCCTCTGTTGCTAAACCTTCATATCTTGCTGATTAGCAAAAAGAGAAATGTTAGTGAAGTCCATTTTCATTATCACAGAGCAGGTGAAAAGGTTGAATTTGGAGCTGAGAGGGAATATATTGATAACTGACACGGGCAGGAAGTGAGCCTGCCCTTTGTTCCTGAGGGACATATGATGTCTTCCAAGATTATTCAATACACTAATGTTCTTAAACAGATGATGTGGAACACAGGAAGTCAGCATGTTGCTCTCAAGGTGTGCACAGATGTGGGACTCTTGGAGAACTGTCTCCCATTAGTGGTCACTTGAACCACGAACTCAGAGATATCCTTCCACCCCTCCCATAAAGTAGAAATATGACCTGGAAGCAGCTGCCCCTTTAGGATGACACTTCCCACCCTCCTTTGCATCCAGGTGGGCTCATGTACCCAGTTTGCACTGATGGAATAATGAGTGAAAGTTTTAGGTATTTTTCTGCTCTTCACCCTCTCCTTCCTTGGCTTCTCCTTTCCTTTCTATGGCTGGAGGCAAAGCTCTCAGAGGAGCCAGAGAATGGAAGAATCACAAGATAGACTGATCCATATCCCTAATTATCATGTGGTGGCAAGCTGGCACCAGCTAGGACACCCACACTGGACAGTCACAAGGGTGAGAACTTTGTCTCCGTTGTGTTAAGCCAGAGGTTCCCAAATGTCTCTGCTCATGGTGCCTCTTTTTATCTGATGGGGGCTACAGGGGATTGAACTCAGGGGCACTTAACCACTGAGCCACATCCCCAGCCCTATTTTTTATTTTTAAATGTAGAGACAGGGTCTCACTGAGTTGCTTAGTGCCTTGCGTTACTGAGGCTGGCTTTGAACTAGAGATCCTCCTGTCTCAGCCTCCTGAGCGACTGGGATTACATGTATGTACCACTGCACCCAGCTTCATGATGACTTTGGTGACGCTGTAATTGTAGGTGGTGCCTCTACCCACAAAGACATGCTTACTAGCTCTGCTTATTAAGCCCAGAATCAAAACTTGGTGACTATTTATGTCATAGTAGCCTTTATGAAAAGTAACATGATTAATAGAAAACTATCTCCATTTCATTTCTAAACAACTGCAAATGAGTCTGTTGGACTCCCCGCATAATTTCTCAAGCCTTGGCATTAGATTTGACTGATATTCTCATTTTCATCTCCAATGTTCACCTGGCACTTACTTCGTTATCACAGTAACCATTGAAAATGCACATAGTGTCACAGAAAGAAATGTAGTGTGATGGAAAGTTGGAATTATTAATTGACTCAAGCTAGCAGTTCCGTGGTATCCAACAAATATATCACTGTGTTTCCCTCAACAATTTCAAATATTAAAAAGCAACCAAGGCCTTTGATTGGATATCCAGGGGCACCTGGTGTATAGTTTTGGAAGCATAGTGTTAAGCCATTGAACGTTTGTGTTTATTTCTTATAGAGGCTGGCGTTAGCCTAACTAGTAAAGGATGTGTCAGAATTTATTCAGCCCATTTCGATATTCATGTTTTCCCCAGCTTGTTTACTTCTTACAAACAACACTGCCGTGAATTTCTCTGCACATATACTCTTGCCCTGTATGCGTGGGTACATAGCCCTCCTTTCTTCCAGGGTAAATCCACTGCACTGTCCTATAAGCAGGCCTTAGAATGCAAGGTAGCCTCCCCAGGGGTTGTAGGAATCTACATTGCCAATGGCACTTATCTCATAGGCATAGAATAGATTAACCCACGTTAGGAAAAAATTGAAACAAACCCAAACAGAACCTCAGAACTCCCTCCCTACTTCAATGTGACTTTAATTTGTACTTGTGTGATTTTTGGGGGGTTTATGACCCTTTCAACATTTATTGCTGGTTTTCATTTCTTATTCTGAGTGTTAGCTGCTCTTAGACCTATTTTCGAAATTGGCTCATAGAATTCATATTGTTATAAACTTCAGTTGTCACGGGAATTGCAAATATTTTCCTCCCAGGCTCTTGTTTATCTTTTGACCTGACAGAATTAATTTTGACTTGGAGGCAAATCGGATGGTGTTCTCCACGAGGCTGGCTTCTGGCCTGGGTCCCTGTCTTACTGAGAAGACCTCTGCTCGTCTCACTGGGCAGTGACAGGAGCGCTGGGGAAGGAGGCTGCCAGGCCACAGAGGGGCACCTTCCACCTGAGTTTGTGGTTTGCATGACCGGCTCCTCCACAGAGAAGGCCCAGGCTGTCTTTAACTCACCTTGTCACAGCACCTCAGTGGCTTTCCATGAAATTAGTTTGCATTTGTTGAATGTCAACCTTGTCTGAGCCTTTCACTTTGTAGGAGGCCAAAATCCAGTGGATAAGTTAAGCGGTCAACAGGACCAATTTCTAAACATGGCAGCTCCACGTTCACCCCTCAGAACCTGCTCTGCCATCCTGCTCTGCCTGGACTTGGGCATCCCCTTTACAGAGAGATGCCGAGCTTTGCCAGTAGAGGGCGCTGGCGGGACACAGGCAGGAGGCAGTTGCTCCTCTTCTTGATGCAGGGGGCAGGGTTGTGCTGAATTGTGTGTTCAGGGGTGCTCTGCCCCAGCTGGGCACCCAGACTGCACTGTCTCTTGGTGACCTCGCATCCTTGGCCTGGATCCACGACCACCTCCCCCGGCCCTCCCCACATAGACTCTGCATTTTCCAGTGCCCCCCCCCCCCACCCCCCACCTCCCCCTACCCCCCCGCCCCCACCCCCCCGGTCCCGGAGGGTTGTCTGTGCCTACTAGCTGCAGGGTGA